>SPJY01030514.1:2974982-3042816 GCA_005191435.1 Raddia distichophylla
TGATTTAAAGATAGCGCATCAGGGGTGATGCTTAGTAGGAAATGATTTTCCTCTTACCCAAAATCTTTTCGACTAGGGAGATATTTGGCAGTTGGTGCAGTGTGGCACCGGTTTTGTAAACTGGGCTAAAATATCTACTCTTCCTAGTTTAAGGACTGCTCATCCTATGATCCTACGAACTGAGCCATAACAGTACGACCTCGAGCCCCAGTATGGGACGGGCCCGATCGTTGGCCCTCGTGGTCGGCAGTCTTGTGGCGAAACATCGTCTGGGTGCGTATCCTCTCGAGGGTAAAGCGTACCCACTCTGCAGAGTTAAAACTGTCATGATAGCCGTGCTCGCGGTTATGAGCGCGCAAATGGACTGATTATATGGTAGCTCCTTCATTTTAAAAACCAATTTAGAAAAAGGGTTTTGAACAAAGGATTTGAGATGAGTAAGAACTTGAGAAGGATTTCGTTTGAGCTAGGCGCCACCGGCGATATTCCGGATTGGGTGACGGCCTACCGGAAAGTGTCGCGCGGAATCCTATCGGAAAGTGTTGCGCGGAATGGACTTAGCCGGTTTTGAGAAAAGAAAAGAAGGATTTTGTTCTTGCTATAGCACTGAGGCCAAGTGGCGAGAACCGTTTGAGAAAAGCCCAAAGAAAATATGGAGATTTAATGTTTCTAAATCGCTTTGTCAAAACTAGGCTAATAACTGCAATTTTCGCAAAACCGCCCAAGCCATCCATTTGTACTAAACCCCATCTGCATATATCCTCGACTTGCTGAGTACCTTTGTACTCATCCCTCTTTCTCCTTCCCCTCTTCCAAAAATTTCAACAGTCGAAGAAGCTCCCTACGACTCGCCATCCGAGGAGGACCCGGACTTCGAGGAGGACTTCGAGGACGAAGAGGCTTTGCCTATGGTTTAGTCTAGCTACTAGAATAAATCGTGTCATGTTGGGCTCCTGCATTACCGTGTGTGTAACTCTTTATCTTAGCCTGCGTGCCATGCTTGATGTATTAAATTGTGACTTCCTGTGGGACGCTTAGTCCCCTATGTTGTAATAATGTAACTCGAAGGCAATGTACCATTATTGTTGAATTGTGTGTGCTAGTCATGATCCTCTGGGACTAGTACTGTATGCACAATTAGGATTTGGTCAATTAGACCGTGTCCTGACATATTTTTATCTTAAGATAGTGCTTATATAGAATTCTGTACTCCAAATCTTACTCCAGATTTTTATAGTTTTTTATTCCAGATTTGATATATTCTAATTCCAAATTTTTGTTATATGGAATTTTATTTTTGATATTGTGGAATTTATTTTTTTACCACTAATGGCGTGCATACGATCATAATCTAGGCAGTGCAAAGATTTATTTATTATTTCCTAGTACAACATATTTTTTGTTTGTTTTAGATGCAGAAAACAATGATTTTTTCCGAAACTTAATTTTTTTCACATATTCAAATTGAAAAAGTCTATATTTGGTATTAAACTTACGTATAATCAATTTAATTTAGCGTCTATTTTTTGTTTTTTCTTTTGTGGAATTTGTGACTTTCTAAATGGAAAACAGGTGTTATTAAAACTCCAAGGTCAACTCGGAGTCGTAATTCTAGAATCCTCAACATATCCTTTCTGATAGTTTTGTTGCTACTAGGACAAGATCTAGGAAGAAAGTTTCTGATAAGTCTCTTGTAAATTCAATTAGTTTTAATTTTTTAATTTTTTTGTGTTTTTTTGGTTGATCATGTAATTTTTGCATATTGAATATGATTTTTTTAAAAATTTTTAGCTGTGTGGCCATCACAATTATTCTCAAGGAGCAGGTTTTTAATTTTTTAATTTTTTTTGTGTTTTTTGGTTGATCATGTAATTTTTGCATATTGAATATGATTTTTTTAAAAAAAAATTTAGCTGTGTGGCCATCACAATTACTCTCAAGGAGCGGGTGATGTTCATGTCAACCATGGTATGGAGATTTCCATTTTTATTTAATTATTGTCTAAACTTTTTTGTCATAATTGTAATATATTTGCACATTTCTCATAGATGACGTTATATTTTTTCTGTCCACACTTAGGCTCTGTTCCTGGTCTTGAATTTCCAGCTGACAATGTTGATAATGTAGTAAGTATGCACAGATGAACATGTGTTGTTTTCTTTTTTATTAGTGACATATTTTTTGTTCATATATATTTCTTTAAAGGATGTTAACTTGAAAATGGATCCCTTCTCTGTTTATGTGTTTACTTTTTAGACTCAAGTTAGCCAGTTTTTACCTTTTTATGTTTGTAACAGTTTTATATTTTTTTCATGCGTTATTTGTTTAGTACTATTTATATTATAGGGTGTTTTTCCCAAATTTTATTACAGTTAAATTAAGTTTTATTCCAGTTTTGATACACTGTAATTTCAAATTTCTATTATATGGAATTATATTTACACTATTGTGGAATTCAAATATTTTAGTACTAGAAGTTTCAATAGACGCAGGGGATGCCTTTACAAATAATTAGTTTTTATTTCACCAAATATATGTTTATCATTGATATAGAAAACAGTGATGATGTCCAATTTTGTTTTATACTGATTTAAAATTTTGTATGTTATTATTCTTTTTTTATTTTTTTAATCATTGTTTCCTTTTTTTGTATGATTTTTTTTGGGTTGTTCATGTAAATCTTGCATAATGAATATTATTTTTTTTTAGCTGTCTGGCCAACACAACTATTCCCAAGGAGTAAGAAATGCTGATGTCGATCAAGGTATGGAGCCTTCTAATTTTATTTATATTTTATCTAAACTTTTTTAAATCAAAATTGAAAATATTATTTTCACACTTACCATAGTTGACATTAAATTTTTTTTTTCCCATATAGGTTCTGTCCTGGACATGTATCTCCAGTTGACCATGTCAGTAATGAAGTATGTATGCATAGACAACTACGTTTCGTAGTGCTTTTATAATCGAAAGTTTTTTATGTTCTTTTGTCTAAATTTTTTTTACAGGATTTTAAATTGATAATGGATTCCCCCTCTGTTGACATGTTTACTTCTCAGACTCAAATTAGTCACTGTAGTTTTTGATGTCGTTATAGTTATATGATTTTTTCTTTTCTTTATATTATTGTTAATACTATTTTTTTTTCTATTGATGGTGTTAGTTTGAAATTTGTTTTCCAAATTTTACAGCACTTAAACTCAATTTTATTCCATTTATGGTATACTGTAATTCCAATTTTGTTATATGGAATTTTGCTTATATTATTGTGCAATTTATTTTTTTAGCTCTAGATGTTTCAATGAGCGCAGTATCTGGCAGTTCAAACAATTATTTTTATCTATTTTTAATACTGATTCAAAATTAGTACGCTATTAAACATTTATTTTTTTAGGTGAATTTGTTTCTAGTATATTTATTCAATTTTCTTTGTTACTATTTTTTTAAAATGTTGTAGGCCAAGATGTAATATCTGTTGGCAAACTTTTTCTATGTTTAGGACCCCATAATGATGTTTACAATACCTTCTTCTGAAGAAGAAGGTGGTTTTGGCGATGATGATTTTATAGTACAGCACTGTGTGGACTCAGAAGTTCCTTTGAATATAGTTAAACCAATCTCTGTTGTAAGTATGTCATATATAGAATATGTTTTTTGGGTTTTACCTGGTATCTCAAACAATTGTTTTCATTTTTCTCAATTTTTTTGCTTTTATATTTTTTATGTTGTTGTTTTTTCTGTGTTGCTCATAATTCATTAAGCCTTTCAGCTTGTCTAAAGTATATTTTTTGTGTTATATTTTCATGTTGAAAGATTCCCCAAGAATCTACAAATGTTGCTGCCAATTTTTTGATTAATTGCAACTCAATGCATTCAGCTGAACCAGAAAACTTATGCAATCAAACTTTGTCTGGAGATTCAAACACTGCTGAAAGGGGTGCTTGCTTTGGTCCCAAAAGAATTGTTAAACCAACTTACATGAAGTTGACTCCATACCGTACAACTACACGGAGGCCTGTTGTTTCTGCATTGGAGAAAACTTATTATGATATTTTTGTCAAGATTGCGAGAGACAGTAATGTGAAAGGGTTAGAAGCTAGTATATTTGTTCTTGCCATTTTTCATATTTTTAGTGTGCGTTTATCAATTATTTTCTTTCTGTATTTCTACAGAGTTGTTGCTATCAATATCGACAAAAATTATGTATTCTTCAGTGCTTTTGGTGACAGTTTCAAGCCTCGAGGTCTGGTAGCAAGCTGGGTAGTAAATTGTTTTGCTAGGAAACTGTTCAATGAACTTCATCCTTCCCTCTCAAAGAAGCACTTCTTCTTCCATACTGTTGCAGTAAGTTTTTTGTCATGACTTTATTTTGCAGCTTATGAATCTTGAAAGTTAAATATTGTTGGTTATTTTTTAGTTTTCTTCTGTTTGATATATTTTGGTTCATGATTACTACGTACACATGTGTTTTTATTTTTTCAAGTTGTATTATGTGCTGATTTCATTTATTTTTATTTACATAGATATTTTTAATTACGTTACTATAATTATATGTAATCATTTATTTTATTTTTTCCCCGTAGGAAGCTTGGCTTGAAACATATCCAAATCAATTGATGTCTTATAACACTAATAATAAAGAAAAATTAATTTCGGCAGCTTCAGCACACCCTCTCGCTAAGAGTGACATGGTAATTTCTTAAAATGAATATGTTAAGTTTTGTACTGTACACCTAATGATTTTTTTCTTCATATTTTTTCTCCTAATTTGCGTTATTTTTTTAAATCCTTCTTTTTTGTAGTTGTTTGTTGTTCAACTAAATCAGAAGTGCTTTGTTATCCTGGATTTTATGAATGATGAGAAATCAAAATTTCACTTGTCAATCAAGGATACACTGGTTAGTTTTTTTAACTTCAAGGGGTTTATCTTTTGTTTAATATTATTTTTTGTGTTCTTATTAGATTGAGGACTTTAAGCATAGTTGGGATGAGTATACTCGTAGGAACATGCACTTTGCGCAATTTGAAATTTTGTACCCCATTGTTCCAAAACAGCATAACATGTAAGTCTTTTTTTTTTACCAATTTTTATGTTACTCTCATTTCCAATATAAATTTTTTTTTCTACTACTTATTTCTTTTTAAATATTGCCGCCGTGATTGTGCTATTTTTGTGATCAAATTCATGGAGCTGTGGAATGGAGTTAGGGATTCATTGAATGAAAAATTTAGTTCAGATGATATCCCAAATTTTCAGATTCAGCTTGCAAACCAATTATTCTTTTCACAATTTAATTCTGAAGAAGTAGCCAAGACAATTGTTCACAATCAATTGAAATGAGTATGTTAATATTATGTTTTTTTTGCTGTTTTTACTTTTTTGAAAAAATGTTATGGTTGTTCGATCATTTTTAAATTTCATAAAGTTCAAATTTATTATGTTTTAAAAAAATTTACTTCTAGTCTTGTGTTTTTTTTTCAAGACGCTTCTTGTGTTTTCCCCAATCCTTACTGGTTATGTTCTCAAGATTGAAACACGCAAATGTAGAATGCTAAGTGCAGTTTGATGAAGAGTGTAGTACTTTAGGCCTTACAAACACAAACTTTTTTTTTTGTATGGTGGAATCTTTACTTTTTTTTTGTGTGTATGGTGCATTGAACAAATGGATCATGTATTCCTGTGATACTATTTTTATCGACATACATTCCTATAATGTTCTAATGGTTCATGGAATGTTAATTTCCATGCCCAACACTTTTTTTTTTTTGCAATGTCCTTTGTAAACGATTTTTTTTTGCAAATATGTAAGTTAGCTTTTGCAGGATATTCTCGTTAAGGACTTTTTGTCCTTCAAAGTTTGTTAAGGTATGGTGATATTCCTTCTTTTTTGGGGGGTTTTAAATTTTATATTTTCATTTTTTGTTTTCTAATTAGTTTTATGTATTTTTAATGAAGGGCTGAATCACAATGGCAGATTCTTCAAAAACATGATAGATATGACCCCTATATTTCTCAATTTTATTTCTTTCAAAAAGTTTTATTTTTATGGATTGTTCTTTATTCGTGCATATAGTATTAATCAAACATGTTGGTCAAATCTTTTTAGCATAGCAAACTACATTAACATATAGTAGTAATAAAACAACAGGTTTGCTATTACGCAAGCGCCTAGAATTTGCAAAATCGTGCAGGCGCAAAATATTTCACTAAATTTCTACTATTTTTTCCACATTTTCATTTACTTACAAAAATGTTTCTTATTTATTATAGATGTTTTTGTTTTCTGTTTATTATAGATTTATTTTTTTGTTTATTATAGATTTTATTTATTAGCTTGCTATGGTACTGTGACCTTTGCTAGCTAGTTGGTTCGCGGCCTGTGCATGCTTGATAGTATAGCTAGCTGTTTTGTGGGTGTATGCTTTTGCTAGCTAGCTGGTTCGACGTGCTCGCTGCTGTAATGCATAGCTCCTTGGCTGAGCGAGAGTGGGGCGCCTGCACACAACGCACCAGTGCAGACGCCTGCTAGCTAGCACCTCCCATAAAACAATCATAGTAATAATTTTTCTACACACAATTTCTTCAAAATTATCTTTTCCACTTAAGAACTACATAGTAATAACTCTGAGTCATATTTTTTTTTTGCTTCTTCTATCTTTGTAGTTTTTCCTTGCCCATTCTTTTCGATCTTCCTTTCATGAATTCTAAATTTGTCAACTACCTTTTATCTGATCATACTTTCTTGGTTTTTTTTATTTTCCTTGAACTCCTTTTGATTGGAGTCTACTTCATTGGGTTATTCCCTCTCCTTTGATATTGGTTGTTATCTTCTGCCTGCAATTGAAAATAATTTGTAAAATTATGTTGATTTATAGTACAAATATTTTTATACGTTTAATTTTTTTTTTATATAAATTTGGCTTTTTCTTGCATGTCTTCTTATTGTGATCATGTTCGCCACATGTGCTGCATGTGATGATTTGTTTCTTAGTTCTCATTTGCTCCATAAGCGTTCTCCATCTAGGTACTGTCACAGGCCCCCCCTTTGGGTTAACACCTTCTGGACCTTGCGGCATATTCAATGCGTTTTTTGTTCCCTCCGTCCCTGTTTGGATGTTGTTGTCATCCATATCCAACAAATTTTGCTCTATTCTTTCTATTTCAGCAACGAGATATGTGTACTTCTTGTCATTCGAGTAGACATTTGACGCTATTTGTACCAATCTTCTTGAGACCATACTAAATTTCAATTGGCTCCAATCTTTTTGCTTGCTGATTGCAACCCACAAGTGTCGATAGTTTGCCTATTTATGTGGTGTTCATCTATCCAAAATATACTTTTTAGGGATTTCCTCTATTTTTAGGTGTATCATTACTTTTAGGACATGAGCACAAAGTATGACATCCTTTTCCATCTTACAGCAAATGAAGCTGTATGTTTCATTTTTCATGTTAATTTTTACCATGTAGTTCCTGATTTTAACGTCGTTAATAGCTGCCGCTGTTGTTTTGTAGCAAGCATAACTCTTTTCAAATTCTATTTCCTTCAAGTGATATTTTGTTGTGTGTTTCGGTTGCTACTGGAATCTATAAAAAAATCTTCCTGTTGAACAACTTTGCGGCTTGTTTTTCAAAGTAATAATCTGACCAATATACATTTGGTTGTGTGTTTCTGGTAATTGGGTCTTGTTGTAACTGATTCTCATACAGAGAATCTGATATCCTCTCCGATTCTTTAATGAAAGTTGTTATCCTACATGTTGAGTCAACATTGTCTTCGCTTCTCGATGTTGTGTGAATGAATGGGAAAATGTTTTATTTGAAGTAGACAGACACAAATCTCTTCCTTTTTTTCCCACATTTCCTTAAAAAATTTTATATGTTGCACATCATGTCTGCTCATAATTTCATTCCAAGAACTTTCAAACTTCTATTCTGTTAGAGAATTGTTCATTACATCAAAAAATTCCTTGCGTAAGTCTAGATTATCTTGGAATGTGCTGCCAGTCTTCTCTGTTGATTTCTTCAATACATGGAATAAACAGTTCCTATGTGTAGTTTCTGTCAACGCCTATGATATTACTACCTTCATTGCAGCATTTTGATATGTTATGATTGTTTTTGGATATTTGTTACTCACGCATTGCAGGAATGTCTGAAAGAGCCAGCAGAAGCTGCCAATTGTTTCATCTTTGAGGAATGGAAAGCCGAAGTAGTAATTGTCAGCATGTCCATTGATTCCAACAAAAGAAGCAAAGAGCATTTCATATCGGTTAGTCTTGTACGTTGTATCAAAGCTGATACAATTCCCCATATCTCATAATTTGTTATGTGTCTTCGTTCACACCAGAATATGCTTTGCACTTTGTTAGATTTGTCAGACTTGAAAGAGTAATAAAACATTGGATCATCTGCTTGCTTCTTAGCAAAGTATTCAGCCATTTCCATCATATCTCCCTTGCTAGTATTGCTGCGGGTTTGTGATCTTTCATTGCTCACATCTTTTTTTGTGAGGGGTACCGCTGCCAAGTTGCTCCTTATGTATGCAATTAGAGCCATGATTTTTCTGGTAGGTATTTTCATCACTTGCAAGCTTTTCATCAATTTCTGTTCTTCAACTGTGATATTATGGTATGAGCTAAGAAATTTAGTTTCTTCCTCTGGGCTCATGTTAGGACCCGAAAATGGAGTCGAGTCCATATTGAGCTTTACCCGTTCAAGTCCCTAGATCACGTAGCTTGAACACACAACATAAAGCTCTTGGATCACAACTATAAGCGCAGAAAAACCATTACATCATAGTACTCGTCAAACACACAGCATACAGCTCTTGGATCACAACCATAAGCACAGAAAAACCATTACATCGTAGTACTCGCCAACATGGGGTCATTATAAAAAGTCTCAGGCACTACAGCCTTTACATTATATCGCAGCGGAAGTCTTCAATCACATTTTCAAAACAAAAACACAAAAACACACGAGCAGAAGTCCCAACTCCACAGGCATACTGTAGAGAGCAGCGCTTAGATAACTAAAACTCATCGTCTTGAATCCCTGACGCGAAACCATCATCTTCATAGTACTTGTCGACGGTTGGGATATCGGTCCCAAGTCAACTAAGGTTTTTGAGAAAGGGAGATAGAAGACTTGTCGAGTAAGGCGAACAGCAATCAACGAACAGGGGGAGACACAGGGTTTTTATTCTGGTTCGGGCCTCTTCGGGGAGATAACAACCCTACGTCCAGCCTTTCTTTATATTAAAGAGGATGAGGATTACAAAGTGGAACTCGACGAAACGAACAGGTCTCAGCGAGATTGTGTGTGTACAGGAAATAATATGCGATCTGCTAAGTCTCGATCTTCTGGCTTGCTGGCCTGGCCATCAAATCGTGCCCTCTACACGCCGTAGGAACCTTGTTTATATAGTGTTGAACAACCGACCTATCGAGAGATAATCGGGCCGGACTGACCACGAGTCCGTAATGAACTCAATACATGCCAAATACATCTCGAGGTAGATAAGGTATACTCTAATTCTTGGGGATCACGACGTCTGCTCCAATTCAGGAAATCACGTCCGGGTCTTCACGTAGCCGTGCAGAACTCTTGTTCGAATCGGACTCGAACACGAATCGTAGGCCATTACACACCATGCCAGTCAGGAAGCTGTTCGGCAGGATGCACATGGGCCTGATAGAACCTTCCAGGGAGCCAGGCCCTAAGAGGCTGTTTGATTAAGCCGTCAGGGAGTGGGCCATGGCAATGGGCCGTGATTTATCCCCGACAGTACTCTTCCTCCGGATACTCCTCCGACGGTCCAACACTTGCTCGTTGGAATGACCAACCCGCATGAAAGGCGGGGGTGAGTACGCGAATACTCAACAAGCGAGGCTGACTAAATGCAACTAAGGTTCCAAAGGAATCTGTGTAGGTGTAATTTTTGCATAAAGTTAGCTTTTCAAAGGTTTTTCTATATTTTGAAATATGAGGAAAAACGTGATTTAAAACAATATTTTGTTTTCAATTTATTTTCTTTCCTTTGACCGTAGCCAAAAATTTTCCAAGTGGCTAGATCATGGTTCCCCGCCATAAACCTATATCCTCATCACTCACAGTTGCCCACTGTGAGGAGAATAAAACAAATCACTTTTCAAAAACATTTTGAAAATCAAAACGAACATTACCAAAGGGGCAGCTCCTTGTTGTCCGCCCTTGACCATGGGCATGGCTGTCATGACAGTTTTACACTCTGCAAAGGTTGCGCGCTTTACCCACGAGACAGGATTTTCAGGGCCAAAGGGTCTTTCTGACAAGGCATTTGGCAGTCTTTCTCCTAATTCGGTAACCCCGCTCCCTACAGCACAACAGTGGGTACCGTTGGCCTCGGCTTAGTACAACACTCGACTGGCTGCGGGTTCCTCCATTGGCCTCAGCATTGTACAACCCAAGACCATTGCCCTCAGGATAGTTCCACTGGATGGGCACCGAACTAGAATTCCAAAAACTACTAAGCCAGGGCCTGCCCACACCGGCACTCAATGGTCGCACCGTAGCACTTACCTCGAGTACCTCAAGGAATTGATCCTTAGCGATCGGGGTGGGTCCTACACTTGACCCAGATCTCGTGCAACATTGGCCTCAGCATATTGCACACCACCTTGCATCCAGCCACCCCAATCAAGTTTTGCAAAATACCTTTATCCCGATAGTTCCCCACTATCATCTACACCCATTTAAAAAGCGACAGGTTCAGCTGTCTTTTCAAAACACATGTAGTTCATCGGCACAGCAGTTTAAACAGGTGCAGATAAAGACAATACAATTCTAAGCAATTCTAGTGAGAGCAAAACCTAATTTCAATGGAGGGATATTATGTGAGACTAGATATTAGTCCTATGGCAGCAAGGAATGTTGTGGTATAAACTAAATAATGATTTGGGATTAGCTACTCTAGTTACATAGCCAATTTTATTATTAACATACATGCATATTTAAGAAAGACATCTAGAATGGCATTATAAAATAGTAGGTAGCAAGGTTCAGCACTTGCCTTGTCGAGCACAGTGTACACTCTCCCTCGGTGCGTAGGCGAATCGTTCCTCGTCGCCCGATCCTAACGCACGACGATAACAGAAAGAAATTCAATAATGCGAGATATCTAAAATACATGAATGCAATGCATATGAAAATTTTACAGCAGGTTGTTTCTGTTCAAAAGAAAATTTTAAAATTGGTTTCACAATTTTGTAATTGTTATTTTATTTATAAAAAATGTTACAATAGTTAATCAAGAATAAATTCTCCAGAAACTATTTTTTTGACAAAACAATGCCATAATAGTATGACAAATACAAAGTAACCTTAGGAACTTGGCAAAATTGATTTCACAATTTTTGGAGCAAGTATGAATTTGTAATAAATATAATACAGCAGACAACATTAATTACAATAATTGCTAAAGTACTTGCGTCTTTCTTCAGTATGTCTTCACGTAGTGGAGGCGGCCAGGGTGGTGGCCGAACTTCTGGATAATATCGCGCCTTGTCCAGAGGTCGATGATGCTGACGGAGTGATCGACCTGGCCATGGTGGAGGTCGATGATGCCACGTAGTCGATGATGTCATCATAGATAATGTAGACGATATAGAGGATGCCGTGTGGTGTTGCCAACTTGTTGTAGACGAAGTAGTCGACGAAAATCTTGATGACCAACATATTGACGTTGTGTTGGTCATACCTATGATGGGCATGGTCACATCATTTCCTTAAAGAATTTTATATGTTGCACATCATGTCTGCTCATAATTTCATTCCAAGGGTTTTCAAACTCCTATTCTGTTAGAGAATTGTTCATTACATCAAAAAATTCCTTGCGTAAGTCTGGATTATCCTGGAATGTGCTGCCAGTCTTCTCTGTTGATTTCTTCAATACATGGAATAAACAGTTCCTATGTGTAGTTTCTGTCAACACCTGTGATATTGCTACCTTCATTGTAGCATCTTGATCTGTTATGATTGTTTTTGGATGTTTGTTACTCACGCATTGCAGGAATGTCTGGAAGAGCCAGCAGAAGCTGCCAATTGTTTCATCTTTGAGGAATGGAAAGCCGAAGTAGTAATTGTCAGCATGTCCATTGATTCCAACAAAAGGAGCAAAGAGCATTTCATATCGGTTAGTCTTGTACGTTGTATCAAAGCTGATATAATTTCCATATCTCATAATTTGTTCTGTGTCTTCCTTCACACCAGAATATGCTTTGCATCTTGTTAGATTTGTCAGACTTGAAAGAGTAATAAAACATTGGATCATCTGCTTGCTTCTTAGCAAAGTATTCAGCCATTTCCATCATATCTCCCTTGCTAGTATTGCTGCGGGTTTGTGATCTTTCATTGCTCACATCCTTTTTTGTGAAGGGTACCATTGCCAAGTTGCCCCTTATGTATGCAATTAGAGCCATAATTTTTCTGGTAGGTATTTTCACCACTTGCAAGCTTTTCATCAATTTCTGCTCTTCAACTGTGATATTATGGTATGAGCTAAGAAATTTAGTTTCTTCCTCTGGGCTCATGTCGGGACCCGAAAATGGAGTCGAGTCCCAAATGTGCTTTACCCGTTCAAGTCCCTGGATCACGTAGCTTGAACACACAACATAAAGCTCTTGGATCACAACCATAAGCACAGAAAAACCATTACATCATAGTACTCGCCAAACACACAACATACAGCTCTTAGATCACAACCATAAGCGCAGAAAAACCATTACAACATTGTACTCGCCAACATGGCGTTATTATAAAAAGTCTCAGGCACTACAGCCTTTACATTATATCGCAGCGGAAGTCTTCGATCACATTTTTAAAACAAAAACACAAAAACACACGAGCAGAAGTCCCAACTCCACAGGCATAGTGTAGAGAGCAGCGCTTAGATAACTAAAACTCATCACCTTGAATCCCAGCCGCGAAACCATCATCTTCATAGTACTTGTCGACGGTTGGGATATCGGTCCTAAGTCAACTAAGGTTCTTGAGAAAGGGAGATAGAAGACTTGCCGAGCAAGGCGAACAGCAATCAACGAACAGGGGGGAGACACAGGATTTTTGTCCTGGTTCGGGCCTCTCCGGGGAGATAACAACCCTACGTCCAGCCTTTCTTTATATCAAAGAGGATTACAAAGTGGAGCTCGACGAGACGAACAGGTCTCGGCGAGATTGTAAGTGTACAGGAAGTAATATGCGATCTGCTAAGTCTCGATCTTCTGGCTTGCTGGCCTGGCCGTCAAATCGTGCCCTCTACACGCCGTAGGGACCTTGTTTATATAGTGTTGAACAGCCGACCTATCAAGGGATAATCGGGTCGGGCTGACCACGAGTCCGTAATGAACTCAATACATGTTAAATACATCCCGAGGTAGATAAGGTATACTCCAATTCTTGGGGATCACGACGTCTGCTCCAATCCGAGAAACCACGTCCGGGTCTTCACGTAGCCGTGCAGAACTTTTGTTCGAGTCGGACTCGAACACGAATCGTAGGCCATTACACACTGTGCCAGCCAGGAAGCTATTCGGTAGGATGCACATGGGCCTGATAGAACCTTCCAGGGAGCCAGGCCCTAGGAGGCTGTTCGATTAAGCCGTCAGGGAGTGGGCCATGGCTATGGGCCGTGATTTTATCCCCGATAGTACTCTTCCTCCGGATACTCCTCCGACGGTCCAATACGTGCTCGTTGGAATGAACAACCCGTATGAAAGGCGCGGGTGAGTACGCGAATACTCAACAAGCGAGGCTGACAAAATGCAACTAAGGTTCCAAAGGAATCTGTGTAGGGGTAATTTTTGCATAAAGCCAACTTTTCAAAGGTTTTTCCTATATTTTGAAATATGAGGAAAAATGTGATTTAAAACAATATTTTGTTTTCAATTTATTTTCTTTCCTTTGGCCGTAGCCAGAAATTTCTCAAGTGGCTAGATCATGGTTTCCTGCCATGAACCTATACCCTCATCACTCACAGTTGCCCACTGTGAGGAGAATAAAACAAATCTCTTTTCAAAAACATTTTGAAAATCAAAACGAACATTACCAAAGGGGCAGCTCCCCGTTGTCCGCCCTTGACCATGGCATGGCTGTCATGACAGTTTTACATTCTGCAGAGGTTGCACGCTTTACCCACGAGACAGGATTTCCTGGGCCAAAGGGTCTTCCTGACAAGGCATTTGGTAGTCTTCTCCTAATTCGGTAACCCCGCTCCCTACAGCACAACAGTGGGTACCATTGGCCTCGGCTTAGTACCACACTCGACTGGCTGCGGGTTGCTCCATTGGCCTCAGCATAGTACAACCCAAGACCATTGCCCTCAGGATAGTCCCACCGGATGGGCGCCGAACTAGAATTCCAAAAACTAATAAGCCAGGGCTTGCCCACACCGGCACTCAATGGTCGCACCGTAGTATTACCTCGACTACCTCAAGGAATTGATCCTTAGCGATCGGGGTGGGTCCTACACTTGACCTAGATCTCGTGCAACATTGTCCTCATGCACACCACCTTGCATCCAGCCACCCCAATCAGGTTTTGCAAAATACCTTTATCCCGATAGTTCCCCACTATCATCTACACCCATTTAAAAAGCGACAGGTTCAGCTATCTTTTCAAAACACACGTAGTTCATCGGCATAGCAGTTTAAACAGGTGCAGATAAAGACATTACAATTCTAAGCAATTCTAGTGAGAGCAAAACCTAATTTCAATGGAGGGATATTATGTGAGACTAGATATTAGTCCTATGGCAGCAAGGAATGTTGTGGTATAAACTAAATAATGATTTGGGATTAGCTACTCTAGTTACATAGCCAATTTTATTATTAACATACATGCATATTTAAGAAAGACATCTAGAAAGGCATTATAAAATAGTAAGTAGCAAGGTACAGCACTTGCCTTATTGAGCACAGTGGACATACTCCCTTGGTGCGTCGACGAATCGTTTCTCGTCGCCCGATCCTAACGCACGACAATAACGGAAAGAAATTCAGTAACGCGAGAAATCTAAAATAGATGAATGCAATGCATATGAAAATTTTACAGCAGATTGTTTCTGATCAAAAGAAATCTTTAAAATTGATTTCACAATTTTGTAATTGTTATTTTATTTATAAAAAATGTTACAATAGTTGATCAAGAATAAATTCTCCAGAAACTATTTTTTTGACAAAACAGTGCCATAATAGTATGACAAATACTAGGTAACATTAGGAACTTGGCAAAATGGATTTCACAATTTTTAGAGCAAGTATGAATTTGTAATAAATATAATACAGCAGACAACATTAATTACAATAATTTCTAAAGTACTTATTAAAAGATTCTGTACATATATAGTACCAAATTTTATCATAAAATACTACATATTTTTATAAACCTACAAAAATTGGTTTGGTAATTTTTGCACTAATATTTTAATAACAAAAAATGCTACTAGTTTGATTATTCAACAAATCATAGAAAAATTAATATGAGTTGAAACAGCACTAAACTTGGCTGTAAAATACTAAACATCTTTAGGTACATAGGAAAATTGGTTTCATATTATTCTGAGCTACACAGAATTTCAAATAATTATTTGAAGCTTCAGCCTTTTTTGGAAAAATCAGGAAATTGGAAAAACGAGTGGGCCGGCCCATGCGGGGTGGTGCTGCCTTCTCTCTCCCACCCGATAGAGAAACAGAGGAGGGGGACGGCTGCGGCGGCCGGCGGGTGCGACGGCGACGGCGACGGCGCGGGGGACCCAGCGGCGGCGGCGAAGTCTCCGGCGGTGGCAGTGCGGGGGGACCCAGCGGCGGCGGTGGTTCGGCGGGAGGCGGCGCACAGCGGCGGCGCGACGGCGCGGCGCGGCGTGCGGCGGCGGCTCACGACGGCGGCGCAAACGGCGACGGGAGCGGCCAAATCGGGGTGGGGGGAAGGATCCTGGCGGCGGGGCCCACAAACAAGTGTCCTCTAGTCCGCGACTAGAGCGACGGGTGGCGGCGGCTCACGGCCACGGCGCAATCGGCGACGGCGGCGACCAAATCGGGGTGGGGGGAAAGTATCCTGGGGGCGAGGAGGTGCTAATGAAGGCAGCGGCTCGGTCGGGGAGGCAGTGGTGCGGCAGCGCCGTGAGGGAGCGGTGGCGGCGGCAGAGGAGGCCGTGGCGACGCTCCGGCGACGGCGGCGGCTCGGGGCTGGCCTGGGCTACATCCATAGGGGCAGAGGGAGGGTAGGAGCTCACCGGAGACGATCAATTCGGGTACAGCAGAGGAATTTCGGGGGTAGTTCGGGTGTGGGGTTTTTATAGGGCAATGGTGACGAATTGGATGGCAAAATGGCTCCAATTGATGGCTTAGTAACTGAAGAAACCGAATGGAATGATGTGCCACAGTTTTGGCCATTAAATCTTCAGTTGCAAACTCTTGATCTCCATCTTCATGGTGGCTTCAATGGGGAATTGGTGGCTGCGCAAGGGATGGTGGGAGGACAGAGAAAGAGGTGAGAGAGTGGATAACAAGTGGGTTTCACTCGGATTTGAGGAGTTTTGCTATTTATTTCCATAAGAAAAGTGGCAAAACAGGCTTAAAATATTATTTAAAAATGTAATTAGGATTTTTCACCCACTTAAAATAATTTAACAATTAATTATATTTAATAAGTAGTACAATTTATAATTTTACCAAATTTTCCAATCAATAAATTATTTTTAAGAAGGTACTTTGTCATTTTCTAGTTAACTAGAAATTCATATATATATATATTTTAAGTAACATACTCATTTTTGTGAGTAAATGTATTTTTAATTCATAAAATATTTTGGATGAGAACGCAATGCCATGATTTTTAATTTTGAAAAATGAGGATGTTACAGCTCAACTCATGGTTATGTCCGAGGTCCACTCTGCTGATTGTCCATGTACCTTTGGTTTTTGTTAGTACCATTGTGGCAGGGCATCCTCTTGTTTTATTCACATTTCTCTTCCTTTTGTCCCTTGTAGTTATTGGTGTGTTTGTACTCTCTCCTTGTGTGTACTCTCTCCTTGTGCTGCATTGCCATCAATATTAATATTATTATCACCATTGGCTGGCTTGTTCTTGCTCTTCCTGGATTTGTTGCATTTCAACGTTATTTTTGCTAGCTCATTGGTTTTTCGGTCCAACCTTGTGTGTGCAACCTCAATTGAGAAGCCCATAATGAAAACTTAGTCATTGAAATACTTTTGACCTTGCTTGTCATCCGTGAAAATCATTCCAACTTTTGGTATCATTTCGTTTTCATCTTCATGGTGCTTTTGTGCTTCATCAATAGCATCTAAGAGTATAGATAGATTTGTTCCTTCATCACCTACCACATTTTCTTCATCTATAGTAGTTTCAATCCTGTTAGCAACAAGAAGGTATTCTTCATGTGGCTCTTCATTTGTATTCTCCCTGTAATTTTTATCTTCTATCACACTTTGTTGAGGTGCTGTCTGTTATGTTTGAATGTCATGAAAATGCTCATGTTCCATATCTTCAACAACCATGCAATCATTACTACTCAATCTGCTTGTTGTCATAATCATTGAATTCTATATAGTTTCAAACTATGTTAGAGGTAGCATTTTTCATATAATGAAAATGCATTCATTGGAGCATAACAGTATTTTTTAAACATTTTCAGTTTGTTTTTTTGCATTTTAAGTTACCCCATACGGAGTCGGGTTTTGCAGTAGTCTCATGTATTCCTCCATGCAGCCTGTAGCATTCACATCCGCCTGAAAATTTGTGTATGTTCCATATCTTCAACAACCACAATCATTACTACTCAATCTGCTTGTTGTCATAATCATTGAATTTTGTATAGTTTCAAACTATGTTAGAGACAGCATTTTTCATACAATGAAAATGCATTCATTGGAGCATAACAGTATTTTTTAAACATTTTCAGTTTGTTTTTTGCATTTTAAGTTACCCCTACGGAGTCGGGCTTTGCAGTAGTCTCATGTATTCCCCCGTGCAGCCTGTAGCATTCACATCCGTCTGAAAGTCTGAAAATTTGTGTAGCTGCTTGTCTGTTCAATTGAGTTTTTCCCATATACGGCATAATTGGCCACTTGGCTAAAGAGGCTGGAGAATGTTTGACCATTTTCTTATGAAATTCTTAGCTGTGCAAATGGAGAACAAGGAGAATGAAATTTGTTAGCTGTTTTTTCTGTTAATTTGTTTTCAATATAATTTTTCTTCTATGGGTGTTACATCAATACAGGGAACAAGTCATGGTATACTAACACTGAAACTTTCGTACTCATCCTGTAAATTCACGGTGCCCATATCAAAATCTTGTGTTAAAGCAATTGAAATGTTTTTAGCTATCTGCAATTTTAAGATTTATAAATATAAATATCACTACATTACAACTGATGCACGTACTTGGTATAATGTAGACTATGAAATATTCATCTTATTCTTTTTTTTGTTCCTGTGATTGTAATTCTTCCTTGTGTTCCTGCATTTGTTCATGATCTAACTAAAACAACTGTTTGTTGTATTTTCCACTGATCAGGTAGCTCACAGATTTGCACAATTGTTCTACCATATTTTCTGAATGTTATGGTGTTGGTGATTGATAAGCGGCCCATCCTGAGGTGGGCCTTGGGCTGATTCCGTATCGGCCCACCGTATGTCCAAAGGGTCCAAAAGGTCGCCCCCGGCCGTACTGGAGGAAGCGTCTAGCCCGTCAGGGTCTTCCCTGGGGTTGACCAGGTCAAACCGCGCCCCCAGCGGCGCCACGCACCTCCCGGGCTATCCTTAGCCCGGGGAAGGGTCCCTCGAGTAGTCCGCCTATCTGTGGGCCGGTGGCGACAACTGCCATGTCCCGCCACACTTTCCTCGGCTTTGACCGGGAAGAACTGTGTTCCCCCAGAGTCCGCAGCCCGAGGAGAAGCACGCGGGCAACCCGCCTTGTCGTTTGCTCCCTTGGGCAGGCGGCAGGTGGTTGTTACACTACGCGACGTCCCCAACGGGTGGCGCGAGGCTGGCTCGGTCCAGTCAATGCTATTTTGAGGATAAAGGGAAAGTGCTTTCTCCGTAAAGAAGGTTTCTCCCCCGTATCGGCACTCCCAGACGAACACGTGTCCAGTACTAACCTGATCAGCTTCTCCCAGCAGGTTCTGGACCAGACAGAGCTCCGGAATGAGACAAGGGCACCGTCACTAAAGCAGAGACGGGTGTGGGGCCCACCATATCAGCTCTGGGCGATCCGCCACGCCTATAAAAGGAAGGTTCCTGAACATTCGAAGGGCCTCCAAGTTCTCCGATTCCAAGCCACCCAAGCCACACACGCATCCGAAGCTTTCTTAGCAGTAGCCATAGTTCTTAGTCGTCACTCTTGTAAGCTCGGGATCGGTGCCTTCAAGCCCGGTCTCGGCACCTCTGTACTGTTTTCCACCGTATAATCAACAAGGCTGGAGTAGAGCTATTACCGGCAGTGGGGGATGGAATCAGGGTAAATCGCTTGTGTCTCCACGGTTTGTGTCTTTTTCCTTCTTCCTCTTCCCCTTCTTCTCTCACCGTACGACGGATCTGTACCCGGATCGCCAAGTCACACCAGGCCCTGTCCGGGAAGATCGCGCGGCCTGAGCCCCAACGAGCTCGGCTACCGCCCCGGGCTGTTGAGAAGGGTTGTTGTTGGGCCTCAATCCAACTACAAATTCGTCTGCCGGTCCGTGGACCCGCGGCCCTCTGAGGAGCGTTTTCCAGACACCGACATATGGTATCTATTTTTTATAATATGTTTCATTCATTAGGTAGTCTACGATTATATTACTAATATTTTTCATTCTGATCTTCACTATGAATCAGGTGAAATATGTTCTCATAGATGCTTTCTTTTCTCTGGCCAAATGAATCAGGGGAAAGAGCGAGAATCAACTTGAGAAAAAGTAAGTTAATTAACAACTAAACTTGCACATATCTGATCATAGTTAAAAACTCACTATTTTGGGATCGTCTCTTTCCTTGCGGTCCCCTTTTTCCTTCTGGTGTTTCCTTCACGCAGCCACGGTTTGTTTTTCCGTCACACTTTCCTCAGCCTTGACCAGAAAGAACTATGTTTCCCCCGGAGTCCGCAGCCCGAGGAGAAGCACGCGGGCAACCCGCCTTGTCGTTTGCTCCCTTGGGCAGGCGGCAGGTGGTTGTTACGCTACGCGATGCTCCCAACGGGTGGCGCGAGGCTGGCTCGGTCCAGTCAATGCTATTTTGGAAATAAAAGGAAAGTGCTTTCTCCCTAAAGAAGGTTTCTCCCCCGTATCGTCACTCCCAGACGAACACGTGTCTAGTACTAACCTGATCAGCTTCTCCCTGCAGGTTCCGGACCAGACAGAGCCCCGGAATGAGACAAGGGTACCGTCACTAAAGCAGAGACGGGTGTGGGGCCCGTCGTATCAGCTCCGGGCGACCCGCCACGCCTATAAAAGGAAGGTTCCTGAACATTCAAAGGGCCTCCGAGTTCTCCGATTCCAAGCCACACACGCATCCGAAGCTTCCTTAGCCGAAGCCATAGTCCTTAGTCGCCACTCTTGTAAACTCGAGATCGGTGCCTTCAAGCCCAGTCTTGGCACCTCTGTACTGTTTTCCACCGTATAATCAACAAGGCTGGAGTAGAGCTATTACCCGGCAGTGGGGGCTCGAACGAGGGTAAATCGTTTGTGTCTCCACGGTTTGTGTCTTTTTCCTTCTTCCTCTCCCCCTTCTTCTCTCACCGTACGACGGATCTGTACCCGGATCGCCAAGTCGCACCAGGCCCTGTCCGGGAAGATCGCGGCCTAAGCCCCAGCGAGCTCGGCCGCCGCCCCGGGCCGTTGAGAAGGGTTGTTGTTGGGCCTCAATCCAACTACAAATTCGTCTGCCGGTCCGTGGACCCGCGGCCCTCTGAGGCGCGTTTTCCAGACACCGACATATGGTATCTATTTTTATAATATGTTTCATTCATTAGGTAGTCTACGATTATATTACTAATATTTTTCATTCTGATCTTCACTATGAATCAGGGGAAATATGTTCTCATAGATGCTTTCTTTTCTCTGGCCAAATGAATCAGGGGAAAGCGCGAGAATCAACTTGAGAAAAAGTAAGTTAATTAACAACTAAACTTGCACATATCTGATCATAGTTAAAAACTCACTGTTCTGTTTTGGTATCGTCTCTTTCCTTGCGGTCCCCTTTTTCCTTTTGGTGTTTCCTTCACGCAGCCACGGTTTGTTTTTTAGATCGCCATGCTCATTATGTGTCGATCTAGGGTATAGGGTAGCTCTGCTTATATATATTTTTGCGGGTGGGCTGGAGTGGTTGGTTCAGATATAAGGCCGAATTGAAGCTACAGATTGAAGCCAGCTGATCTGGCCCATTTAAATAAAAACGTAACCAGTCCACATCCACAAAGAAACAAAACCAAAAAAAAAAATTCTGCCTCAAAATTTGCTATACAAGCAAAGCGCCTGCAATATCAGATTTCAAGCAGGCGTCCGCAAAGAATTCACAGTGCATGCGCCTGTTAACCTGTCGGTCCCTTTATAATAACGTGTGGGTCTAGCGATATGAATTCAAGCTGTTCTGAAAACTTCGATCCTGATTGTCCTTATTCCACTAAGTTGACCTATCAAAAGTTCGGCCGGCTCTGGCCGTCATCGATATAAAATTCAAAATCTTGAAAATAAATAAAATATGAAAATACATACAATGTCTATCCATTTTTTTAAAAAAGTACGCGTTGACCAGAGGTGTTGGCGTAGCAGCGCTCCTGCCTACACGCGGATCTTAGCTCACGCATATCGCCTATTCTTCCATCTCCCACCTTTTGGCTTTTTCCACCAGAAGAAGGGGGAAGAAAATGGCGGCCGCCGCCCAGCCCAGCCTCAGACTGCAGCATCCACTCTCCTCCTCGCCCACCATCCTCCGCATTGCCGGCGATCAAAACCACTCCCTCCGCCGTCGCTGCCACCTTTCCCGCTCCCCTGCAGACGCAGCCTCCGAACCCCAGCCCCCCGATCCCCTCCGCGTCGCCTTCGCGGGCGGCGGCGCCGGCGGCCACATCTACGCCGCGATCGCGCTCGCCGACGAGCTCCACGCGTCGCTCCCCTCCTCCCGCTCCCTCTTCCTCGGCGCCCCCGCCCCGTCCCTCGAGTCCGCCGCCGTCGCCGCCGCCTCGTCCTACCCGTTCGCCCCCGTCCCCCCCTGCCTCCCCCGCTCTCTCCTCGCCTCGGCGCTGCACCTCCACCGCTTCCGCCCCCACGTCCTCGTCGCCACGGGTGGCCCGCCCGCCCTCTCCGCTTGCCTCGCTGCGCTCCTCCTCGGCCTGCCCTTCGTGCTCCAGGACCAGGACGCCGGCCCCGCTGCCTACACCCGGTTCCTCGCCCCCCTTGCCCGCCGCGTCTTCCTCGCCTTCAACGCGCCCGTCCGCCTCCTCCCCAAGCGCAAGTGCGCCGTCTACGGCAACCCCGTCCGCATGTCCCTCCGCAAGTGCCGGGTGTCCAAGACCGCCGCCATGGCGCATTTCTTTCCGAGGGCGGGGCTGGTCGCCGAGGAGGGGACGGAGGTCGTGCTCGTGCTCGGGGGGACAGTGGGGTCGCCGGAGATCAACGTGGCGCTCCTCAACATGTACTATGAGATGCTGAGGGAGAGGAGGGGTAGGTACATCATATGGCAGACGGGGCCGGAGGGATTTTGTGAGATGGAGAGCCTTGTCAGGGGCCATCGCCGGCTGTTTCTTACCCCGTGAGCTCCTTTCCACTGCTTGATCTTTCCTATGATTGCAACTTCAAAATGTGATGGGATCAACTACGTACCTAACTATATTTACTATTGATGCTGTTGGTCTTAGGATGCATGTGGATATCTAGTTGACAATTAGAGTTTTTTCGTGTAATCGCGTTTGCGTGACTAGCATTGGCATGGCTACGTTTGTGATTTGTGACTGTGTTGATGGAAGTCTGTCAAGCTATGTAGAACTTAGAATGATCAGCTTTTCCTTCAATGAAATAAAGATCTACCTTGTATGATTGCTAGTTTAGTCAGTATTTAGAGCTATGTGAAGGCGTCAGAAGTATCGGTGAAGTACCTATAACTGGAATGACATGTATTGAAAATTGAGACAATATAATTTCTAAGCTCGTGATCTTATTGAGAATTGAGGATTGAGGATGAAAACAAGTTTCTTGTTCCTAAAGTCCAGCTCTGGTTGTTCCCTTGACTGGTTATTCTAGATCTATTCTAACCCAATCGTTATGGTACCCTCCTGCAGCTTGCACCATTCTTCTTCAATTCATCGCCGTCTGACATCGTACTGACGGTTGTTTACTCTATTGATGAGCTAATGTACATCACAGGCATGCCAATGACATGTTATTCTGGGGTGCGCTTGTATAATGATTACGTAGGGTGGATTGAGACACAACACTGGTTGAAAGTTATTACATCATGTCTAGTATACATTATATTATGAGATCTGCATACTGATACACGACATTTCTTCTTATGAAGGTTCTTGCATGAAATGGACATGGCATATGCTGCTGCAGATGTTGTAGTTTCTCGAGCTGGTTCAATGACTTGCACTGAGATATTGGTCACTGGGAAACCAGCAATTCTGGTATCATATATCCTTTGTCATGTTACTTATGCCCCCTGCATTTTATCAACAATCTAGGAAAAGAGATGGTCCAGTTAACCTTTTTGTGTTACGAACTTACAAAACTAATCAGTCCTTTATACGATACCTTGTATATATATCCAAACTTGGAATTTCTCCTTGTGGTGTTCCAAAGTGAAAAGCAATTAGCTGTTCTGTAATGAAGATGCCATATGCTTCATGTTTAGAGCACTCGAAATTAAGCATAAAATGGAGAAGTTCAAAATTTTGATGCCTAGAGCACTACATTTGTGGGTAATAAGAAAGATGCATTGCTCCTTACTATTGGTAAGTAAAATACTGTTGCCCTAAAAGCTTTAACACATTGTTTGGGATGAGATTACAGGGCTTACAGAACAGGGGATCATGTAGTTCTAGACTTCTGGTGCTCTTGAATTTGTGATTTACCTTGTAATTGATATATCTTTTGGCTTATCCTAGATACTTTTCCTTCTTTGATAGCTGCAATATATTCAATTTGTATGAATATGGGCTCATAACATGTTCAGTTGAAGAAGCTTGTTTGAAAATTTTCTTTGCTGATAAGGTTGTTGTTTGGAAAGTTTCACTATGCTTGATTCAGCATAGGCTTATTCTACATTTGTTATCTACTCTTTGTGTCAGCTTCACAGAATTAGCATTATATCAACCCTTTTTCTGCTAGAATTTGTATTTTAACTTGTCACAAAATACCATATATTTATTGCCTGAAATTGAAGAAAAAAGTTTTGAAGAAAAAACAAAAAGGATAAACACAGTACAGTTGTGAGGACTCGAACCCATGCCAGGACTGCATTGCTAAAGGTTAGCAGACACCAGGCCATATGCTCAGATTTAGTGTGTTATGATTATTAGTTTCTTTTTATATATAATAAAAACCCTACAAATGATCTTTTTCCTTGCTGGTATACATTCTTTACTGAAGGGCCAGTAAACCTGAATTTTGGCCATTTTCACCTAATTTTGTCCAATAAATTGAACATTGATTCAATTGCATAGCATTGCAATCTCTTGTCTTATCTATGGGCTTACTAGAAATGTATTTTCAACAGTCAACCCCATGAAATGCTCAAAATCTGTGGTGCTACACCAAAGATACCCTACTACAAATATTTTGCATTTGAAGTTTAATGTAAAAGCTGGAATAAGTGTCTAAGACCAATACATGTACATGTTGGACGAACTGCAAAAGTTTTTTACAATAGTCATCATTCATTTTGAGTTTGTTCTGAAATGTCATTTTACCAATTTATTCAAACCAGTTTTCTCTCTTTCTTTCAGATACCCTTACCAACAATTGTGGATGACCATCAAACAAAAAATGCATATATCATGGCTGATGTCATGGGGGCAAAGGTCATGACAGAAGATGAACTTGATTCTAGTGGTCTGACATCTATAATTGATGAAGTTTTTGGTATATGCCTTGTGAACTTACTTTCTTGACTTTTTCATGCTAATATCAAAGATGAAAAATCAGAATTAGCTGTACCACTTATTAAAATTTTAATTATTGCGCTACTTATATTCTCTAAGATCAGAATTAATAATTTATTGTGTTAGATGAATGTAGAAATCCGCACATGTATTTAGTGGTCCATTTTGTTAGTTTTTAGTACTTTCAAAACTAGGCTCTTTTTTACTGGTCAGTACATCAGTAACAGTTGTGATGTTTGCTAGCCATTTTTGCTCGCTATGTAGGTTTTAAATAGCGTGTAGCGGTGGACTAATTCTATAGTGGATAGCGTATATTGGCAATATAGTGGATGCTACATGCTCAACTATATAATAATAAACTATAAAGATGTAATTAATCTTAAAACTAAGGTCCTGTCTCAGCTTATCTTATTTGACTTATCTACTGATTTGACTTATCTCCTTGAGGTATCCTCGAGAGCCCAATCCACTTTGTTCAACTTGAGTTTTAGAGCTTTTAGACAAGTCTTTGAGATAGAAAAAACCATATTCAAAAAATAAATTTTGTTAATTTAAACGAAGATAAGTAAATAGACAGATAAGTCAAATAAGTTAGATAAGCTGACAAGAACAGACCCTAAATGTTAGGCATAATTTGTATAAAACATCAAAAATATCACATAACAAATGTCTACACTAGGATAACATCGATAAAATAAAATCCACATATAATTTTTTATTTCATCAAATATTTTTTCTTGCATACCATTATCTTTAACATGAAACTTAGATGCACACTCAATCCCCCCTTATCAGTTTCTGAGTGGGAAAATTCTCTTACTGCAATTAATTTGTATATTGTGATTATTAGGGATATATAATTTTAATAAATGTGATTTGGTGAATACTTAATAGTTGATCTTACTCAGTATTACTAATTTAGATGTAATTTAAGTGTTTTGTGCAATAGTCGTCATAGTGTGCAACTGATATCAGGTGTATTGACGGAATATTTTGGTGATTTATAACAAAACCGCTAGAGTAGCTGATGTGTAGCAGTCGAGGCGTCCTAAACGCTATATCAAGGCTATAGTGACGCTATAGTGCAATATTTAAAACAGTAATCCTGAATAATGTGTTATGCTGTGAACCCACTTTTAAGGTATTATTTGCTGTCTAGGTAAGTCATCATTCTTTTACTTGCTGTGGATTTTGGGAAATCTTCCATCTTAACCAATAAAAATTAAATGTATCTTCTGATTTAAAATAGAGTTAACCATGTGTTCGAAAGACAGCCAATCTAACAGAATACATTAGTATCCAGCTAATAATATAGATTTATATTGGACTACCTCCATGCTTGGGCCATGGCCAAATGTCTGATCTTCCATAGATTTCTTAAAAAGTTTTGAGAGATATCTATGGATTTTTAAAACTTTATATTTATTAGTTTTGTTCACACAAGTCATTTTTTCTCTGATAATCATCCTATTTCTTTATTCAGATTGATATTTTCTGGCCATTCTCATTATCCAGGTGACGAGAACTTGATGGCAGATATGTCTCTGAAGGCACTAAATGCATCTCGACCTAATTCTTCAGCTGATATTATTCAACACATCCGTTCGCTGGTTGGCTCATCTATGTGACATAAATCCACATTCCGAGATCAATTCTTTCCACTAGTGTGTGTTCTATTGGACTTGCTGAGTTGTGCAGCAGAGTAGCATTTCATTCTTGAGCCTGAAGATTGGAACTCCATTCTTCATTACCTTTCATGATTCATTTGAATGCTGACAAAGCAAATTTCGGCTCAAAAAGATTGGAAATGGTGCCTCCAGGTAGCATTCCTTGTCACTTTTATTAGTATACTTCTTTGTGAGTAAAGATTCTTGTAAATGAGTTATGCATGGAGGTTTCTATTGTTAGTTTGTATTCGCATCATTTCATGAGCTTCTTTTGCCTCGTTGATTTGGATGGTGTTACGTGCTTAATCCGCACACAACGGGTACGGCCGTTGACGCGGGCGAGACGACTGTTTATCGTCGGTGACGCCTTGGCTGTTATCGAAGCCACCATCTATGAGACGAATCTCGATTTAATTCATTTGATTGGCTGCATAAAAAGATACAGGACCATCCCTTTTATAGGGATAAAAGACTTGGCCTCTAAGAAAGACATCTAACTAACCTTATCTCCAAACCAGCTGATCTTATCTAATCCAAACTCGATCTAATCTTAACCAACCCGGGCTACAGTACCCGCGGTACTGTTCACGCCGCTACAGTACCACGCGCTACAGTACCGTGGCACTGTTCACACCACTTGGGGCCATAGGCCGTATCAGATGGCTTAACGACTTACAGAAGCTATCATTGAGAGTTTTCTTGAGCATAATTAAGTGTAAGAAAGGTATGTTTGCAAGGCTAAAATGCTGACAATCAGTTTTGAAAAAAAGAATCAGGGGTCATGTGTTTTTACTCTAGGTTGGTGTATTTGGCTACTTTGTAATGTTCATTTCTAAGCGTGTCAACTCGTCATCAGATATCTTCATCATATTGTACTTGCTCATTGGTGTAAATGCATACTTGAAAGTGTTAGGAGTCATTAACTGATAAGTACCGCATGATAGTAATATGATATTGTCTGCTAGAGAAATAGCAAAACGATGAGTTCTTCAATTTTCATGACAAATGTAATATATGCTTTACCGACCTTGCCATTATTCACCTAGGCGCCATCTTGGTACTTGGTAGTGGTGGATTACCAGTGCCACAATTCAGGATTAGTAGGTGGGATAGGCCCATAGGCAGCCTGAGGCGCCTAGGGCAGGATAGGCGAGTCTGTGGCGGCAAGTTGATGTGCTACCTGGGTTGCATTGAAGAGTGTTCCTTCCTGTTTGTGTGCTGCTCAGCCACCTACTTGGCTCTGTCTTCCTCTCCTTCATCATTGCCGTAGCTGGGCATGAGTGAGCCATCGCTGCCCTCACCGACCACACGGTCTCGAGGATCTTGACGGGACAGCGCATTGACGCCTTCATCACCTTCAAGAGGGTGAAGTGATGGAGGAGTCAAAGGGAAATGGAGCAGAAACGGTGGAGGCACAGTTTAAGGAAATGGATGTCTAGTTTGCTGCTTGTCCTATTTTCTGTTTCTATCTTGCTGTTGAGCTGGTCTTGCTGGCCCATATATTTCTATAAGGGTTAACCTAGGGTTCTTCCCCCCTGCCCCATCCCCGTCTTATAGCCAGTCACTTCTCCTTTTCCTTTCCCTTCTTCCTCAGCTGTATGTTATAGAAGTCTTATAGTAGCAGGTGTGCATTTATAGGAATTTGCACTGACAAGTTAACGATTCTGATGCCAACTATTTACCATTTCATTGCATCCCTGTAGGTTATAGAAGTTAATGATTCTGATGCCAGGCATCTTTTCTGAAGCAATGGAGCATTTCGTTGTGTCCCTGTAGGTTATGGATGTCTTATAGCAGTACGTGTGCATTTATAGGAATCTGCACTGACAAGTTAATGATTCTGATGCCAACATTTTGTATTTTACCTTTTCATTGCGTTCCTGTAGGTTATTAGAAGTTAATGATTCTGATGCCAAACTTCATCCCTTTTGTTGCATAATACTGAAGCTAGTTTTTTTCATTCAGGTATTTGTTCAAGACAAGGTGATTCTTATTCGATGCAAGTTTTCACTTGCCTTTCGGTGATTGCATGACTGTTGATTATAAACCAGAGAAGCCAAAAATTGTGGAGATAGTGGCAATAATTGGACATTAAATATTATATGAGATTTTTTTTTTTGTTGCAAACTACTGGTGTTGTAGGACTCAACTAAGGACAACGAACAATTTTTTTTGCACTTCAAATATATGCCGAGCAGACTGTTTAAGCAAATCAGATTGATACGACTGAAATTTGTTATCAAAATGATGAAATGACCTTTGGATAGGATTTAAAAGGAATGATATAACAATTTTTTGTCTTTCTCATCTTTAAAGGTGCAGTGAATTTCTACAGTGAGAAAAAGAATGTGCGAATCATGAAGATTAATTATCAGAAAGCACGTGATTAATGTATGTTTTTCATTTCCATATTCTCACTTTTTCACCTTATTGATCATTAGAACTCCAAGGATAAACTGTCTTGCTGAAAACATAATTCGATAGACTACAGGACAAGCTGAACATTGCTCTAGTATGTTTTCCTGTTCTCAATCAGCTATTATGTGCACAGATGAATCATTGATCCACGAGTTGATGTGTTTGCGATCAGGTTTTGTTCATGAAGCACACTTGGTTTATGTCTAGTTGTGTTAAGTGCCTTGTTTGTTTTAGTGTGTCTGGGACATGGGCGCCATGAGGCACGAGGTACCAAACAACCTTCTGTCCGGTTTTGTCCAATAGGTCTCTACTAGACCTAATCATGGGTAGCCCGGCCTGACCAACCTGATCCGACCCAACCCGGCCTAAAAAAACCAGACCCGAACCTGACTTGACGATATACTGGGCGGGCTCGGGTACCAATTTGAAGCCCGACCGCTGGGTCGGGTTGAGCTCGGGCCTAAGAAAATTGCGAAATCAGTCGTTCGGGTTTCGGGTCACGTTCAGGCTGAAGGGAATATGCCCTAGATCAATCATAAGATGATTATGTAATACGTCTTTATTCATGTACTTTTCGATAACTAGCTTATCAGGTTCCAACGGGCTTTCTAGTGTAGAAGCCCGTTAGCACGTCTATATAAGTTGGAGGCCAGGGGCGGCACGGTAGATGAAAAAACGCACTCCACCAAAACCCTAGCCGCCGCGCCCCTCCCGCTCCTAAGAAAACCCTAGCCGCGTGACGTGGTGCTAGCACGCCGGCGCGCGACGTTCCACCCCTAGACGTGTGGATACCTTAGAGGCACTGCGCTTTCGCGGACGTGCTTGCTGATCGGCGACCTCTCCCCGAGCCGGGCGACCTCTCTCCGAGCCAGGTGACCTCTCCGCGAGCACGGGCGACCTCTCCCGGAACACGGGCGACCTCTCCGCGAGCACGGGTGACCCCTTGGCGAGCACCGTCGACCCCTCGGCGAGCAGTCGGCGTGCTGATCGGGGCGTGTACGACTACTTCCTCTACGTGCGCAAGTCTTCTTCCGCTGCATCCGCGCGTCGAGGGTAACGATTCATGGTCCCCTACTTACATGTTGATCCAGGGTGTGCGCGAAAATTTTGATTTTCGGCTAGCGTAGCCTGCGCGTTTCCCTTCACAGGCCTGAATTTGTGACCCGGTGCACCGGGTCGGATCAGGCTTGAGCCGACTGATATTTGGTCGGGTTTTAAAAAACTCGACCCGAACCCGACAAATGATTAGGTGTAGTCTCTACCGCGTCTGCCATGTCAGGATGTGGGTGTTGGATGGTATGGGGGTACCGGACAATGTCCTGTCCTATTTTGTCCAGAAGGTTGGTTTTCATATTTCGGAATTTCGGATACATCATATGGTTCGGGGACTTGAACAATTTCGTTAGTAGGTTGGTTTGGGTTACCTTGTATGGTATGGGGTGCTAGACGTCTGGTAAGTTGGTTTTTGGTGTCCTGGTGCATCATTTGGTATGGGGTGTTGGACAATTTCATTCAGTAGCTTAGTTTCGGGTGTCATGACGCATTATATGGTATGGGGTATTGTATGGAGGCTCCTAATGGTTGTCCTGTAGGTAGTCTTAGGTCTCATTCTTTTCTCCTAATGGAGGTTTGTCTTTTCGCCTAATGGAGGTTTGACGGGACGTGGTGGACAAGATCCATTGGCGTCGATTCGGTGGTGCCCAGGGCGCGCATGGTAGGGTGATGTGCTTTGGTCAGGAGCACGGTCAGAGTCCAAGAGACCGCAACCTGAGCAGCGGCGGCCTGTGCAGCGACGGTGCGGACAGCAACGAGTTGAGTAGCGGCGATGTGGGCGAGTAGCTCCACGGAATGCTATAGGCTTGTTGGAGGGTTGTGCAATGAAACGATGATCGGATCGTGGGCGGAGAGTCCACCAGAGGAGATACCGGCATGGAGAGGAGCCGAGGACAAGAGTACGATGCTGGATCCCATGCGATACAATGCTCTCCCGTTATAGGGCACCGTAACAAGGCCTTTTCCAATCTAACTCTTCATTTGGTATCCTCTCTAAGGATTTCACCGCAGTGCGGGATAAAACCTCCTATTAGCTAAAGCCCTCTGGTGAGCCCGTAGGATGACGTCTAGAACTTATGCTCCTGCTCCACCACAGGGAATGTCTAAACTGAGAGTTCAAAAGGTACTCAGCTAGGGTTGTCCCATTCCAGCACACATGGTTACACTGCTGTACTTAGTCTTGACAACCACAAGGTCACGATCCATAGGACTATGGTGGTTCCCACGAACCCACACTAGGCCCGATTCTCATTGTAAATCGCACCTACCTTGCAACCATCTGCCCCAATCAAGTTTTCAAAAGCATCTCAGAAACCCTCAGTAGCATCCCCACTACCGTCTCTTAACAATTTTCCCAACAGTAGCACCAACTTTCATCATCAAATGAACAGCTGAATGAAAATCGGGCATTGGAATGTATACATATGAGAGGTAATGGATAACTAGGTACTAAAGCACAACTAAGCATGTTTAAATGAACTAATCAAGGGGATGTGCAATAATTAATCAAATATTAACCTAGGGCTAACAAGGATCAGATTATATGATGTTAATTAAATTGGATTAGGCTTTAGCTAACTCCCTACAAAAGCAATGTACCATTAACATACCAACGCATACAAACAACACACATTCAATACCGCATAAAAATATGTGTGCAACTATGAAGATGACATTTTTAATTTAAAGAGGTCATTTTTTTGAATTTACTGAAATTTGTTTCACTAAAATCAGACTTATATAGCAAAAGATGTCAATTTTACAAACTATGAAAATTATTTAATTTAATACAAGGGCACTCGAGCCGGTCCACGCAGTGTTGGCGCATTACTGTGCGCACGCGTGGCTTTGCCCTAGAAGGCAAGCGCGTACGGCAGGGAAGAGAGTGGGTGTCGTGGGGGATCTCGGGGTGGGGTCAGCCAACCAGAACATCGCCGGTAAAGGTGGTCGGCGATGGAGCGAGGCGGAGGGAGGCGGCGGTGCTCAACAGTTCCGGCTAACGGAGGCGACGAGGTCAGCAAGCTACGGGGAGGGTAGGGGAAGATTACTCATGTGCCAACTCAGGCCGGGGTGGTCCTTTACGACACGGACAACGGAGCATGGGGGCGACCAATTCTGGTAAGCGAAGGGTGGTGTTGTTGGTCGGCAAGTGCTACTAGAGGTCTAGGGAAGGAGGAGGAGCAATAAACTGGGATGATTACCGCTCGAGGAGCTTCAACATCACATGCTGGAGCTCAGACTCCCGCGATGAATTCCGGCAATGGCAATGGTTAACTTTGGTGGCTACTACGCAAAACATAGAGGGGGTGAGCAGAGAGAGGTTGAGATGGAGCTTACCGTAGGTGAGGTAGGGGAATCCTAGAGGGAGTGAGAGAGAGGGGGCTGGGAGCCTCGGTTGCTTGTGTGAGGGAGACAAAGAATAGGAGGGAGACCAAGACATGGAGGAGACCGGGACAAGAGGTCAAGGCCATGGCTTGTGAAAGGGGCAATGCCGAAGGGCAAATGGATTCACATTGAAAAGTTGACAAAGTAGTGGCAAAATGAGAAAAGGGTAAAATGAGAAAATGGAAAATAGGGAAAGCGGGACCCCCGACATGGAGGGAGGAGAGAGAATGACGTGTGGGGCCACTCGAAGTGTCATGGAGAGGGAAGAGAGAGAAGGGAGAATGACGTGTGTGGTCTACATGTCATAGAGAGGAAATAAGAAAATACAAAAGAGACCTAAATAATTTATTTTAATAATAAACTATATTAAAAATATTGACCACATAATATGTATAAAAATCAAAATATATTGAAATATTATTTTCCACATTTAATTATGTTTTGATTTAGTTTAAAATCAAAACAAAGATTTTTACATAAGAAAATATATTTTTCAAATGTTTAAAAATTCATTCACTGACAATTAATAATTATTAGCCAACGATATGTTAAAAATCAAATCGTGTAAATTTGATGTTAGGAATATATAGGAACCACTTAAATAGTAACATGCACATTTTCAAAATGCTTTTAAAGTATAAATAAATCACATGCGATTATATGCCATAATTTTATATTTTAAAAATGTGGATGTTACACCGCCCCATCATCACAGCACCGACAAACTCCCCCACAAGTCTACTACGAGTATCACCCGCGTGACCACAATTAACATTCTTCCCTACCAAGATAGATATCACATTTTTATCAAAAAAAAAATGATAGATATCACATTTAGTATGCTACGTGTTGCGGATGCCAAGTCTTCTCACCCAGCTTGCGCGACGTAGTATGGGCTGATAAGTTTCAACCTAGGCCTAACGAGAAATTCAATGGGACCAAAAAATCTCGTCAAATTTTTAGCCACAACAGTTCAAGCTGTCGGTAGAGACAAACAAATCATGGCCAACTATTTGTCGACTGTTGGAAGGCTCAGCAAGGACATGGTTATTAAACCTCACCTATTATCTGGGGTGCTATTACCTCTAGAGCAACTTCCAAAGATGGTACACATGTCCCGCCAAAGTTGTTATCTTCTTATTAACACAAGAGCCTGATGAGCCGTGGTGACAATTTGGGCTGTGATTCGCTCAGATGAGAAACTCCATCCCTTAGAGCATCTCCAAAAGTGGTAGTAAAGTTAGAGTCCTATATTGCAATATAGGTACTCCGTAAAATGTTTTAGGACCTACTAAGAGCATCTCCAAAAGTGGTAGTAAAGTTAGAGTCCGATATTGCAATATAGGTACTCCGTAAAATGTTTTAGGACCTAAAAAAAAACTCCACCAATTAACCCTAAAACATATATATATCCATTTAATTAAACTAACATGTCCATTTATTACTCCTAAAACATAATGAAAACAATTATAGGGCTTGACATTTGAGTTGTCATGTTTAGCAACTTCTCTCAGGGCCCCAAACTTTTTTAGAGTTTTTTTGTTAAGGTAGGATCCATTGTTGGAGTTAATTTTTTTTAAAAAATTCTAAAATATAGAGATAGCAATCCATAAAGTGTTTTTCTTGGAGATGCTCCAATGAAGTGGTGAGCCGCACCTTTAGATGCGGGTTACGCAACAAAAGATTTGCGCATGACCTCAGCCTTAACCCACCAATTACTACCAACGAACTGCTATCCATGGCAGAGAAATGTTCAGAGACTAGAGAGGCCATACGCTAGCTAGATGACACGACATCTTCAAATCCTCACAACAGCGCCAGAAGGAACACCAGGTGTAAAGGTCCCAGGAAACCTGATGCGTCTGTGGTGGTCCCCTTCATTCAAGCTCAACTGCACCAAGCTCTAGTCTAACCGAGCTTCCATAGAGCTCAATCTCGATCTTGACCGTAAGCTCTGCACAGATTCAAGCTGAGCCTGAGCAGAGCTCGAGCCTAGTTCAAACTCTAGCAGCCTAAGCTCATGATTGGCTTGAATCCAGACCTACATATCTGTTGAACTTACATCATAAGCTTGTTTATTTTGAACGAGAATCAATGTAGAATGAGCAAGGTCATATGAGTAAACTTGCAGCGAATCAATCATGAAGATTTTTAGAGCTTAATAGCATGAATAAATATGATCAACAAAAAGTAATGAAGAAACTAAAACAAGCTAACTGATTAGCAAAGGCTTATGACGCTTAGTTCAACGGCCGTATTCATCCAGTTTCTGGGTCCTTGACAGTGACAAACAATACATACCACAGTGTTTTTTAAATCAAAATACCACATAGCGCTCAATAATTTTGACCAGTGCTAAACTTCTAAATAGTAACAAACCAACACTTTGCCGGGAAGCACGCGGCTTTGCAATGGTAAAAATCTGAACGCAACGCTAAAAAATCGACCAACTGGCAGCGATTATTTCCACTGCGCATCGCTCCCCACACTTCCGCCACCTATAAAGGAGAAGGAAGAGGGAGGGAGTGAGGCCTCGTCGAATCCCTTGCCAACACCCAGTCCATCGCCTGAGCCACTACTTAGAGCAAACCCTAGATCCGCCGCCACCCCCACTCCGGAGAGTAGAATGGCGAGCTGGGGCAGTTCCAAGATCACGGAAGCTCGGATGACAGAGCTGATTGAGGGCGGCCACGTCGATAGGGCCTCCTTTCATCTCCCGGGCGCGGAGGAGCAACCCCTGCCGCAGGAGAGGGAGGTGGTGACTGGTGTGCACAGACCTGCACGCCATCAACGGCTTACGGGTGCTGGAGTCGGCCTTGTCCAAGCTGTACTTACGCAGCTTGAGTGTCGTCCGATGCACCTGCATCCGAACGCCTTTTTAGACATGGCGACATTTGCCTGGCTTTGCGAGGCGCAGGGCTTTGTTTTTCGGTCCGTCAAAACCGAAATTCTGAAAAATTCGGTCTTCTCGTGCTGGGCCGATTTTTTATAGGCTCGGCTAAAAAAATTCGGCCCGATCTGAATTTTCGATGGCCCATGGAGGCTTGGAGCCCATCCACATGTCCAGCACACTCCTATTCTTCTTCCCGTCCAACCCTAGCAAGCAAATCGGGAGGGATTTGGGGGTTGTGGCCGGGGCGTTGCACAGCACGGAGCGTCGTCGCCGTGTGCCTCACCGCCACCACCGCCGCCGCCTAGTCCACGCCGCCGCTCGGGAAAATCGGGTGTATGATACCTAATTCGTGCGCCCCATTCCATTCGACATTAAATTCGTCTGCCTTTAGCCATACGACACCGGGCGCCCGATTTTCCCCCGCCGCTCCGCCAAGCCGCTGCCTAATCCACGCCGCCGCTCCGCCAAGCCGGCGACTAATCCACGCTGCCGCTCCACGCCTCCGCGCCAAGCTTATATGTCAAAGATTTGCATGGACGCTGGATTCTTGCTGATGGGGACCTTGGTCCAAACGATGTTGTTGTCTATCCTGGCCTTGCGCTTTATCAGGGAACTGCTGGCTATGTAATTCCGGCTGCACACAGGACAGAGGTTGGAAACTTGCCGGGATGTGTGTTTGGGCGGTGTTCTTTAGCATTCAAACTCATGCCTAGATCAGTTGCAAGGCTGAGTGGGTCAGAGATGAGAGCTGATGGACATGGTGTTGATGACTTGATGCTCAGTTTGAGGTCCCAATATCGGTTAATGATTTCATGCAGACAGATCATTTGACAGACCAACTTTTTTCTAAGAACAATGAATTGTCATCGCATCCAGAACATGATGCTAAGTTACTGTCTCCCAGTCTTTTACTGTGTGAATTATACCTAAAGAAGCTGTCATGCAGCCATACCTTTGCTATTCCCTCCAGGCTGGCCTCATTAACTTAGGATTATGATAGCGTGTAAGCGGCCATTTGTTCTTTCAGAAGAAGAAATTTCGGTCGATTTTCAACCGATTTTTGTCACCAATTTTCACCGATTTTCAGTCGATTTTCAGCCAAATTCCGTCTGAATTTGAATGTCTGATTTGAAAAATCGGACCGAAAACACACCGAGAAAAACCGAATTTCAGTTATCTCGGTTCTTACGCCCCCCACCCCCACCCACCCACCGATTTTTTTTTTTCAAAACGAAATCCAAAGCCCTGGCGAGGCGTACCTGGGCGAGGAACTCAGGAAAGTCTCTTCTTTTACTTCCATCGCATCAGCTACCAGAGGCCGACGTCGATAGGAAGAATCAGCTTCGCCCGGAGGCAAGGATTGAAGGGAACGTACCGGCATCCGCACCTCCGAGACTCGGTGGCTGACTGGCCGAAGAGTTGGTTCTACCTCAAGTTGGTTGAGGGGAGCGAGCTCTTCTATTCCCTTGACATGCCAAAGTCCAAGGAAACCAAGCGCCCAGAGCTAAGCACGGAGCAGCGCGGGATGGCTGTCAGGATCCGCCAGCTCACGGAGCAAGGTCTTACTGGGCGAGCGATTGTGCGAGATTGGCTGCGCAATCGGATCAGCCCACTCAGGGCGTGGAAACAGAGGTTCCGCGACCTGACCGGATGGGACGGAGTTACCCGGGAATCAGACCGAAGTAAGTATCTCCTTTTAACCATAATCTTTTGATTTGGTTGTTTCCTAATGTCTCCATCTGTTCCCTATCCATAGTCCCGGAGGAAGAATGGGTGAACTAGAGGTTGATGGAAATTTTGGTCGCCCGGCGTCCAGACGAACCGGACCTCGACACAGTGATTGTGTTAGGCAACATCCAGGATCGTCAGACCCTGGTAAGGTGACCCGAAAAAGGCATCTCCTTTCATCTTCCTGATATTTCAACCTGTGATATATTCTGCTACATTCTTAGGCCGAAACTCGGATGAGCAGACTCATCCGCCAGGAGGCCGAAGAAGAAGCAGCTGCCCTCGCCGCGGAGTCTACTGGGACCTCGCTCCCGCAGGGGCACTGGGATCCATGGGCAGAGGAGGATGAAGAAAGCGACGACGAAGGGCTCATTTGCTGGCCAAGAGGCCGACAACGAGGTCTGCTGCGCATTGTTTTTCGAAGACCCCTCCGAGCTCAAGAGACGACAACGACGACGAGCTCAAAGAAAGGTACCAGATGTTGCCAGTCTCTACCGGCTCAAAGCGAGCGCGGGAAGAGATCACCCCTCTAGGGAGACGCAAATCGTCACGATTGGAGGAGGCCACCTCTAACCGCTACCGCCTCGAGGAGAGGAGGCAGGAAGAGGTGAGTGACGCCGAACTCCGCAGATGGCAACAGCGTTACGCGTGAAGACACCCCACACATTGGAGAACACATCTGCAGGAAGCGGCAAATGCGAGGGCTAGGGACGCCGGCCGACTTCGTGCGGAGAACGAGGAGCTTCGCCGGCAGTTGACTGAGGCAGCGGCCGTCGCTCGCGTAGAAGACTCCGAGCCAAGCGATAGCTCGGGCACAGGTGAGACGTTGTACTATGCCAAAGCATTGCTTCTCCTTTGCCGTAGGCGTTCTTTCTATGTAATGTCTAAAAGCTGCTGTTCTGCACGTACCCCGGCTGGTTTGCAACCGGTCAGGGATGAAGAAAGGAGTCCGTCCTGGTATGAGGCGGACTTAATGGCAGTCGAGGCGCAAGAGGCGACTCTTGCCGAGGACAGGGGAAGTCTTCCTGCCCGCGAGGAGTCCTCGGGCTAGAGAGACACAGTTCCTCAAACCCACGAAGTACTCGGCGGACAGAGCTGTGCCCAGGGCACAGATCTACCCCGGGAGGCACCGTCAACCTCGCCCGTCACCCACGATGACGACGTCGAGGTGGAGGTCGACCTTGAGGATGAGCCCGTCATCCCAAGGGAAAACGCCGCTAAGTCCCCGAGCGCACCGGGCGATCAGGGTGAAAGCAGTGGTGCTCTGCCAACTCCGGTTGTTCAGAGGGCGCGACGCGGAGGAAGCGCGCCTCCACCAGGAGATGCGGCAGCGCAGGCAGTTGTACGTACGGCCTGCCCCGTGACTCCTCCAGCAGAGCGAGCCCTGCAACGGCTCGTCCAGGGAGGCTCACAGCAAAGGTTCACGCGGTAAGCGTCCGTTTAACCTTCCCACACCTTCAGGTATTCGAGGGAACTACAACCTTATGGCATGTTTGGCCGTTTGTCAGTTTGTCAAATACGTGGTCACCGGCGCGCTCCGCGACAGCAATTACCTGGTGGAACTCCGGATGGCTCCGGTTCACGCGGAACGGGAGTGTCGGGGATTGAATAATCTACCCGGCTCCCGGTAGTTTGTTTTGCAGGTACCCCTGGAAACTCCTTACCCCAACGGCGCGCTGGAGCATCCTGCTACCCGGTGCCGTGTTGATCAAGACAAAGCTGGTGACTTAACCTCCAAGGAAGCACTCCACGGGCTCGGCCCGCTACATGACGGAGTGGTTAGGGTTTCTTGACGGCGCGGCTGAAGCTTCTTGGTGGTGCGGCTATCTCCACCGACTTAGGAGTAGTTTCCATCTTTATCCATCTGTAATCTTCCGTATATAAACCCCCTGCGTGAGGGTTGTATGGGCGCGCACTTTTCACTCTTCATTAGCAGATTGCATCACGCGCAAGCCTTCTACTTACTCCACTACAGGAATCTGGCCGCCGATACAGACCAAAAAACTGACGACAGAGCCTACTATCAACGGCTGGCCGACGACAAAGGTCCGTCGACAGTACGTCGACGACACTGCCAACCCTTGTTCGCGGCCACATGAAGTATCGATGACAAAAACACATCCAGGGGCGGGCCACCAGGTGAAGGCCTTTGTCGTCGGCTAACCTAGCCACCGACACAGGCACACCTTGACGGCACGAATCGGAAGATGGCGCTCTGCCAGGTAGGCCCCAAAGAGCCACCACGGGAAGGCACGTGGCAGACCTATGTCGGCATCCAGATTGTAGTCGCCGACACTGACCTCCTAGCTGTGTCGCCGGCCTTATTGTAGCCGCCGACACAGACCTACAACCTGTGTTGTCGGCTTTCGTAATGGCCGACGACATAGGTAGTGTTCCGGCAATTAAGATTGTTGGAAATTTATTGAAAATATCAATTTCAACCTGCAGAAAAACATATTTCCCAACAGAATTACATTTCACAATTTCTCCCACCATATCCACACATAATTTTGTGTTCACCGCCACAATTTCGAACCCAAACACATTCACACTATTCCAAAACAAACAATTGACCAATAATGCACCAAAAATATCCGAAACCATCACATAGTGGTACAATTGACAACCATGTTGTCCAAAAGTCCAACATGGAGTACAACACAATCCATAAGAGGTACATAATCAATTATTACACATATATAGTCGTAATAGTGGAGAAGTCCATAATAACTAACTAACTATTGTTTTGTGAATTATTGTGGGAATCGGTCACAAAGAACTCATGGACTATTTGCTCTGCGCCCGACCATGTGCCACTTGAATCAGCCCCCTGCGGAGCATTTGTCGCAGGCGCAGCTGGTCCGGACACCTGCAATATTGGAGGACACCACAAATTTCAAAACATGTGCATTTTGTGTAATTGCATAAATAATAGGGATCTAAAACCTGAAAAATGCATATTACCCCTGGAGAAGGCGCCTGTGCAGGAGGGAACTGTATCCAAGGGATCGAGCCCGACAGCAGAGGGTTGGGAATACCAGTCTATGACGCTGGGGCCCTCGGGGTCTACATGAAGACGTACTGTGGCATAGGTGGCATCCGTGGCTGGGTGGAGGATCCCTCCCCCTGGAACCTCTGTGGAAAGGAAATGTTAGCTTGTGAAACATGTAACTACTGTCGGTACAATAAATACCAGGGTATCAAGAATCCTAAAGAAGCCCAGGTGAGGCCGCCATGCGTCAGGCGGGCGATTAGGCCCCAGCGCGTAGGCGAACTCCACAGCGCTCCAGGCGAGGCCGCCACGCGTCAGGCGGGCGATCAGGCCCCAGCGCGTGGGCGAGCTCCATAGCGCTCCAGGCGTGGCCGCCACGCGTCAGGCGGGCGATCAGGCCGCAGCACGCGGGCGGGCTCTCCCCAGCGCGCGGGAGGCCCTTCACTGACAGGTGGGGCCCGCGCAGCAGGAAGCGTCCAGAGGGGAGCCTTCTGGGAGAAGGCTCTCCTCGCTGTGAAGGATAGGTGCAGTTAATGTGACGTCATACGCGGATGGTTCGAGGAAGTGATGATTACCGCCACAGTGACCTCTGCAGGTCTGACCAGTCGTCACTGTGGCTCTGCAGAACTGACCGGCAGAGAGAACTTGCCGTCACCAGGATGGCCGCCCGCGTCAGGAGGTGGGGGCAGCGCCCCGTCTGTCCTTTTGCAGGCGCGTTCACACTAGTCAGAGGCCACTTGCGAGCATGCATGGGCGGCGCTGCTCGGCGCATCAGCGGCACGTTTTCATCTCTTCGGTCTTGTCTCTCTAGTATTGTCAATGTACTGTACTACCCTCTTTCCTCTCTCGGCCAACCCGCGGCATGTATAAGAGGGGATTAGAGAGAGAGAGAGAGGGAGAGGGGGGAGGAGGGATCCTGTAACCATCTTTTACACATAACCACAACAAGAACAGAGCTAAGGCTCTGCAGGAGTAGGACTATTACCCGTCAGGGGGTCTGAACCTAGGTAATTGCTGTGTGTCGCTCCTTGCCGCGCCCGATGCTCGAATCGGATTGAGCTCGAGCTGATCGGCTAGCAGAATAGAGATCTGATAGGGGTGTGATTCGCTGTGGTTCGGTGAAGAACACGCCGTCAACTACAACCTACCTACATATACGATCTTAATTACTTGCGTCATGAATTGGTACATCAGAATGTTCTGATTCTGGATGGCCTCCATCCGCCTCAAAACCTCCTCTCGCTCCGCCTTCCGCCCGCCACCGTTGCTCTTCCGCCCGCCACCGCTGCTCGTCCGCCTGCCTCTGTTGTTGCAGCTCCTCGATCAGCTTCCTTTGGGTTTCCATCTGGGCACGGGTCGCAGAGAGGCTTGCTGTTGACGTGCCTTGGCCTGGCTTCTGAAAGACTCATGGGGCAGCAACGAGTCCATGAAGCTGGCCCTGCCGTGGCTAAGCCCACCGAACTGGTCGTAGATGAGTTGTGTGTCTACTGCCATGTTCGAGGGCTCACACTCGGCACCGTGCTTCTCTCTCATGGCTGCACTATATGTATCCTGCGAAACAAATAAGATATGAACTGGAGTAGCTCGAAAATAGTCAAAGTAGTTATAGAAATGCGAAAAGAGCAAGTCATTTACAATCTTTTCCTGGGCAGCGGGGGGCATCGGTGGCTGTGTGCCGTCAGGTAGGATACGGGGCGTGTGTGCGTGCCTCCACACGGTGAACTCATCGGGCCCAAGTCCCGTCTCCGCTTCCTGCATTTCAATTCGAAATGTGAAATAAAATAGTGATTCAGTCAAGTAGTAGTGAAGTAGTGAACATCTAGGAACTTGTAGCTTGAAAAATTACGTTGATTAATGCTAAAAAAAATTGTACTCACTATATCACGAGCGACATGCCCTATGCCTCGGCCCCCAAGGTAGGTGGTGCAGATCTCGGGGTTAGCATCTCGATTGCCTCAGTTCCTCTTCGACCTCTCAATCCAACCCTTAGATGCCCACAGCTTGCAGGGTCCTTCCGTGTCCATCCAGTCAGGACATCAAGGCTTTTACTCCTTTGCCTTGAGGTACTCCTGAGCTGCCTGTGCCCTCGACATCTTTGCAATCCCCATCATCTTGTGGTGCTTCATCACCGCATCCAATCGTGCTAACCTGATGCTGTCCCTTACCGTCTTAGTCGCCATTGCATCGAGCATAGGTCGGCAAGCCTCGTAGTCCTCCAGTGTCGCCTCAGGGCCAAGCTGATACCTCTCCTGAAACGAAACAGACACATGAAAGAACACATGAGGAATGGTTATGAACACGAAAACACCAATTTGAAATGAAACTTGACATCTAACCCAGAACTCGTCGATGCACCGATCGGCTATAGTTACTCCCTCTTTGTCACAGATTAGCGAGTTGTCACTCCAGCTCATCGCCGGGCGTCGAGAATCATCCTTGCCTACTCGCCCGGGGTAGAGCTGCTTCAAGAGTGTCCCTAACATGTGGCCCAGCTCCTGTGGACCCTTGTTGAAGCAAACTAAGCCCCTGTACGTACAATTCATAAGAAGTGGTAGCAAGTTTCTGGTTTGCAATAAAGGACATCGAAAATTTGTAGCACATACCTCTGTCCGGTGGCAACCTGTACCACGTGCCTGTTAGCTGGATCTGTGGGGGCTTTTTGCAATTATTTCGCCCCCAACTTCTATTATTGGAGCTTGAGGACTCGGCTCCAGAGGACCCGGGCAGCTCCCAGTTCTCATCTCCCGGTTCCTCAGAGTCGGCCTCTTGAATTGCCTGAAACCACTAACCAGAAGCGTGCTCACCGTGGGCCTACTCCTCCTCGTCCTCCTCACAGTCTCCGCCCCCTCCTCGAATTCGGGCTCCTCCCCCCCGGCCACCGAAAGTGGTCCTCCTCCACCTCCTCCGAACCGGTGGCCACAACCTCCTCACTCTCCTGGGAGCCAGTGGCCACCAACTCTTCACCCTCCTAACCTCCTCCTCCTCGTGGGATGCGCTAAGCCTTTGTCCACGCCAACTGCCTGCCGTCCCCCAAACCTTTTCTTTACTCTTCTTAGCGACCTTCCTAATTGCTCCAACCATCCCACACAAATCAGTTGAACACAAATTAGATTGATATCAATTAATAGAAATGAAATGACATGGCATAAATTAAAATAACGTAAATGACATTACACTTATAAAAATTGAATGACCTAAAATCTTCAGCTTCCTCTTCCTCTTCCTCTTCCACTTCCTCTTCCGCCTACTCTTCCTCTTGGCCTTGTACATGAGATGGGTATACCGATCCTAATATATTATCCAGCCCATCACCAATATCAACGTGCAGCTCTCCTGCCAACTCTTGTTCTTGGAATGGCCCCACATCAGGGTGAGCCTCGTACTCGTCTTCTGTGAGCTTGGGCAATCCACCATACGGATGACATTTATGGACAATGCACCAACTATTGTAATCCGGATGGGGGTATGGCAGATAAAACACCAGCTCGACTTGCTCAGGTAAAATAAACACGTCTGGCTTTTGATACAGTTTCTTATGATTGATTTCAACTAGTCCAAGTTTTGGAGTACGCCGCACCCCACTAGTTGGATCGAACCATCTACACTGAAACAGCATGAGCGAGAAATTGTTCTTGCCTTCATACGAGATCTCTACAATCTCCTCAATGATCCCATAATACTCTATGTCTGGACCACCAGAGTCATCAGTGATATAACTCACGACGCCGCTGTTCACCGTAGTTGCATTAGGGCGAGCCCACTTAGCAGCTTCGGATTGAAATCGATATCCATAACAATCGTAGCATCCATGGCGACATTTGTCTGAGATCATTGTGCAGGCTAGAATATCTTTGACACTATAAGATTTCATATATAATTTAGTTATGACGTATAGAAAGTATGTATTTAAGACTTATTTCGGAAATTTATTGACTTACTCGATTTACACCTTTATTTCATCTATGTTGTCGTACACGTTCAGCTGAATGAAAAATTTTCCCCTGGATCCAAGTCACGTGTGGTGCTTTTGCCAATGTTGCGCCTGGCTTGGTCATGGAACACCTCAAGGTTGGAAGTACTTTTCCGACGTGCCTTCTTATACCTTGGTTGTGGCGCACGGACCTTATTTTTTGTGCCGAAGTATTTGTCCGTGAAGTAGGCGATCTCGTGAATCAGCCAAGCTTTGCCAATACTTACTTCAACTCTGCTTTGTTCTTCACCTTCGTTCTAAGGTTTTTCATTATGCGTTCCACAAGATACATCCACCTATATTGTATTGGCCCCCAACTTTTGCTTCATATGGCAGATGTACTATTAGATGTTGCATGCAATTGAAAAACCCAGGAACATATATCTTCTCGAGCTTCGTCACAAGCACAACAATCTCCTTTTTGAATTCCTCCATCCTCGATGTCGATATCTCCTTTGCACAGAGCTCTCGATAGAAGAAGCTAAGCTCTACCAATGTGATCCAAATATCATCGTCAACATATCCACACCACACGGCTGGAAACAGACGCTCTATGAAGACTTTGTAGTCGTGGGACTTCATTCCATTTAATTTGCATTGCTCTATATTAACAGCTTGTTGAAGGCTCGAGGCATAACCATCTGAAAAATTGACCTTATCCTTTATCCAATATAGAATCTCTCTTATTTGACCGCGTGTGAGGCAGTACATTGCTCTAGATTTCATCCCATTCTCATCAAGGTTCATGGTTGGTCGATCACATATTGGAGCACAGTCCAGACATGCTTTCTTGTTATCTCTGGTCTTGTGGGGGATGTTCCAGTTTGTGTTCACAACTGACTCGCATATTTTTCTCTTGGTGCATCAGGTCGAGGTTGCGGAGCAGCTTCAAGTCTATCGCATAAGGAAGGTTGAGGATGCTGCGCTTATGAGTCCAATGGTGCTCCTACGCATAGTCTGCGACATACCTAACCGCCGCTAGATCCTCATGCCACTGGATTATATCCTACACCTCGAACCATTCTGGTGGCCCCTTCTTCACAACCTTGCTTTTACGAAATGGCTTTTTTATTCCTAAAAGGGTGGTTCTTCTCAAGGAAACAACGGTGACAGTCAAACCAACATGTTTTGCCCCTATTTTCCAATGTCAATGCATCAGTGTTACATAGACATATAAGGCACGATAACTTTCCATGCGTGCTCCACACCAAGAACATGCTATACGCCAAAAAATCATGTATGGACCACAGGTATGCGGCATGCATCCTAAAATTCTGCCCATTGTAACTATCATGTGTCAACACTACTTTAGTCAACAGGTCATTCAACTCTACTACCAGGGGTTGCATGAATAGGTCTAATTTTTTCCAGGAGACTTAGGCCCAGGAATGATAATAGAAAGAAACATGTACTCTTTCTTAATGCAGAGTTGAGGCGGCAGGTTGTAGATAGCAAAGACCGGCTAGCACGAGTACGGGTGTGCGGTCATATTGAATGGTGTGAACTCGTTAGTCGAGAGCCCGATACGCACATTTCTAAGCTCCGACGCAAAATCAGGATGCTGTTAGTCGAAGTGCCTCCAGGCTTCTGCATCTGACGGATGAACCATCACTCCCTCCTTCCTACGTTTACCCTCTTTGTGCCACTTCATGTGTCTTGCCGTAGACTTCGACATGTACAAACATTGGAGGCGTTGAGTAATCGGAAATAAACGGTACACCATCTCTACCTTTAACTTCTTCATATCGACTCTCATTGCAATGCTTACAGCAAGTCAGCCCAGAATCGGCCTTCTAGTAAAGCATGCAAAACTTTGGGCAATTGTTTATCCTCTCGCACGGCATGTCCAACACGCTGAGAAGCTTCTTCGACTCGTAAAGATTCGGAGTCATCCTATGTCCACTCGGAAGCATGCTATCTAGCAATTTGCAAAGGTCGTTGAAGCAATTGGCTGAGAGATTGTACTTTGTCTTCACCGCCATGAGACGCGCCACTGCCGCGAGTACAGTCACATCAGTATGTTCATGCAGTGGCAACTTGGCAGACTGAACGAGTTTGTCGAATTGTTCAACAAGTGGGTCGGACTCTTCCTCGAGGGAGAGATCGTAAGCACGAGCCACATCATCTGTGATTTCGTCCAACCTGTTGACTTTGACTTCATCGTAACCCTCTCCAAAATCCACAGGGCTACATACCGACGCCGGACGCTTCCTCTCACCATGAGCTACCCATACAAAGTAATTTGGTTTGAAGCCATGCATACAGAGGTGACGACTAATATGCTTCTTGCTCCACTTCTCGGTGTTTGAGCACGCAACACAAGGACACCACACTACCGCCGCGTTTGGGTCGAGGAATCTTCGGAAAGCATCGTCCACGAAAGCCCTAGCCTTCTCAAACCACTCGTTTGTGTGACGTCCAGACTTCATCCAGCCATCGTACATGCACCGCCGATCTTCCATCGCTTACTATACAACGTCAATGGATGCAATGAAACTTCATGTTTAGAAGGTTTAATCCTAGCTAAATTGGAGGTCTTACCCACCCACGGATGCGCGTTTGAGTACGGTGGGCGCAACACTATGGTGCACAGGTCCGAATTCCGGCAGCATAACCCCGCAGTTCCCCCAGTGCAACGATGGGTACGGCGTACCGCTTATGTTATGCACTAGGAGAACGATGGGGTCATGCCGCCATAATTACAACCCATGCACCATAGTGTCGTGGCCACCATACTCAAAAGCGCATCCGTGGGCTGTCCAAAACGTGGACAGCTCGGAAATGAACCACCTTTCGTAAATGAACCCAACGAATCATCGTCCAAGTTCCTTACGAAAATGTGGAGCGTTCCCGAACGGGTTGACTATGGCTCGTTTATGGAACAAATGCAGTGCAAGTACTCACAATCACGTCTGATCTAACTAATTACAGTTCCACTAATTAATTAGATCTCCTAATATCGTCGGTTAACGTGGATAGTTCGAAAGCACACCATCTTTCATAATGGAACCCAACGAATCACCGTCCGAGCTCCTTATGAAAATGTGCAGGTGTGCCCCCGAACGGATTTAACTATGGCTTGGTTCATGTTACAAATGCATTGCAAATACTCAGAATCGCGCATAATCCCACTAACTACAATGTCACTAATTAATTACATCTACTAATCCCCGGTAAACAGAACACCGACGATATAGCTCTCACTAATTGCAATGTCAGTAATTAATTACATCTACTAATATCGTTGGTTACCAAAACATTGACGACATAGCTTGCACACTTAAAAAAAATTATGCGAGCATACCTGCGGCCGGGGCTACGGCATGACTCAGGGGCGGGCGGGGACGTCGACGCGGGGAGGGGGAAGGAGGCGGCTCAGGGGAAGCCCGGGCTCGACGCTGGGCGGCTCAGGGACGATGGATAGCGGCGGCTCGGGGACGACGATGCGGCGCCGCGGTGGGCAGCGGGGGAAGGGTAGCCGGCGGGACGTGGGCGATGGCGGCCGGCGGCGGCGGCGGCGGCGGCTGGAGGCGGGCAGTGGTAGCAGGTGGCAGTGGGTGTGGCGGCTGGAGGCGGGCGGCGGTGGCGTGGGGGGCGCCGGGAGGCGGGAGGCGGGAGGTGGCGGTTGGAGGCGGGAGGCGGTGGCCGGCTGCGGAGAGTGGGGCGTCGGGAGGCGGCGCAGCAGCCGGCGGCAAGAGGCGACGCAGTAGCCGGCGGCAGGAGGGGGCGCAGCGCGGTGCGTGGGAGGCGGAGCGTGGAGTCGAGAGTTTTGGGCGCACGGGCAATAATTGAGGCCGACCCAACCCTTTAACACACTCCGCCCTATGTTGGCAGCTATAACCCCGATGACAAAACGCCTCCAACGACCATTTTAGTACTGCAGCTCCCACCTGTCAGTGACGAAAATCAAAGTCAGCAAGGGTGGTAGTAATGTCGTTGGCCCAGTCATCCCCGCCGACCCTACATAAGCAATATCTGTGGCCGATACAGCCCGACGACACAGGTCCCACCGGTAACCCCAGGTAGTCCCAGGCGCCGACCCCACCCAACCAATGTCGTCGGCCCAGCTAGACCGTGGACACTGCCCCACCTTTTGTCGTCGGCTAGGGCGTATACCGCCGACATTTCCTCTACATTGTCGTCGGCCTCTAAAAGACCGCTGACACAGTTCTCCCCCGGCCGCCGATTCTTTTCGCAGGCTAAGTACGGCTCAATCGAAAATTTCTTAGGGGCACTCTTACCCCATATGGACGGCACAACATGTCACAATTCATTACAGCTCCTCGTTCGCCCAGCATTCCATCATCAATGTAGGTTCCTTTGAAATGTGCACGTTGTATCGATCAGCTTCATTTGTACCAGGCACATCGTTGTTTCATAGCAACATGTACCTACCACTTACCGACGGGAGAACGAAGAGCGTGGAAGGATATTTGGTGTGTTGTTCACCCCTTAAAACCCCACAGTGCCCCTACGCGGTTGGAGACAGAGCCGTCAAAACCCCGGAAAAGAAATTGGTCGGGGGTGGGGATACCTATGTCCACGGCTTATGTGAGACCGCTGACACAGGGACATCTATGTCGTCGGCCAGGGGATTGCCGTCGACAAGGCTCCCGACCTGTGTCGTCGGCCAGCGCGTATGCCGCCGACATTTACTCCGCATTGTCATCGGCCTGTCAAAGACCGCCGACATAGTTCTCCCCCCTAAACTGCCGATTATTTTCGCAGGCTAAGTACGGCTCGGTTGAAATTTTCTTAGGGGCACTCTTACCCCATATGGACGGCACAACATGTCACAATTCATTACACGCTCCTCATTCGCTCGGCATTCCATCGTCAGTGAGGTTCCTTTGAAACGTGCACGTTGTATTGATCAGCTTCATTTGTACCAGGCACATCGTTGTTTCATAGCAATATGTACCTACCACTTACCGCCGGGAGAACGAAGAGCGTGGAAGGATATTTGGTGTGTTGTTCACCCTTAAAACCCCAGAGTGCCCCTACGCTGTTGGAGACAAAGCAGTCAAAAGCCCAGAAAAGAAATCTGTCTAGGGAGGTGGGATACCTGTGTCCACGGCTTAAGGGAAACCACCGACACAGGCTCGCCTTTGTCGTTGGTTAGGGGTTGCCGCCGACAATGACCAAACTTTTGTCGTCGGCTAGTACAAGGCCGCCGACATGCAGCCCCATGCCAATGATATCGGAACTTTCATACTGGTCCCACATGAGAATAACTGTGTCTGCCATGCGGGACCGGGTTGAACTTCGATCGTTTGGGCCATTGAGGCTCTGTCAGGTGGAGAAGTTGTGTCGGCGGACTAGAATGTGGCCAACGACACAGATATTTTGGCGGGAATCAAATTTTGAATTTTCGGAAGCGGGTGCTTGTCAGTACAGGTATTGTCGACGGCTTTATCCTGGCCGCCGACACTGATTGCCTGAGACTACATTTGTCGTCGACTTTTGTTTGGGCCGCCAACACAGGATGTCGTCGGGTATCTGGCTGCCGACATAGAAATCGTTTCCTGTATTGCTCGTAAGGCATCTCCCATCCTTTCGGATCCGATCTGGAACACTCTTGTACTCTTTTTTCCACCATTAACGAAGCACTGGACGTAGGGCTATTACCTCGATGGTAGGGGGCCTGAACCAGGATAAAAAGAAAGTCTTCCTCCCTGTGTCGATGGCTGATTTCCCGGAACGTAACGTTACCGTGCAAAAGGGGTTGTCTTGTCCCTCAACAAGAAGTAAGCTCGACTCGTGAAATCCGATTTCCCAATCGTCGACAGCTGGCGCCGTTCGTGGGGACGGGGCATATACTTGCACTTCAACCATCCTCCTAGATGTCAGTCAACTCAGGCGACATGAGGGACATGTGTTGTTTCGATGACACGAGGCACCTCAGTGGGCAGATCGCGTTGGCGAGATAGTCCAGGGCGATGTGTACCCCGGTGAGACCCCTCTCCACCAGCGTAGCGATCTGCGCCACCGGGACCAACTTGTCCCCACTCGGCTCCTGTCGCGGGAGCGGAGGCCAGCTTGGGCATGTCGTCGCTGTACGCGGCGTCGTAGTCCTCTGGCATCAGCAAGTAGAACCACCTGTGGTTCCACCGTGGGATAGTGTTCTGGACTGGCATGTCCGGGTACTTGAACACCGTGTTCGTACGCCTCCGGAAGAAGGCGCACGCCACGGAGAGGTCCCCCTTCACCGCCGCCTGCTTCGTCGATGTCTTGTGCAGCGCGTAAAACTGCAGGAAGAGGCTCGGTGTGTGGTCGATCTTCATGTAGCCCTCGCACAGGTGGCTGAACACCGCCATGGCGAGGAAGGAGTTTGGCGGCAAATTCATCGCTACCAAGCCAAAATGCGCCTAGAGCTCCACTACGAAGTAGCTCTCCGGCAAGCGCAGCCCAAACGCAGACACCAGCTCGAAGCTAATCGTCTCGTGCTCCGCCAACAACACCATCTCGTTGTCGCCGGGCACCCTCTAGTAGTCGGTGTCGAGTTCCCCGGCTTCCACCAGGGCTTGGAGGCTCTCCTCGGTGTAGAGGCTCTTTCCTAGAAGGCCCATGGCTTTGGAGGGGAATGGGAAGGCCAAAGAGTGGTGGAATGGGAAGAGATGCGGACGCTAGGGTTTCGGATCTGAAGAGCAAAGGCAGGGAGGCTTTTTTCTTGTCCGCGCGATCCTATTTATTGGGCGAAGCCGCCTCACGCGGTTCCTTCTCCCGCACGAATGGTAAAAAGGCTAGTTTTTACCCCCGCGCCGTGATCTGCGCACGCGCGCAGTCCGTGCACTGTTCCAACGGTCGGTAGATCCATTGTGGTTTACGGCACAACGGTAAAATCCCAAAAGCTTTTCCCGGTGAAATCCGGTGTAAGTGAGTTCCATGCGGATGTTCTACCAGTCATGAACGCTATCTTACCCAGCGGGACTCTAGCTACCCGGTAGAGCAATTCCAACCCGGTACGGCGGCATGGCTACGCTGCCAGAGCCCAATCCCCTATATTGAGTTGTCAGAGACTCAAGAGGAAGGCCCGGCCGAGTAGCATTCCACTTGAGCCTCAGGGGGCTAGCAGTCGGGGATTGAATAATCTACCCGGCTCTTGGTAGTTTGTTTTGCAGGTACCCCTAGTAACTCCTTACCCTGATGGCGCATTGGAGCATCTTGCTACCCGGCGCCTTGTTGGTCAAGACAAATATGGTGACTTAACCTCAAAGGACGCACTCCACCGGCCCGGCCCGCTACGCGACGGGGCGGTTAGGGTTTCTTGACGGTGCGGTTGAATTTTTTGGCGGCGCGGCTATCTCCACAGGACTTAAGAGTAGTTTTCATCTTTATCCATATGTAATATTCCCTATATAAATCCCCTGCGTGAGGGTTGTATGGGCGCACACTTTTCACTCTTCATTAGTAGATTGCATCACGCACAAGCCTTTTGCTTAATTGTGTCATCCTTCTAAATCCGATCTGGAACACTCTTGTACTCTTTTTTCCACCATTAACGAAGCACTGGACGTAGGGCTATTACCTCGACGGTTTGGGGCCTGAACCAGGATACCCTCCTTGTGTCGTTGACTGATTTTCTGGAACATAATGTTGCCGTGCAAAAGGGTTTGTCTTGTGCCGCAACAAGAAGTAAGCTCGACTCATGGAACCCGATTTCCCAATCGTCGACAAGGAGCGTCTCCTCAACGAGTCCCTTCAACGAGCTGCCGAAGGTCGATTCAGAGGACAAGGATTTTGTCTGTGATGCTGCTGAGATGGCCTCCCTCGTGACTTGTTTCCAAGCCCGCAAGGTGGAACTCTGGGCGAGGTGCATAGAACTCGAGAAGGAGCTGTCAGAGGCACGGGCCGCCTCGGATGCTGCTAAGGCCTCGGGCCAACTGGAGACTGATCTCCGGGAAGCCCAATCAAAGGCAGAAACCAACGCCGAGGTAGCCAGAAAAGCTGCTTCGGCAGCGATGGCTGCCGAAGAGGAGATCTCCAGGCTGCGACGGAATCTCCAGGAGTCCGAGCGAGCACGTGCATCCACCGCGGAGGAGAATGACTAACTTAGAGCCAAGATTAGGGAACATGAGCTCAAAGCGCTCGTTAAGTAATTGTAAATCCATCGGACTTTAATGAACTTCCCTTTTGCCTGTCCTTCGTAACTGCATACACGAACAGAAGGAAGAGTGGAAACTATGCGCGCAAGACGTGCGATAGCCCGACGTTAAATCTGACATATAATCAGAAAGATAAACAGAGACAAATAACGCGATTTTTGAAAAATGCACGAAAAAAGGTCGCGCTCCTGCTCCTAGCCCCCGCTGTGGTTATATGCTCCCGGAGGCGAGTGTTTAACCATAGGATCTTTTGCAATATACTTTGAGCTATTTGCAGCTGTTGTGTGTTGGCGATTTTTATGCCTAACAGATATAATCCGCAAGCGTACGAATATCACAATAGTTTTCACCCAGGAATATTCCAAGGTATTAATTTTCCACGAAGAACGAGAAGTGTCAAGTTTGGAATCTAGCTTACCAGATGGATAAATGTGGCGATGACGAAAGTGGGATAAGATATTTCAGGTAGAGGGGTTGTTGGGTTTAGTCCCACATCGCTAATAGATGATGGGGGAGCACGACTTAAAAGGTGGAGCCGTCCCTCACCTAACAGGCTAGTTTTTTGGGTTGATTGGGCCCATGGCCTTAGTCGTTGCTCCAGTTGGGCCTTTAGGCCCGTTAAGACCTGGGGAGCCCTTTCTCTGCGTTTGGACCCTTGTGTGGCCTGTTTGCAGCGAGCTCTAAATCCTAACAGGGGTCTTATCGAACGGTTCACTAAGCCAAGGTACAATGTTACTTAACACAGAAGCTACTCTGTATCGGAGCTCGGCCGATTCACTACTACCCGCTATCAGTTAAGAGCATTGGATGGTTATGATCACCTCCGATTGGGCTCGACTGGTCTAAGTCTAATGGGGCGGACTTCACAAACTGCTGCGCGGATACCAGGGCTGTCACCACCTACTACCTACCGCACAACCGTTGAATCAGGTGCCTACCGGGTACTAACTAGCCTAGACATCATGTCTACACCTAGCAGTACTACGCACCAAGCCTAGAACTCGATACACACTCCCATAAGATCTAGCACGAGCCTAATACCAACAAAGAAACAGTATGTATGAAATAACTTTGCTTTATAAAATGAAGGATAGGGCTAAGTGTTACCGAACAACAAAGCGAAGCTGAACTCGCACCCGAGTTGGCTCCAGAGTACAAGGTGGAAGAGAGCCGACTCCTTCGGCGTCTCCCCAGCACTCAGCTCTCCTCTCTCCCTACTTCTACATTTCTATTTGGACGGCGTAACGCTGCTTTCTTCTTTTCCGCACTTCTCCGTGGGTTGCAAATGAAGAGATGGCCTCAATTTATAGTGCTCTGCATTGAGTGAGCGAGTGCCACGTATAGGGACATGTGTGAGCTTCTCCCTAGCCGAAGGAGAATCCAAAGGGCATCTAAAGTAGGTCGGCCGGCCTGGTTTCGGTTGATCCAAGCCCTCAATTTCGCATGGGATGCTCCATTGATGGTCTAGTTTGCCTCCCATGTCGGTTTTGGCAGTTGGAGCCGGTAAAACCGCCATCTAGGTGGGTCCATGGATCCTCCTTGAAGCATTCTAGGCTTTTGGATCAAACCGACTTGCATCGATGGTTGGGATTGCCTCTTGGTGCATTTCTTGGGTCACTGGAAGAAAACACAGCCAAAATAGACCAAAAATGGGCCCGGCCGACCCAATCCTAGTCAATTGAAATACACCAAGAGGCAATCCAAACCATCGGTGCAAGTCGGTTTTGGAATAAGCCTTGAACATATTGGCGAGCTACCTAGTAGTCGGCTCGTGCCAAGTCCGGTCCTGATGCTATTAGCCTTGAACTAATCGAGTTGCTGCTTTCCTGGTTGCACCCTAGCCGAGTCATGCTTCATACCGAGTGCTCTCAGTCTTTGATGCAGTTCCCGACTGATTTCTTTTCTATGCCGAGTGCTCCATTACATGCAAGGAGAATGTGAAGGGCTCCGTAGAGTTCCATTTGTTGGAATTTCCGAGTGGTACCCTGCCAATTTATTGGAATACTGGCAGTCGGCCCGGCATGGGGCGTACCGTTGTTTAGATTGGGTTTGGCCATGGTACCTGTGCCCGACTGTCGCGGTGTACAGCTGGCGGCTCTTTGAGAGCGTACCCTCGAAACCCTAATCCAGAATCAACTTGTGATATCCGATCCTGACTTGTGCAGTAACCGGCAGTTGGCCCATCATGGGTCATACCACAAGAAATTGATTTTTAAGTTAGTTCGGTGGGTACCCGAGTCCCGCTTGATACGGTGACTGGCAGTCGGTCCGTCATGGGGCGTACCATATCCCAGACTAGGTTTGGTCGAGTGGTACCTGTACTAGACTGTTGCGGTGTACAGCTGGCGGCCCATTTAGGGCATACCCTCGAAACCTAGTTTTAGGCCCAAACCATTTGCGGAAGCTGAAACGCTATTCCAACCCAAGGCGAAAAACCAATGCTGCTTCCTTTAAATACAGGGTCTGGTGGAAACTTAGGGTTACCCTTTCGCATTCCATTTCCAATCGCCCATCTTCATTTTTCAATCCTCACAGCGCAATCCGCCGCTAGGGTTAACCGCCACCGCGCTCTAGATCACGCGTCGCGCCGCTAAGGTTAGCGGCCGCTACGCTCTAGATTGCACTCCGCCGCTGATCCAATCTGTCACTAGGGTTAGCTGCCGGCGCCGCGCTCCAAATCTCACGCAGTCGCCAGTCCATTTCACTGCTAGGGTTAGCCGCCACCGCCGTGCTCCAGATCTCGCCTCCACGGCGGATGATGACCAAGCCGCCATCCTTCTCGAAGAGGTCCAGGAAACTTCCGTCGGCTTAGTAGAGAATTTGGACTTGGGCCTCCTGTAATATGTACATGTAGGACTTAGGCAGTATATAACATGAAAAATATTTATTTGGATGTGAAATCCGACTGCTTTGTATATATAATTTTAAGTCATTTTGCTCCTTTTCCTGTTTGATCTTTAATTCCTCCGAGTAGTTGACTCCTTTCGTTATGCACTCTGCCCGACTAGTCTAGCCCCCGAGCGTCGGGGGTCGGCTCATGGCTCTTTATCCCAGGCACGTGTTGAGTGACTAGGGTTCGTCGTTCGTGGGGTCAGAGCTTCACTACTCAGAATTAATCGTACTCGGATTTCGTTACAATCATTAGAGAAAAGAGGAAAAAGCAACAAAAAAGATGTGCGCATAGGCGCACACTATTAGGTGTAGCCCCCGACTTACTGTTTAGTTGGGCAACAGCAAAGTAGCAAGTCAAGAAATTCAATTTTAGATCATATGAAAACTTTATTCATAATGAAATAACTTAGTACAAAATTTAGGTATAGAAGCAACGTAGCTGCTCTGTGTTCCACGAGTTGCCAACGATCGTGCCGACCTTGTGTTTGAGTCTGTACATCCCCGGCATGTCACCTCATCGATGATGTAAGAGCCTTCGCACGTTGGGGAGAGCTTGTGCTCGCTTTTCTGATTCTTTCTTAGAACTAGATCTCCTTTAGGGAAAGTGTGGCCTCGAACATTGTGATCGTGATAGCGATGGAAGCCCTGTAGGTACTTAGCTGACTGGATTGTTGCGATGTCCCTGGCCTCCTCTAGTCGGTCGAGGCCTTTTAGTCGGTTGTCTTCCGACTCGACTTCTTTGTAGCTCCGAACCCACGGGGATCCGAATTCCAACTCGGTAGGTAAGACCACCTTTGAACCATAAACCAGGAAAAATGGTGATTGTCCGGTTGCCCTGCTAGGAGTAGTCCTAAGCCCCCAAAGCACTGAAGGCCATTCTTTAACCCATCATGTAGCATATAGTTTAAGCCGATCAAATATCCTCGTCTTTACTCCTTGTAGAACAATAGCGTTAGCTCGTTCGACCTGCCCATTACTTCAAGGATGCCCCATGGAAGCAAAGCAAATCTTAATGCCGAGTTCGTCACACCAATCTTGGAATTCAGTGCTTTTGAACTGAGTGCCATTATCCGTAATAATTATGTTCGGAACGCCAAATCTGGCCACGATCTCTTGGAAGAATTCCCTGGCTTTAGCAGCCATGATCTTGGCTATGGGTTTGGCCTCAATCCACTTTGTGAATTTGTCGTTAGCGACGAAGAGATGAGTAAAACCACCCTGAGGCTTCTTCAGAGGTCCGACCATGTCGAGCCCCAAAGGCCAGGTGATTGGAATAGTTTGCAGCTCCTGTGCGGACATGTGTATCTATCGAGTGAGAAACTGATAGCCTTCACATGTTCGGACGATGTCCTCTGTGTCTGTTACCGTAGTCGGCCAAAAGAAAGCTTGGCGATAAGCCTTCCCGACTAGAGTGCTTGATGCTGCACAATGACTGCAGATTCCCAAGTGGATCTCTTTGAGGAGATTCTTCCCTTCTTTCTCTGAATTAAACCGACTTAGTACTCCGGATGTACACTTTCGATAGAGCTCTTCTCTAACTACTGTATAGCTGCGACTTCGGCGTGCAATGCGCTCTACCTGAATGTGAAATTCAGGGAGCTTGTCATTCAATAGATAATCCAGATAAGAAATTATCCAGTCGGGGTTGATAGCCAGCACTTCCACCACGACCTGTTTGTCCTCCAACTTCCTCGGTTGCTACTGTCGGCTGATCGATGGTGAAGCTCTTCGATGAATACACCAGCCGGAACTGCTGCCCGACTGGAACCCATCCTTGTGAGCTCATCTTCTGCTTCATTATCCCGACGGAGCACATGAATACGCTCCAATCCGTCAAACTTGTCTTTCAATTTCCACACCTCCTAGCAATATGTAGTCATGCTGTCGCCGATGCACGACCAATCCTTCTGAACTTGATTCACCATGAGCTGTTAGTCCCCGCGAACCACCAACCATCGGATACCAAGCGATATGGCGATTCCGAGCCCGTGGATGAGTGCCTCGTACTCGACGGCGTTGTTTGATGCCGGATAGTGGATTTGAAGAACGTATTTCAGTCATTCACCTGTCGGAGAAATGAGTACTATGCCAGCCCACTCGCCGCTGAGAATGAGAGAACCATGAAAATACATCGTCCAGTACTCGAGTTCCTCAATGGCCGTAGAAATTTGTAATTCTATCCACTCGACGACGAAGTCGGCAAGCGCCTATGACTAGATGGCTGTTCGTGGCTTGAATAAAACTTCGAAAGCTCCGAGTTTGACTGCCCACTTTGCGATTCTCCCAGTGGCTTCCCGATTGTAGAGTATGTCCCCAATCGAAAAAGAAGTGACCACCGAAATCGTATGCTCTTGAAAATAATGCTTGAGCATGCGAGAGGTAATCAGCACGGTGTACAATAGCTTCTGTACTTGTGGGTACCATCCCTTGGACTCGCCCATTATCTCGCTGACAAAATAAACTGGGCATTGAACCTTCTGCATATGTCTGGTCTCCTCCCGCTCCACGACGATTGCAGCGCTGACTACATGAGTCGTTACTGCTATGTAAAGCAAAAGGGGTTCCTCAGGCATAGGGGAAACCAACACAGGAGGTGTAGTCAGGTACTTCTTGAGATCTTCAAAGGCTTGTTGTGCCTCGGGAGTCCACTGGAACTTGTCTTGCTTCTTCAGGAGTTTGAAAAACGGTATCCCTCGTACCTCGAGTCGAAAAACGAATCTGCCAAGCGCAACCATGCACCCTATAAGCTTCTGAACATCCTTCTGGCAAGTCAGGGGCTCCATCTTCATGATGGTACTGATCTTCTCTGGGTTAGCCTCGATACCGCGATGGAACACGATGATACCGAGTAGCTTTCCTGAAGGAACTCCAAAAACACACTTCTCGGGGTTGAGCTTCATCCTGTAGACCCTTAGGCTCTTGAATGTTTCGGCCAAGTCAGTGACGAGGTCCTCCTTCACCCGAGATTTCACGACGACATCATCCACGTATGCTTCCACATTGCCTCCGAGTTGAGTGTGAAAACACCGCTGTATGGCACACTGATAGGTTGCGCCAGCGTTTTTCAACCCGAATGGCACTGTGACGTAGCAAAAAGCTCCAAACGGCATGATGAATGAGGTTTTGATGCAGTCTTTCTCCTTTAGGCTGATCTGGTGATACCCCGAGTAGGCATCAAGGAAACTCAAGAGCTCACACCCGGTGGTTGAGTCCACCACCTGATCGATGCGAGGCAACCCGAATGGATGTTTAGGGCACAGTTTGTTGAGATCAATGTAATCAACACACATGCGTCAACTTTTATTCTTCTTTTGAACAAGAACTGGGTTTGCTAACCAGTCGTGATGATACACTTCTTTGATAAAGCCAGCAGCTAAAAGTTTAGTGATCTCCTCCCTAATTGCTTGACGTCGATCTTGCGCGAACCTCCGGAGCCGCTGCTTGATCGGTCTTGCCTTCTCATCAATGTTAAGAGAGTGCTCTATCACCTGGCATATCGGATGGCTTTCAAGCAAAGATGTCTCTGTTTGCCTGGAGGAAGGTGACGAGCGCGTCTTCCTATTTGCGATTGAGCCCTGTCCCTATCAGAGCTGTCTTGGCCGAGTCGGACAGGTCGAGTGGTATCTTCTTGACTTCCTCGTCAGGCTTGATTCCTGACTTGGCCTGCTTCTTGGCTGGAATATCCCCTTCGTCTTGCAGGACTGCGGCTGTCTCTCGGATCTTCTCCATCTCAGCTAACGCCTCCAGAGTCTGAGCCAGCTCGCAGCTCTTAGCTCTCAGTGTCGCACATGAAGGACTACTTGACATCACCAGAAACTGATAGTGCCTTTCAGCCCCGGCATCTTCAACACTAGATTTTTTTAGTGCGGCACTGCCGTAATTTTGGCTAAGCCCGGCCTTCCCAAGATGGCGCGATACGCTGTCTCGAAATCAGCCACTTCAAAATTTTGGTACTCATTCCGATAATTGTCCTTTGTCTCGAAAGTGACAGGCAGGGTAATCTGCCCGAGTTGTATTGCCGAGGTCCCGGGGATTACCCCCATGGCATGGCGATGAGCCCCGCTGCAACTCAGAACGAGCAATCTTAATGTAATCAAAGGTTCTGGAAAAGAGAATGTTGAGTCCACTCCCTCCATCAACCAGCACCTTCTTAAGTTTGAAGCTGCGAATAACTGGATCCAGCACCAAAGGATATCTTCCTGGGTATGGGATGTGATTGGGGTGATCTGAGCGGTTAAAATTAATCGGAACCTCAGACCACCTCAAGTATTGGGGGGTCACCGGTATGACTGTGAAGACCCGAGCAAGGTGGCTAGAGGGGGGGGTGAATAGACGCCAATCAATTTTGACGCTTTCTTTTCGCACATGCAGCCCCTCTAAGCATTCCGCAAAAACCGCTTCGTGTCGGTTATCAAACCGCGATGAACAACATGACAACTATGTGTACCCATGACTTGTATGGATGATATCCATATGAATATGTGGGGATTTTAGACCCACAATCCTGGTTGTCAAGTGTCCAAACGAGAGGAATCAATTCAAATCTTTGCTTTTGAGAAGAGATCAAGACAAAACCTCAAAGCAACTTTCAAAAAGCAAAAATAGATTCTTTCAGAACTTGTCCTCTCATGGAGCAGAAGGTTCGTGGATTTAAGATGCTCTAAAAATCATGGGAACTTTTCTCCCTTTGTGTCAATGTGTCATGAAGCACTCCACCAAAAATCTACTTAAAACTCCTTACAGAGAAAATATGCAAATTCAAACAACACAAGCTGCTTTCTGGAAAGCAAAAGCAGATTCTTCAGAGTTTGATTCTATTTGGAACAGAGAGATGGTGGCTTTATGTTGCTCCAAAAATTGTGGAAAATTTTCTCCCTATGAAACCATGAGTCTTGAAGAACTCCACCAAAAATCATCTCAAGAATCCATACACAGAAATGATGAAAAATCAAACACCAAGAGCTGTCAAGAACTTCGAGCAGAAAGTTTGGGGCTCGGTTTTCACTTTATAGCTCCCAAATGGAGAAACCAGTGGACTTAAAATTTTTACCACAGATGGGTATATGAGTCACACATCTTTTCCAACTGGAATCATCCCAAAATGATTTTTTTAGAAGTTTCTAAAAAGCTTTTACTGACTGTTGCGCGGATGAAAGTTTCTGGACAGATTTGCAACAAGTCAAGAACTTGATCTCTTGCCTCTCATATGGTTGCAAAGAGTGTGGTAAATCATATTAGCAACCTCAAGACATCATAGACCATGAAAAACAGCAAGAAATCACCAAGACTCATTTTCAAATAAGAGCTCCAAAAGAGAAAATCAAAAGGAAGAACTTGGAGCAAATCAACACAAGATGATCATGAAGATGAGAGATTTCATTGCATAGGAGTTGGGGGATTACAAACCACACTCCATGTGGTCACAAGCACTCTAAGTGCCACCCTTACACACCCAACTCACCCTCTATATTTCTGAAATTTCAGCTCTAAGGGAATGAGGAGGAGGTGCTCCCCTCCCCCTCTATTTATAGCCCAAGGGTGAGATGCCCTACACCTAGAGCCCATCTCCACCCTTCATTTGAGGATGAGTGGTGTACAACACACACACTACAAGACACATTCCCGAGAGAGAATATTCTCCACATATTCCTCCGGGAAATATCTTCGCAGCATCTTCGGTCGCCAGCCCACGCCTGGGCCCACCGGTCAGAACCAGCTTCGCCACCAGGTTACCGACGCCGCAGCCTCCAGCTGCCTCGGATTCCTCGCCATGGCTAAGCTTCTCGAGTACACCACCTCATGTGACCGCCAGGTCATCGAACCCGGTCGCCTGCACGCCTCCGGACGCACCAGCCTCCAGCTGTCCCCGCGAAGCGTCAGCCACGTACCCGCCGATACCTGCATCACTGAGGTGAACACACATGAAACCAACACACCTTACCTCACCTGCAAGGTTAGTCCGTCACAAAATTACCAACACAATAATCCCTTCATGACATCACAATTAGAAAGCCCTAACACACCACGTGTCAGCTTAAAATCCACCGGACCACGTCCGATCAGAACTATTACCTAGCCCAAGTTCAGCACAATGGGCCGGTACAAAATCCACTAAATTCCATAAATACACCATTTAACATTCTTCAAAACAGTTCAAATTCCATCTTGTCACATATATTCATCATCAAACAGGGGTACCCTCCACATGGGTCTCAACAGACTGTATTGATCTCTCGAGTGGTAAGCTTTTGCTTTCGCTTGGACTCATATGCAGGCGAGCCCCCCCGAATATGTAGTTGAGCTTGCACTCTGTCTCCTGATAATTGCCATCACCAGGAAGGTCACGCTTCTTGCCAGCCTCATCGTTACCCGGATCCGACTGCTTGTTATGCTCTTGCGTGAACCTCTTCAAGGTGAAGCAATCCTTGGCCGCGTGCTTCCCCATGGGATGAAAAAGGGTACAGCGCATCCATAACCGTCTTGTAGTCTTCTGTTCGTGGCGCTCGGGGCCGACCACGCTCTACTGCTGCGACCAGCTCCTCACCCTTCCACTTCTTGTCCTTCTGTTTGGAGGATTCGATGTTGTCCTTCTTATCCTTTTGTCGGGACCCGGTCTAAATGACCGAACCCAATTGTGCATACGGTACTAGTCCTAGAAGATCATGGCTAGTACACACAATTAACAGAGAGATACATTGCCTTCGAAGTTACATTATTACAACCCCGGACTAAGGGTCCCAAAAGTAGTCACAAATTAATACATCAAGTACGGCGCGCAGGCCGAGATACAGAGTTGCACATACAATAATATAGGGGCCTAACATGCTACGATTTATTCTAGCGACTAGACTACTCCACAGGCAAAGGCGGTAGGAACATGCAACCCTACTCTTCTTCTTCCCAGTCCACCTCCTCCTCATAGTCCGGGAACTCCTCAAACTCAGAGACGAAGAAGGGCTCTTCAGCTGTTGAAGTTTTTTTAAAAGAGGGAGAGGGAAAACAAGGATGACTACAATTGTACTCCGCATGTCGGGAAAATGTGCAATATGAGGCCTAGTACAAAGGATAGGCTTGGATTATTTTGTGGAAATGCATTTTATTTTCCTAATTTTATCATAGCAATTCGCAAAAAGCGGTGCCTACACTTGCACCAGTCAGGCAAAAGTTCCTCCCTAGTTGGAAAGTGTTAGGGGAGAGAATAAAACATTTTCCACCCATCACATCACCCTTGATGTCTAGCTAGCTTTTCTCAAACATTTCTCAAACCCCTTTCTCAATTCTTTTCTCATCACCACATTCATTTTCACACAAGAATTAACTGGTATCTCGAACAAATCATTTTTAAGCATTGTTATCCTACCGTCAAGGAATAGCATATATATAACAAGATTATTTTTAATACTTATGGTTCAAACCTATCACTAGTCTTACTATGAACATTTAGGTTAAATAGCTAATTACTACCAAGTATGTCATTTTTAATTTAAACTAGCATGCAAGGTTTCAATCTCTAGTAAATTGTTTTTGAAATAAAGCACAAAGGTTCACGATATGGTCAAGGAGACTTGCCTTCAGCAAGGTAGGAGCAGCCAGTGACGTTGGTTGGGTCAACAAACGCTTGAGAGCTCCTAATCGTGAGAAAGGTACATACACAACAAAACACACATACTCAAGCATATCGAAATATTTTATGCACTTTTGTATTTAAAGGACATGCCCAAATGTGTCATGTATGCACAAGAAATGATACACGCAAGTCTAGGAATAACCCTACAATGAAATGCCATAGGATGCAGTGAGGTTTAATAATTTTACCAGGTCCAACACCCCCTAGAGTGTTCCTACGCATTCTTCTGGAATTTTTTATAATTCATTTACGACTTTTAAGGTTTTTAATTAGGGTTTTTCAGTTTAACCAAAATGGAAGAGGTTAATTAGACCTATGCGGTATACTGGGCCGAGCCAACCCAGGATGGGCCGGCCCGCGCACATGCGCGGCTGCGCGCGAGAGGAGGCGAAAAAAAATTTTATATATTTTTTTATGGCGCTTTTGAAATTAGACAAAACTAGGCATCCATCGATTCTTCAACACGCGATAGCAACCTATCGATCTCCGAAAACGCGACCGGACCCACAAACCCCGTCCCCTCGCGCCGGCGCCCGCCCGTTTGAAATTTGAATGCGCAAGCAGTACCTGTCGCGCTTTGAGGGAGCGACCAGAGCGTTGGATTCCTTTGCAGGATGGCAAGCAGAAAAGCCGACCTATCGCGCGTTGAGGGAGCGACCGGCCTGTCACGCGTTGAGGGAGCGACCAGCCTGTCGCGTGTTGAGGGAGCGACAGGGCTCCATTATTGCCCTCACGGGTCCATCTCACTCTCTCTCTCTCTGTCACTCTCACTCAGACTCTCAGGCAGCGCGAGGGAGGCGCGATGGAGGCGATTCAGCAGGCACTTTAAAGGTAATTTCTTGTTCTAAATGTTGTTAAAATTAGTAGGTATTGATTAGTATTAGTGATATATATTGATTGGAGAGTGTGTTGGTAAGAGTGTGTTGGTAAGAGTTTGTGAACTTTTGACTTGGTATATTTGATCCTTTTTGAAATTCTGTTGAACTTTGAACGAATGAAACGTTGAAAACTTGATAGGCTAGCCATATATGTTTGTAAGTGTTAAATGTGGAAGAAAAAATTTGAACGGAGCGCATGTTTGAACACTGTTCGTATAAAACCACCGGTGCCAAATAAGTTAGGCATAATGTTAGCCAGTAGGAGTGAGGATTGTAGATTGAAGAATTTTATGGAATGATGCAAAAAATGGTGAAAATATTTGTAAAATTATTACTTCTTTTCATCCGTTGAACTCAGAGAAAAATGTGTCGTATGGTCAATGTAGGTGCCATGTCAGAGACAATATATTTTTAGATATATTATGGGGTTGGCGAGATTATGCTTGGTCCTAATGGAGCAGATTTATCAAACTTTCGTCATGTACAACGTGGCATTAAAAGAGCATCCGAAAGATCTTATGGTGAAATTTATTGATGGTTGCTGAAGGTGTTCAATTTGGAGGCGGAGAGATTCCAGCTAGTTATTCAAGCAGTAGTAAGTCGTGCCCCGCAAGGGTTCTACGGGGAGCTAATACCAATCAACTCAACGAAGACATGGAGGGATTATCTCCGATATGCATTCTAGCGCGGATGGCCGTTAGTGCTGCTTGTTCAGTGGAGGACAAAGCACTAACCCTCGCATTTAGTTATCCCATATAGAGATGGAGCTTGGCGATGACGACGCCGACGACTATGAGTGCCGTGAAGATGGTGATCCGCAATTCCCGGATCAAGAGTAGTCTAAGTCTAGGCCTTATGTGGTTTCCTTCGTCGTCTTAGGTTATGTAGCTGACGAAGTGATTTTGAGTTTAAGGTTTTCCGCACTTGAACTTATGGTTTTTAATTCCGCGTAACTCTGATGTACTTTGGCTTAATGCCCCTTTAAACTAATGGAAGCCCTTTTTGGCCGTCGGTGTTGTAATAATATCACTATGTCGATGTATGAGATGGTTCCAGCTATGTAACCATGCACTAGTTTACTGATCCAGGGACTAGTGCAGGTAGGCGCCTTGCCTTGGAAAGGTAATCCAAGGGGTGGTACCGATAGAGCTGGTATCAGAGCATACGACTGTAGGAACCCTAAGACTTGGATGTTAGATTAAGGACTTGACGTAAAGTTTCTGAAATACATATGTTACAGATTCTTAATCCTGACCTTCTCACTTTTTCTCCATCTACTTACCCTTTTCAAATGGTTTCATTTCAGATGGCTGATGAGATGAACGAGTTCGAGTTCATTGATGAGAACAGCACCTATGGGTATCCTGATGGATACCAAAGCAAGTATCCTGCCGCCTTGGCTAGGATGACTGAATACCTATGCTTTGAGGGACCCCCTCGTTACTACTGGAGGCTTGTCGAGGCATATCCTCGCCCTGCTTACCAGGTGGAGGTTCGCATCTACTTCACTGGTGGTGTGGTGGCACACTCCTACCGCACCAGTGTACCCCGGGATCATGTGGAGTTCGCCATCATGGATGCAGCCACTTTGGCGCTGCAGTCTATTTCAGTTGGTTACAGCATTGAGCTTCGAGATGGACCTTTTATACTCCCGGAAGGGACAATCTTCACCGACTCCCCGGACTTCAGGATGCTCCTCTTCACATTAGGACACAGTTGCTGCGATGGGCCCGAATGGCCTTTGGAGCCGTCTACACGAGGAGTGGAGCTTTGGAGGAGATCTCGATGCTAAGATCCTATCTTCGTAAGGCGAACAATGACCTTCGTTGATTTGGACGCCAAGCCTATCGACTTCGACATCAGCTACTGAGAGCTCGCATGGAGCGGGATGCTGCCTTCGCACAGCTAGATGTTGTGGCACCCCTTGCCGGACCTCGTCGAGCCTAGGATGGACCTGTCCCAAATGTTGGGGCGATGCCTCCGCATCCGCAGCGCATCAATAGGTGTCACACCGTGCGTAAGCGCAACCTACCTCCTAGTGCGCTGGTGGGAATTCCCCGCCATGACCCTCTGTTGGCACCTATGCCACTTGTTAGGTCTAATGTCACCACGCGAATCGCGGCAAATCTCGACGGCCAAAGCCGTCGAGAAAACCCTGAAAACCGTCAAGAAAAGGTCAATCTCGACGGCTGGCTGTCGAGATTTGGCCGTCGAGACAGTGTGGTCGAGAGAGATGACCTGTCTCGACGGCCTGGCCGTCGATATTGTCTTTCTCGACGGCTTCAGACCAGCGGTCGAGAGAAGTAGCCTTGTCGACACGACGCAGGGCCAATAGGCTACGAGACAGATGAGAGGTAGGCCGTGTGCTCAGCGTAGCCTTATTCTCGACGGCCAGCCTTATTCTCGACGGTCATAGAACGGCCCTCGAGAAAAACTTATTTGCAGGAAAAAAATTAAAATTTTCTGCACCTGTTGCTGCACCCTAAAAATCTCAAAATAGTCCACAAAATATATATTGTGCCCAAATGGCTCGATGGCCACACAATTACATTCAACACATATATGCAACCATATTGATTAAAAAAAATTATGAATATCATGGAGATAAAAAAAATTACATTAATCTCAGCTACTTTCCCCTTCTCAATGCCTGACTTCTACCCTTGTTTCACCCGTTCTCCTTGTTGATTTATGCTCTTTTCCCTAAAACAAGCATCAAGAAAAATCAAAGAATATCATATCATTTTAACAAATAAAAAGGCTACCAAACATGCTAGCACTAGTAAATTAACAACACAATTTATACGTATTCGCACAGGTAAATTAATGGCACAACTTCAGATATCATGAGCGATTCTCCCTAAAGGAATATTCTTTTGAAGAAATGCTAGCAAAAGCAAACTCAATTGTCATGGAGATGAGTGCGGTCTCAAAAAACAAGCCTATACCACTGCCATGAGATCTCAAAAAATAAGCAAAAGAAGACTCAATTGTCATGTAGAATCATATAAGTTTATTGGATTGCAGCACCCACATAAAAAATTGAAATTTAATAAGAACTTTAGGAAACTACTGTAGGTCATGTCATCACAGTTGGCACTTAAGACTTCTAGATTGAGAATTCTAGCACCTGCTTGCAATATAAACTTGATGCTAATATAATTGAGAATTCTAATAGAAAAAAGGCATAGTAATAAAAAGACTTCTAGATTGAGAATTCTAGCACCTGCTTGCAATAACTTCGTGGAAAGTAGGTCCAAGACACTGAGGAGGCGCCGGCAGTTGTGGACTCGAAGGCGGAGGAGGCGGCGCCGGGCTTGGCACTGAGGAGGCGGCGCCGGAGCCATAAAATTGGCTAAGTCCCTAAAACTGGACCCTTATCGATAGCTAATTGGCTATCTCGACGGCCACGATAAATGCCGTCGAGACTGGTCTGGCAGCCATCTCACAAGCCTCTCGACGGTCCATTTAAAGGGGCCGTCGAGAGAATCTAGTCTCGAGGGCTGCCGTTGACTACCCTCGAGGCAGGTAGACTTTATCGAGGGCTTTTATAGAGGCCGTCGAGAATGGTCTCTGTCTCGACGGCTCACACTATGCCCCTTCTTCGGTGGTCAACCAAGCTTCTTCAATTTTTCAAAAATTACAAAAAAAATATGATGGTCATGCACATTGGCTAATCTTACTTCAAACATGAAGAGACATCACCATAATTTTTTTTACAACGAAAAAATGTCTGAAAATACATGTCCATATGTAAAGGAGCATATCGTTGGAATAATGACTCAACGTTCTAGAGACTTGAAGTAAATACAATCGAGATGCGCTTATAATTTTTTATGTGTTCATCAAACCATGCAAATTATAATCATAACCTTATTTCATTGCAATGTTACACATTATAACAATTTTACAACATTTTTCATGTAATTTACAAATTTTTAAACCCACATATACATATGTCAAAAACATAGCGTTAAAAATATAACATTATAAGCATTTTTTTACACATTGATTTTCTTAACAATGAAAAAAATGTGAGTTTTCCACATATTTTCACAAATTATAAGCATTTTTAAAATTAAAAACAAAAATC
>SPJY01030514.1:3047750-3096706 GCA_005191435.1 Raddia distichophylla
ATTTTCATGAATTTTTTATGATTTGTTTCAATTTTTATAATGAGTTTTCGATTTTTTTTGCATTTGTCTGATCTTTTTAATGTTTTTTGAATTTTTAAATATAAAAATGCCACGTGGACTGTTCACGGTGGCAAAATTAGCCATCCGGATGGAATTTGGACCCAAACGACACACATTAAAAAATTCAGGGATGCGCTTTTCCATTTTGAAAGATCATGGACTTAGATGGCACTGCGGGAAAAGTTTAAGGACCGCTGGTGCCTTTTACTCTTTAGTTTTTGTTGGGTTTGTAATTTTTGTTATTTTTGTATAGACCATTCACTTTAATTTTTGAAAATATTTTTTAGGACTTTGTAGCATTTTTCTCAAAGATCTCAAAAAATATTTTTTAAATAATTTATTTAGCCTTTTCGTACCACTTTCAAAGGTTGCCAAATTTGTCAGAATCAACACACGCAATCACAGGTAGACTCAGGTTTGGTGCTGTGGAAAGCTGCAGCATTTTCTTCTTGACATTATTGCTTATATATAACCGAAAACAACACTCTGACTCAACATGGCCTTAACGGCCTAAAAGCACGGCATGCTCCTCGACTATCTCCTGTGCCATCCCACACGTTCAGAGCCCCCCATGCGCACGTAGTCCCTACAAATTCTCAACTAACTCTTGACTCTGCACAATCAGCCACATAACAGCCAACTATGCACACAACCCAACTGAAATTTAGGAACTATCTAACTCAAAAAATCCTACGCCTATGCGCAGCAAGACTTATTCTCACATATCTCCTAATTATTGCTGCGCTCAACATTGACCATGCCAATCTTGTCGCGGTGCTCCTAAAACTTGATCCTGCCAAGTGCCTTCGTTAGAATATCACCCAGTTATTCTTCAGTCCTAATGAACTCCACTTCGATCTGGCCTGCTTCCGCACACTCTCGTATGTGATGATAGTTTGTATCTATATGTTTGCTTCGATCATGGTGTACGGGATTCTAGATTAGTGAGATTGCGGACTTGTTGTCCACCTTTATTGTTGGTGAGTTGGGTGCTGAGCCTTGCACCTCAGCTAGAACCTGAGCCAACCACTTAGCCTGGCAAGCCGCATTTGATGCAGCAATGTACTCAGCCTCACAACTAGACAGAGCCACCACCACCTTTTGTTTTGCTGACTGCCAGGTTATTGGACATTGATCAAGAAGGAAGATCACTCCTGTTGGCTCCTCCGGTTGTCAACATCACCAACAAGATCACTGTCACTGAAACCTATCAATTCAGACTCCTTCCTTCCATACCAAAGCCCCCAAATCAAAGTGCCTGCCACATAGCACAAAATATGCTTCACTGCTGCTGCATGATCCTCATGTGGTTCCTTCATGAACTTGCTCACATACACCACAGCAAAAGCAATGTCAGGTCTTGTATTGACCAAATACCTGAGAATCCCAACTATGCTCCTGAACTTGGTTGCATCAGCCAGTGGTTCTGCACTCTCCTTGCTAAGTTTCAGGCATGTCTCCATGGGCACTTGACAAGGCTTTCTATCTGCCATGCCACTCTTCTCTAGTATTTTAGTGGCATAGGCTCCTTGACTTGGGGAAATGCCATCTGCACTTTGCTTCACCTCAATGCCCAGATAGTAACTCATTAAACCCAAGTCACTCAATTTTGAATATACTGGCCATCTCCTTTTTGAATGCCCTGATCTCATCTCTGCACTCTCCGGTGATCACCAAATCATCTACATACACCCCGAGTACCAGTTGCCCTTTTTCTCTCTTTCTGGTGTAAATAGCATGATCTGAGGGACTACTCCTAAAACCAAGTGGTAGCAGGGTGCTATCCAACTTCGCATTCCAGGCCCTAGGTGCTTGATGCAACCCATACAACGCCTTGATGAGCTTTAACACTTAGTGTTCTTTGCCGATGCTGATGAAACTAGATGGCTGTTCCACATACACCACTTGTTGGAGATCTCCATTCAAAAAGGAAGACTTCACATCCATGTGATGAACCTCCCAGCATCAGCAGCCACGAGGCCAATGAAAAGACGCACTGCATCCATGTGTGCCACTGGAGCACACACCTCCTCATAGTCAATTCCCTGTCGCTATGAATACCCCTTCACAACTAGTTGAGCCTTGTACTTCACAATCTTGCCCTCTTCATCTCTTTTGACTTTAAAGACCTATTTCAGTCCAATTGCCCTACTCTCTTTGGGAAAATCAGTGAGCGACCAAGAATTGTTTTCCTCAATCGACTTCAGCTCCTCCTGCATTGCTTTCCTCTAGCAGTGGTGTTGTTCTGTCTCTGCAATTGTGGTTGGCTCCTCCTGGCTCACCACAAACAGCTCCTCTTGAGCCAGCTCACAGTGTACCAATCCCGGAGATGTTGCCGGCCCAACAACATCAGTCATCTTACGCCACAGGACAGGCGTATCCTTGTGCTCAGCATCCAGATACTCTTCATGGTCGGTTGGAGGAGAGACAAACTCCATTGGTGCTGAACTTGGGGTGACAATAGGAGCTGTGCTTGGAGGAGTTCCAGGCGATGGCGCTAATGAAGATGGTGAAACAGAGTGCCCAGGTGCCTCTGCTCCTCCCTCCATTTCTAGACCAGCTTGTCCCAGCGTTGTGTACTCAACCGTGAAGTCCCCTTTTCCTTGATCAACATGAGGTGCTCCATCACTGCCCCAATTCCAATGAGCGTGCTCATCGAACACCACATCTCTTGTTACATAAACACGACCCACAGATGGATCATAGGTTTTGTATGCCTTTGATCCTGGTTGATAGCCCACAAAGATCATGGGCGTGCTCCTATCATCTGGCTTCTTTGGGTTTGTTGTGGTCTTCTTGACATGCACAACACAACCGAAGGTGCGGAGATGTCGCATCACCAGCTTCTTCCCATGCCATGCCTCAAACGGAGTCATTCTGTTCACACTCTTCGTCGGAGATCGATTAAGTAGGTACACAACCGTCATCATAGCTTCTCCCCAAAAGCACCCCAGCAATCCCTTTGCCTTGAGCATGCTCCTAGCAGTGGCCATCACCTGATTTCGCCTCTCCACCACTCCATTCTGCTGCGGTGAGTACAGAGCAGTGAATTGCCGATCCACTCCATGCTCTGCACAATGCTTGACAAGTTGTGCCGCTCTTGGCTTTGGCGGGGCTCCGGTTCAGTTCATGCAGACCACTACCGAGTTAGCTGGAAGACTGTGTGCTCTCCTTGCAGGTATGGTGGGTTGGGAGTCCTGGACCTTCGCTCCTTTTCCCGGGCTCTTCGCCTTCGCTAGCTCTGGCTCTACAGGTCCAGCTCCCCCCGCACCTAGGTCGACAACCCCCCGCCAAGCGGGTCCTCAGACGTCGCTCTCTTTCGGGCGGCTACCAGCCTTGTGCTTGGGAATGGCAAGTCCATTTCCTTCTGGAGGGACGCCTGGCTTGACGGTCTTCAGCCGCAGGTTCTTGCACCGCACCTCTACACTGCCTCTACCAGGAAGAACAGATCTGTTGCTCAGGCGCTTCTCAACGGAACCTGGCTGTCTGATCTGCGGTGGAATTTCCTTCCATCCATGGCTTCCGAGCTGCTCGGCCTCCTACAGCGTCTTCAACAGTTCGTACCACTCCAACATGATCTGGACCGCGTCATCCGGCGTTTCAATGCTTCTGGAGAATACTCTGTGGCCTCGGCTTACCATCTGCAGTTTATTGGTCGAACTTCGTCGGACAGTCATCGTTTGTGGAAGCAGTGGGCACCGTTCAAATGCAAATTCTTTGGGTGGCTGCTCCTTCAGCGGAAGATCTTCACGGCAGACTCTCTTCTGCGAAAGGGGATCCCCAACAACTATTTCTGTCCGCTTTGTCCAAGGAATTTGGAGACCCCAGATCACCTCTTCCTCACTTGCTCTTTCTCCGGCCGGATGTGGACTAGCATTTCTACCATGCTGGGTTCGTTAAGACTTTGCCCCTCCACGTGGTCTCACCAGGACTGCCTCCCCACATGGTGGAGGTTGGATATTCAAGGTCAGTCCGTTAGCGGGGAAGCCTCTGTCGCCCTCGCAACGTTATGGCACCTTTGGTTAGAGCGGAATAATTGTATTTTCCGCTGCAGCGAGCGGCCTCTTTCACTTTTCCTTAGCTCTCTTCTGGACGACCTGCGCTTTTGGAAGGCGGCAATGGCCAATTTTGTAATCTCTTAGCCTTTTTATGTCTGGGATGGGACGTTCTCCTTCTTTTCCACCCCTTTTCTGTTTTCTCTTTTTTCAGCTCTGTATTTTTAGCCTCCGGCCCCCCTATTAATCAAGTTAGGGCAATCCTTTTGCCCTTCCCTCAAAAAAAAAAAGTTATGGGGGGGATGTTGGCATACCCTTATTTGTTGGCATTGTGTCCTTCGACGTATCCTCAATCCCTACAGACGTCGATGACACCAGTGTACTCTCCATCGTCGGTACCGTGTTCTAGCGCATACAAATCCAAGCAATAATCAACAACAAAAACAACTAATGCATATGCAAATTTATTAAAATATGATGATAAAAATTATAGCAAACTTACAGGAAAAAGTTATGATTTTTACAATTCAATAGAATTTGGAATCACTGGATTCGGAGCCAGGATGAATTTTTAGTGAAATGGTCAAGAAATGAGCAATAGAAATTGGAAGGCACTTTTGTTCCAAAAAAAAAAAAAGGAAGAAAGAACCATTTCATTACAGGCCGGCCAGTCTTCAAGTTCGTAATCGTGGTACATGAGCTAAACCGTACGTGGGTAAAGTCAAAGAGGCTCGGGCAGAGGAAAGCACTGCCTAGTGATATTATTGGGCCTCTTCGCCGATCTCGCTCGTCCTGCTGCAGCTACCGATCTGAAAGCTTCTGCCATGGAAAACCTCCTTGTTCTTGCCATCATCATTACCGGAGGAGGAGCTGTCTGCTCGGTGATCATCTACGCCGTTGATGCTGACAGTAATCATATTGGCATGCTCTTGGGCTTCTCTTCGCACGGCCACGATCGTCGCGGCGATGCCCTGGTGGTCGGCTTTGTACTGCTGGGAGCACCTAAAGACCACCTTTTGGAGGCTTCCAAGGTTCTTGATGCCCACTGGTGGATCATCTCTTGCCGGCACTGGCCCAGTGTAGAACCTGAATGTGAGAAGCTTCAGTCTGGGCATCGCCCCTGGCTCGAAGCTCACCCGCGGCACGCGGGAATCGACGTAGAAGCTCTCCAGCCTCGCGAAACCTTCCTTGCCGATGATCACCGGCTCTCTTGGGAGGACTTGCAGCCTCAGCACAAGTGTCTGCAGGTTGGGCATCTCCTGAAGAAACTTGAGGTCGTCGTGCTCTTTGTCTAGCTTGCAGAGACTGATATCCAAGGAGGAGAGAACGCCGAAGTGTTCTTTGATCGTGTCTGGTATATGCGTGTGTCTTCCAGTAACCTTGAACACCCCGACATGTTCAGGTATCGTGCCCATACCGAAACGATCAAAAACCGCTATGCACAGCAGCTTTCTGGACTCTTCTAGTGAAGAAACTGGAATAAGCTTCTTGTGATCATGGCTAACGCCCACAGGAAGGCTCACGCCTTCGTTGAACTTCATGTCACCAGCAAACACGCGCACCGATTCTGCGATCAGGCAGGCTTCCCATGGTAGCTCTCTGACCATTGTGTTTCTTACGTCCAGAGTCTCCAGATGCTGCAGTTGCCCGATTTGATGTGGAATCGCCCTGATCGGCGTCCCCGTGAGACCAAGGTACCTCAACCAGAGAAGCACACATATCTTCACCAGATGAGCATCCTCCAGATCCTCAGTGCCTTCGAGGTCCAGCACTCGCAGGCGCTGGAAACGCTCGAAGGGGACTGCACTTGCATCGTCAAAGACAAAAAGGGAGCGAGTGTGTGATAAATCCAATTCTGAAATTTTCACCTGGTCCGAGTGCCCATGTTGGAGAGAGAGCCGGCGAATTTGCCCGGCACTAGTACACAAGGATGAGATATCAGAACCAAACGCCAAACAAGAAACAAAATTTTCCTCTTGTGATTTGCATCTAAGGAAAGCTAGCATCACGGGGTGGATCCTGTATTTCCAGCTGTCTTGTACCGGCTCAATCCATCCCTTACTGACAAGTTCGTCAAAGAAACATTGTGCTTCTATCTCTGAATCTGTATAAACAAATCCTTCAGTGATCAATCTCCTGACCAAACTATCTCTGTCAATTTTGTCACGCCAACGGTATATGCTACAATACAACAGGAAGGTCTTCAGATGTGGACGAAGATTGTCGTAGCCAATGCATATGCTATCTGCGACTGGTTTCATGCATCGGATACTTAAAATTCCATCTTCCACACGTCTTGCAGCTCTGACGCCATCAAGTACGTGTATCTGCTCTGCAAATGCTGACGACATACAAAATAGTGCTAACGGCATACCATGACACATCTCTAGAATATCATAGCAAGGATTATTCTCAATTTTCCCCGGTGTATAGCTTCTCATATGCTTCTTTAATGCCATATCTGATAATTCGTGAGCTTTCCAAGAGCATAGAATCCCAATTTCATAAACAAAAACATCAATGTTTTCAGTTCGACATTTCTCAGCAATATCATTACTACGGGTCGTCATGATTATTCTACTACGCAGACTATTCTTAGGAAGAGATTGTTTGATGATTTCCCATTCATTCCTATGCCAAATACCATCAATTGTGACAAGGTACCTAGAAGTTCCACACATTAATAAGCCTCGATTGCACATTCCGAAGATTCATAATGAGTGTTTGTAAGCTCTAAAGTCAGACAGCGGTTGACATTGCATATATAAACAAATTAATTGTAAAAGTAGTTCAAATTTGGTTTCCGAGGACTGTGTTATAGTGGTTAGAATGACATTGTTCATTTCCACCCACCCATATTCAATCTTAGGAGGTTCAATCTGAATACGGAGTATTTAAGAGTTAAAACATTGTACACTATGACGTGGAGACAAAGACTTTGTCCCATTTCTAAAAACACATACACAGAAATATATGTCAATTATATCTGAACACCCACATAGAAAATTTAATATTTGGCCCTGTTTAAGTAATACGAACTCCTTTTTAGTGCTATTATTAATTACTCCCTCTACACAGAAATATAAGGTGCATTTTATTTTGATAAAAAAAAACAAACTTGGTAAACATTGACAAAAAATAAATCAAATTATATATAACGTTAGTGCACCAAAGTTATACAAAACATTCATATTTCAAAAGACTTTTGAGACAATATAATTTTGTAGCAATTCATAAAAATTTAATGGTCAAATTCTAGATTCAAAGAATGCCATGAAGTTAAAATATGTCTTATATTTTTAAACGGAGGGAGTACTAATTACAAAGGTGTATTGTCCGATTTGACGACTTTGGACTACAAGCTAAGGTACTAAATACTGGAGTACTAGATTATAACTGGAATAAGCTGATCATTTCTTCTTCTTCGTGTTAATCATTATGCTGATCATTTGATGCAGGATTTGGACTTTAAGAAAGAAGTTGTTTTTAAACATACGGTTCAAAAGGTTGTTCGAAGAGTTTTCGGTTGTGCTTATCAATGAAGCAAATTAAGAAGGTAGGGATATCGTCATAAAATTCATGAATAAGGATCTTTCATTTGTCTCGATCTAACGCTTCAGATTGAACTTTATTTTTTTCCTTTCCTACGATCAAATTATGTAAGTTAAAACACGTATAAGAGGTAATGGTGAGACCTGAGAAGTGAGAAGGCAGGCATGGATACATACCTCCTGTTTGAGAGGAAATTCGAAATTTCGTCGATGAGATATTGCTGTGACACTAATTCGGTGCCATCGTACGACCTGTCAGATACTTGTGAGAGGATGGCTTTGAGAATCCCGGTGATGTCAGGACTTGGAGAGAGAGATACAAAAGCCCGACACTGGAATTGCATCTCTGTTGCCTTGTACAGAATGTCGGCAAGAGCTGTTTTGCCTGCACCTGCGTATCCAACAAAGCACACCATTTTGAGCTCGTCGTCGACCTCGCCATTTACGTGGTGGCAGCCGTGCGGCGGAGTCGGCGGCGGCTTCATCAGCTCCATGGCAGGGCCGACGGACACGAGCTCTGCGGCACCTATCACCCTCCGTATCTTGGCTACCAATTTGAGGGAGTCGATGCCGACACCAACCACCCGCACCCGCACCCGCACTACCATATAGAGGTCCATGTTCACCGTAACAAACTGCACCCCGGGCATGGCTGACACAACCCGTAACACCTTTTCCTTCGTCCTGTCGTCGCCCCCCATGTTGATCTTGATCACCAGGCGTTGCTGCAACAAACAACAGGACATTTTGGTCCGGCATTGGACACATATGTATGGTCACATACTGAGTGCAGATTCTATACATTTTTTGTCGTGTAAGCAATGTTACCGGGGACGCAGTGACAACAATTTGAATAATGATACTCACTCCGTTTTCTGAAAAGAGGTCGCCGTTGACTTTTGAACACACGTTTTGACCATTCGTCTTATTCAAAAAATTATTACAGATATGTAAAAATAAAAGCCATACTTAAAATACATTTAATAATATACCAAATCACAACAAAATAAATGATACTTATGTAACTTTTTTGAATAAGACGAATGATCAAGCATGTGTTCAAAAGTCAACGGCGACTTCTTTTCAAAAACGGAGATAGTACGCAAGTAGTCAAAGATGTGCACTAATATTTTATAATGTAGAAATGCACATATCACCTCGCAAAAAAGAGAGAGATCTTCTACACAATCATCTCACAACCACCTGTCCCCATTTAAGCCTCCTAAAAGGATTATCTAGGCGGGTTGGTCACAACTCACCTAAATCGTGTAACACCCACAAATTTGAATATCTCATATAAGTTTGTATTAATTATCTTCTTAAATTTTGGATCTAGATAACTTCTGCTTAAAAACCACTTCATCCTATTTTTTAGGTTCCTTCTTGTTATCCCTTCAATGGTGTTGTAACCCAGGGTTCTTGTAGGCATTACAAACTAAAATATTTTGGCATTATAAAAGAAACACCCCTTTGTACCAAACAACTATTGAGAATCAATAAAGCAGTGTCGTCTCTATGTCTCTCTATATACTTTGTGTTCTTGCATTCATCTATGATTGCCGACTACAAGCGTGTACGATGACGTATTACAACACATTATCAGCATGATGACTCTCGAGAACAGAAGGAGGAGGCTAGTACACCTTCTTGCTACCATCGTCGTTTGCATCGACTCGCCGCTTGGCCGTCAAACGACAAGAACAACAGGTAACGGTGTGCGATCCCTCCACTATTCGATCCCGTAGATCGATTCAGTTTACATCAATCAGATGTGTAGATCTGTCCCGTAGACAGGAATAGATTGATTTGCAGTTGAATCATGATCATGTTGTTGTAGCCGTTTTTAGTAGACCGATCTTGTTTTTATGTTGGCCTATAGGCACGTTGTGCATGTCATCGTCGCACCGGTAGCGCGTCGTCATCGCTGCAGTTGTCCTTGAGCCGTATGGCAATAGTCCCGGTTGGGGGACCAGGACTAAAGCCCATAAACCATTAGTTCACATATTTTTTAGACCACCGTAGGGCTATAGTCCTCGTTGGAGAAACCGGGACTAAAGCAGTAAAGCCCACAGGCCTTTGCCCCAATTTAGGGGTACGTATTCGAAAACAGGCACTGAAGCCATTCCGAACCAGTACTGAAGACCAATTCTATAGTAGTGGATCTATTGTGCGGTAGACAAACTAGTCGTAGCCATAGACATTAGAAAGTGAAGAACAAGCCGCAGTTAACACCTCCTTAGCACCTCTAAAGAAAGGCCACTTGAATAAGCACACACTTGACCGATCCGAAGCTGGCCGACTCCCATAAGAGGGCAGGGAGGAGCCAAACAAGAGGGTTGAATTTTTTTTAACAAAAGGCGAGTTGCAAATTTCATTCAAGGAGGGGTAGAACTCAAATTACCATAAGTCTTGTAGAGCCCCGGTAAGAACCAGCTCCAACACCCACAGAACTCACACTACACCGAATATGCTATTGCGTTGGCGACGTCTTGTGAAATAATTTCCACGATCTCGGTAGGCCACCGATGGAGGTCCTTGGATATCCGGTTATTACTCTCTTTCCAAATATTCCAACAGGTGTATATGATTACTCGATTATCCTCCCTCCTTACTTCTGTAGCCCCGCTCAAGGAGTCCCACCACTCTCCGAATGTTCAGACCACATGTGCCATGACATCTGTATAGTTAAGATTTGCCTGCATGACATGTGTCATAGAAGGAGCAAAGGCCATTAATAGGCCATCCCCTCTCTACCAGACGGCCTGCTGTTAGAAGCTTGCCTTGTACCCACTACCAGGGAAAGGAGTAAAGCCTGTTGAAAACCGCTTGTAAGAAACCCCGCTTGTAATGGTATCTAAAAAGGCAAATAATATTGGGGGAGGTGGGATTTGAACCCAAGACCTCATGACTCACACCTCACCCAGCTAGCCAACCCACCCATGCATGATATCCAATGAGATAGGGGGAGCTTTCCTTTTATCTATTCGAAAAAGGACCCTCTAGAAGCGGTTGGGGCTATTAAACCGCTTATAAAGGCAAGCATCCTAAACGGTTTGTGTGCCCAACCGCTTCTAGAGCTCTAGCAGCGGTTGGGGACATGAACCGCTTAGGATTCTTGGTCTTTAGAAGGGGTTCGTGCCCCCAACCGTTTATAGAGGTCCACTCCTGGCTTGGGGCTGGTTTGGGCTATTAAACCGCTTGTAAAAGTCTGCTCCATTTTTTTAACCGCTTAGGAAAGTCAGTTCCCTAGTAGTGACCGTCACCCACAAGAAGAAGCGACATTTATGCTCGGCCTTTTCCTTCCAAATACGTGTATATGCATGTTCCAGAAAGGATCAAGAAACTGCAACGCGTATGCCAACTTAGCTGAGTACCCACGTCCTTTCAAGAATCTCCAATAGACAGCATCCTGCACAGCAGGCTGCAGAACAGTGTTGCGAGCCAACTCCCAGAGTTTGACGAACTCATGTATTTGCGTCGACGTGTGGATGCTTCTCAAATGTTTAATCCACTGGCTGAAACGCGCGCCCCTGGCGCGCCCGTCGCTTCTCGCGCGGGAAAAAGCGGGGGAAAAACGCGCGGCGAGCGAGCGGGCGCGAGCGAGCCCGCGAGCGAGCGGCCGAGTGAGGAAGACACGCGGCGACGGGGCAGGCGAGGCGCGAGAAAAAGCGCGGGGAAAAACGCGCTGCGACTGCGAGCGAGCGAGCAGGCGAGGCCAGCGGCGCTGCGCGAGGAGGCAGGCGCTCATGGGCCCTCGCGCGAGGAGCGGGCCACGTGTCACGGCCGGGGCACCGAAGCTCACTCTTGTACTTTTAATAGAATAGATTCTCCATTTGAAAGCGCCTGCTGAACCGTTTGTTTTATCCTCCTGACCAAACGAAAGCATTTGGGCGGCAGATCTTTTGGAGCGACGCCATTTGCCCACGGAGCGAGCCAGAAGGGTGTTTTTGCGCCGTCACCTAAGGGTGTGTTTGGTTTTACCTATCCCGGATCGTCCCGTCCAGCATGCTCCCATTTTTTGTTTGGTTGAGATTGTTTGGACCCATTCATCCTGGTTGCTTCCATCCATTTCTTGTATAACAACACGGTTCGGCTCGTCCTGTATCAAAAGTGCGGTTCGGCTCGTCCATCCCCATCCCCTCCTCTCCCCCAGCGCCTCCTCCTCCTCTCCTCCTCCCCCCAGCGCGCCTCCTCCTCCTCTCCCCCGGCGCGCCTCCTCCTCCTTTCGTCCTCTTCCCCGGCGCGCCTCCTCCTCCTCTCCCCCTCTCCCCCGGCTCCGGCACTATGGCGGCGCTTGGCGCGGCGGCGTGGGTAGGGCGCGGGATGGCTAGGGTGGCGCGGGTGTGGGACAGGCCGGGCGGCGCGACGGCGGCGCGGGCGCAGGATGGGCAAGGAGGCGCGACGGCGGCGCGGGTGCGGGGCGGTGCAGGCGCTGGACGGGCAGGGCGGCGCGGGGGCGGCATCCCTCATGGATTTGACCCATGCCAATATTCATCCAAGATAATCCTGGTTGGATGAACCAAACACATCCTTAAAGGATGGACACGGCTGCCCAAAAAAGGCTCTCATCTCCGAAAGGAAGTTGGATATTTAGCCTCTGCCATGGCTTGGGTGACACATCCCAATAATGCGCATCACAACTAATAGTGAAGAAACTCCTGAACGGCCTGCGCATCACAACTAATAGTGAACTGTTAGACAACCACGCTACCGGGTGTAGTCCGAGGTTGCCTAGCAGTGCGTAGATCGTAGACGACGAAGAACAATCACAGATGAACACAGAGATGTAGGAGAGTAAGGATTCTTATTGCTTTTCTGAGGGATACATAATAGATTGAAACCTCTCCTATTTATGCTTGGTGCTAGGATTTCGGCTTGGTCCAACAAGTGGGCCCCACCCCTAGGCGCACGCCAGGCCCAAGGCCAGCGACAGCTGGGATGGGTTTCTCAACACTCCCCTTGGACCTTGCCGCATGATGCATATGCCCCAAAAACTCCACAAAAATCCAATGGGAAAAATGTTGGAGAAAGAGTACATAGCATACGCTTGATGTGCGCACGTATTTGCTTCGTTAAAAATCTCATGTGTGAAACTTCATTGAAAACTCACTTAAGGGGAAAAGAGTACAGATCCACCCAACGTTTCTTCATATTCATGCATTCATTCATTCAAGTTGGGTACTCGAACTTCGTGTTCAAGATTTCATTTCATAATATGTGAAGTTTCTCCTCCTGAATTCTGCACTTCTTTAAGGGCACGTTTGGTTCGAAGCCGTGGCTCGCCGTGCCAACGATTGGCTCGCCGTGAAAAATCGCGCGCGTTTGGATTGGAGCCAACGCCAGGGCGCGCTGTCGCGAGCCAACCGATTTCAACCCGAAATCGTGCGTTGGCGCGGGCAAGCAAATCGGCTGCCCTCGCCAATCGTTGGCGCGCCAACGTACGGTTCGCCGTCCGCTGGCATGGCGCGCGACGAGAGCCAACCAAACAGGCCCTAAGTCTTCTCATTCCAATTCCTTTCACGCATCTTTCAAAAGATGATGCCGGAAGTGACTTAGTAAATAAGTCTGCTATATTCTCAATTGACTTAATGTGCAGAAAACGGATGCTTTTCTTTGGGTTCATATACTTAATAGATTTCCCTTTACATATCCAGCCTGCAATTGTGCGACACATGTTGCATTCTTTTCATAAATGATAGTAGGGGTTCATTCAACGTACAATCCACGTGACTGAAAATGTGGAATGACATTTTTCAAAGCCATGCACATTTATAATAGGCTTCATTCAACACTATGATTTCCATGTGGTTTGTCGACATTGACATAAGAGTCTTCATTGATGACTTCTATTTAATTTCAATTCTTACCACATAGGAAACATACTCATATTCATATCTTGGTTACTTCATTCTAAGATTTCTCTTTCTTCAGAGGTATCGGGAGATGCCTTTAATTCTTTCAAATGCCCTTCTTGTGCTCTGCATTATACCAAGTTGATAAAATTAACGGGAACTGCAACGTACAGCCGGCAAATGCATTGTACTGCCGTATGTTATTCACAAGGTATATGAGCTATTTAAATTCTAATACATAACTTCATGTTTATAAACATCCTCCCCCTCATCCCTAGGTCTGTACAGGTCTAGTTCTATAACAAATGACCGACCAACCATTGGATTTTCGTGGATACACCTTCTCAAAATCAAACCTTTACAACACGATCAACGTATAAGTTGACTGGTGTAGTGAGATTCATTTGGCATATGCTCAAGGTGTTAACCTAAGCTGCAATGGCCAATCCATTTATTCCTTGCTCATACATCATGTATGTGATTTATTTTTTTGTTCAGTCTGTATGGTAATGCAAAGGATTACACAATACAGATTTCTATTTGCTCTATCTTAGTTTAGGGCAATGGTACTCATCTTCATATGTAAGTCCATCCAAGTCTCTTTCCAGTTACAACATCCTTTCAATTCATTTTCTTTCTTAACTTTCAGCTGAGTACTGCCATTGAGATAAGGGTATCTAAAGGTTACACCACCCATGACCGGGGAATAAGTTTCTTTATAATCAACGCTAAGGCGCTGAGTGAAACATTGTGCTACCAGCCTTACTTTGTACCATACCACTTTATTTTCCTTTACTTCTCCTTTCGAACAAAGGCCCACGGGGCATACACGAGGGAATGTGCGGCGCAGAGGCTTAAGCACTTCTCCTTTATTCAGAGAAAATAGTTCCGTGGTGATTGCCTTCTTTCATTCTTTTTCGGTCCAGCCGTGTCTTACACTCAAAGAGAGATGCAGGCTCGGGATCGAGATAATTATTTTGGCAATCTTCTTTACAAATTATATGTCGACATTGGCTGTGATTCTATTCAATATTTCCCCGGAATGCACAGAATTCATGGCCATTTCTTCATGGGGTGCTTCGTGCACTTATGCTTCTTGCACCATCACTTGCTCTGCACCGCTATTTCACAATCACAGGAGCAAGGACCTTTAGATGGTTGCCGATGTGCGCATTCACATGCTCGTCTGCACGCCTTTCGGCACGCTCGTTTGCATGTCTTTCGGCTTCTTCTTTAATTCTTTTTTCTTGTATCGGTAAATTCAAATCTGGGAGTGCCTCGCTAGCAGGCTGCTCACCAGTGTCAGGTCTCAGCTGGCTCCCCATCTACTTCCTTTGAGGCATTTTCGTGATCGGTTGTAGTAAGCTCTCTTATCCGTTTTTCTCCAGGCGTCCCGGATACTTGGGATTTGAGTAACCAGATTTTCTGTCCTTTTTTTTGAGGCCTCGAAACAGAATGAGGGATACCTTCTATGGTATTTCGACCCTCTCTTTAAAATTCATACTAGTGAGACTAATGCGCGGGAATGCATTAGTAGTGTCTGATGTTAGCCACATATTTTCCCGGCATTCTTCTTTTCATGGTTCTATTCCTCTCCTTAATGACTGGAAAGGATGTACTGTCATTTTTAAATTCATTGCAGGTGTGCTATAGGTACATAAAACTTGCATTCAAAATTAAGAAATTTCTTTTCTTTACACTAGTCGGATGTTGTGGGACTACGTGCCCCTTGAATTAATTGATGAGGGCTACTTATCGGGCTTCTATTTCTTTATTCAATATATGACAACTCAGCAAGTGCGGCCGGACATTTCTAGTCCATGACGCTCGGACATGAGATATATAGTGCTCTTCTTTTGTATTCAATACAGTTCAATGATTATCAATCAGTTAGGATTGTCCTTATTTTGGACTTCAGAGTGATGATCAGATAATATATTCTTTAATTCTTATGATCTACGAGATCAGCTTCATGAACATGTGGTTTGTGTAGAGAATAAATTCATGCCTTATCACAAGGAAGCAATTATGAGGACTAGAATGTCGTTAAGTGCCCTTGGCAAGGGCTGCATACGGCCGTGAACCTCTCCTAGACGCATTCTAGGCAAGGAGAAAACTCGACTTAACATTTAATAGGAGAGTGCCCAGTTCATGATTCTGAAAATTCTTATACTAATGCTATGTCCTTGCGAGTTGATTGCACCTCATCTTTTTTATAATTGCGATGGCAATTCTACGATGGCAGATGGAAGAGATTAGAGCTTCTAAATACATTCTAATGTAGTATAGCCTAAATTCAAATGGAGGGAGAAAAATTCTAATATTCTTTACTCACATCCATCATTCTTCACAATGCATAACAATTCTTTGCCGATCTTCATTGGTCTCAACGCGAAAACCGTCGGGATGGATGACTTTCAAATTTAAGAGAGTTCAAGTGCATTCTGGGTAAAACAATGCTTCTTTAAAGTACTGATGTAAGACCCACAGAATTTATGTCGTCTCTCAAAATTCTATTGGTGTTACTAAACTACCAACAATTCATATCTCCATAGGGCACTACACTAGTTCTATTCATAGTTGCAATCAGGCAATGGCAATATTTATAGTTCATATGATTCAAATATTGATTGCAATATTCACATCGCCGGGGCAGCGCGGGCACAGCCGGCGCGGCGTGGGTGGCACGGTGCCGCCGGCAGCGCAGCTCGCTTCGGCGGTGTGGGCGGCGCGCGTATGGCGGCGCACGGCACGGGCAAGGCGCACGGCGGCGCGATGTCCTTCTTGCGCGGACACGGCACGGGCCGCTTCCTGTGCGGGGCGTGGCACAGTCGGTGACGACGCGACGCATGCATACGGTGCCGTACAACGTAGCCGACGGCTTCATGGATTTCATGCACAAATTCATTGCGATTCTCGTTTATTCGTCGCCGATTCAAAGGATCGATAGTTTAATTCGATGGGATCTTCGAGATTCCTGCAATTCTTTATTAGATTCAATTCCGATTTTGCGTTCGTTCGTCGCCGATCCAAGGAACCGGAAGTTAAATTCAATGGAATCTTTGAGATTCCTGCAGTTCTTTAATAGATCCAAACGAGAACCCGCGGAAAAACCGATCTACTTACCTTGTCGAGCCGACGCTTCAGTCCCCGGCGTAGGCGGTCTTCAAGACCATGCGTCACGAAGCCCCGCTCGTGCGGGATGAGACCGGCGTGTTGTCCTCGCCGAAGTCTCCTCTGCGCGTAGGCAGTCTTTGAGACCATGCGTCACGAAGCCCCGCTCGTGCGGGATGAGACCGGCACGTTGTCCTCGCCGAAGTCTCCTCTGCTCCTTCTTCCTACGGGAACGCATTTGCTCGGGAGCAGGGCGGCGGGCGAAGAGCTTCCGTCCCCGCGCTCCTGCTCTTCTTCCTCTTCTGCCCGAACGCCTTCGGGCAAGGTTGGTACCGCTCCACCGGGCGGCACCGGAGCTTCCACTGGCAAGGCAACTTCTGCGCCCTGCTCGTGGGTTTCTTCCTGCAACCCTGCGGTGGGACTTTCGCCCTGCTCACCGGTTATTTCCGTCGCCTCAAGGACAGGTTGCCCCTGCGACGAGGTGCCCGGTAGGACCGCCTGTTTGGTCCCACCTCGGGCAGTTTGCGGAGCCAACTCCTTGGCGCCGCTGACCATGGCGCCGCCTGCCGCCTCTTCTGCCCGTCGAGTTGCTCGCTGGAGCCTGGCGGGAGCAGGCTCCATGCTGCCAGCTTGTCCTTGACACTGGCCAACCTCACTGTTCGAGACGCACCATGCAGGTGCTCGGGCAGCAGGGATCGCTCGATTGCTGCGCCGACATTGTCCGTGGCGATCTCCTCTTGCATAGCTGATGACAAAAGGGTTAGTTAAGCCTGACGCGGTCAGGAGAGTTGTGAGGTCGAAGGATTCGTCACAATATACCTGTGGTTGAAGGCTTGATCTTGATCTTCGTTGCTGGGATTTTCCGCCTCTTCCTCGGGGGCTCCTTGGCGCCTTGTTCACCTCGGCCCCCGGATGCTCGTGGCGATGAACTCAGCTCCCTGCAGAGCTGAGCACTTTTCTCGCACAACGCAAGAAGTTTTTCCTTGCGCGCTACTTCTTCTTCAAGCCTCCTCTGCTCAGCGACTTGTTGCAACTGTTCCATTTGGCCCGGGTGAGCCTGCGCAAAACGCTTAAGCCAGAGGGTCATGGTCCGTACCTCTTCGTCGCTCTGTTCGGCGAGGAGAGAAGGACTTTGCTTCTTCCCGCTTGGCTGACCGCGCGTTCGCTTGGTCTGCTCGGCACGCTCTGTCGCCACAGGTGGCTTCTTCAACGGCTGCCGGCCGCCATGACGTGGCGAGCTCCGTGTCGGCTCGGCTGCCACCTTAGGCTTCGTGGCCACCTTTGCCTTGCCCTTCTTTGCTCTCTCCTTCTCGAACCCAGAGAGCTCCTCCACGATCCCTCCAAGGATCAGCTATTCCTCCTGCGTGTTCGGGAAGTGAATGTTAGCATATACAACTATGCAGATCCAGCAACACAGACGAGGGCTCGAGCAACTTACCTCGGCTGTGCGGACGAGCACGTTCTGCGGACAAGTGAAGGCCAACTCGCAGGTGACCTCGCCGTCCTTCTTGGCTGCCTTCAGCATGGCGTCAACCCGCTCGGTCACCCATGCGTCGGTTGGCTTCTCTTCCCGAGCAGAAGGGATTGTTAACTCCTGTTCGGATGAAATCATCGAATAAAGGTTGAGTCTTAAAAGCACTTACCCGTGCTCTCCCTTGTGATGTCTTCCCACTCTTCTATCTCGTAGAAGGGGTAGGGCCTTCTCAGCAGCGGACAGATCCTGTTTGCTGTGTAGTCCCTGATGATCTCCCTGCCCGTGAGCCCGAGGCTCACGAGGGAGGCGATCTTCCTCGTCAGATACCAGTCGGCATGGGTGTCCCCTTCGCCGGCGCCTTCCCGGTGAAGGAGAGCTTGCTGTCGCCGTAAATCACTCATGCTCAGGAATTCGTTACGTAACCCTGAGTTACGTAACCCTGAGTTCAGGAATTAGTTGAAGCAAGATACGGGCAGGGAAACCCTGAAAAGTGCGGAGCCAAAAGTTCGCAAGACCGGGCAGCCATCAAGTGTTACCAGAGAGAAAGGGGTAGTCTTCGGAAGACAAGAACTGAATAGGGGCGCAGAGACCGCGAGAATTCACTTAAGAACTGGATTGAACTTTACATGGTGCCCGATAGACTTGGACGAACTAAGGCGCGAAACTTTACAAAAGCACGGAGCTAAGAAAACCCAAAAAAAAGGACCTACACAAAGAACTTACGAAGCTGGTCGATGTTCCAAGTGTTGGTCAGCTCTCTCCCGTCCTCCATTGCCAGGCGAACAGCCCCCGGGCGAGCAGAAGAAATGACCGTGAATGGGCCCTCCCAACGAGGAGTTAACTTGTTGGCATTGGACAGGTTCTGGACACGGCGCAGAACGAGGTCGCCCGCCTTCAAAGCCCTTGGTCGAACTGATTTGGCAGCGTGCCGGCGAAGAGCTTGCTGGTAGCGCGCCATTCTGACTTGTGCCCATTCGCGTGTGCCTTCGAGGAGGTCGAGATCGAGTAAGCGATCTTGCTTGTCGTCAACCAAGTTGATCGAGCTCGTGCGAGGCGAACCGAGTACTACTTCGGCGGGCAAAATGGCTTCTGCACCGTAGACCAATTGGAAAGGAGTTTCCCTGGTTGCCTGGCTGGCCGTTGTGCGAACTGCCCAGAGGATGGAAGGAACTTCGTCAACCCAGGCTTTGTTGTGCTCGCTGAGAGCAGCAAACACCCGCCGTTTGATACCCTGGACTATCTGTCCGTTAGCTCGCTCGACTGCTCCATTGCTCTGTGGATGTGCCACAGAGACGAAATAGACCTTGGTGCCCAGCTGTTCGCAGTATTCCTGGAATCGCTCGCTTCTGAACTGGATACCGTTATCCGTGATCAGCTTGTGGGGAACACCGAATCGCGTGACCACGTTGCTCTTGAAGAAGTGCACAGCCATTTTGGCGTGAAGGGACGACACAGGCTCTGCCTCAATCCACTTTGTAAAAGTGTCGATAGCGACGAGCAAGTGTGTATAGCCCTTATACCCCTTAGGAAATGGGCCGAGAAGATCCAGACCCCATGTGGAAAAAGGCCAAGATGGGGGGATCGTTTGGAGCTCTTGGGCGGGCTTATGGGCCTTCCGGCGAGAGGCCTGAACCAGGATAAAAACCCCTGTCTCCCTGTTCGCTGTTGTTTGTCTCGTTCGGCGTGTCTCCTATCTCCCTCTTGAAGAACCTTAGTTGACTTGGGTCAATATCCCGATCGATTTTGTTAAGGAACATATAATTTACCGATTTGGCATTCCTCAAACGATCACTACAGATCAAGGATCGGTATTTATGTCAGAGGCATTCCAAGATTATGCTCGAAGTTTAGGAATCACGACGATCAATTCGTCGCCGTATTATGCTCAAGCCAACGGCCAAGTGGAATCTTCTAACAAAAGTGCTATAAAGCTGATCAAGAGAAAAATCGATGAAAGGCCGCGGGGTTGGCATAATACTTTGGCGGATACTCTATGGGCGTATCGGATTGCATGGGGCTACCAAAGTGTCACCTTTTGAATTGATTTATGGTCAAGAGGCTGTTTTACCAGTTGAAGCTATCGTCGGATCCACGAGGATTGAAGAACAAAATAATGTAAAAGCCGACGATTACAAAAATCTGATGGTGGATAAACTTGATGATATGGTGGCAATTCGATTAATGGCTTTGGAGCATATTGAGCATGACAAGCAAAGAGTCGCCAGATATTATAATAAGAAAGTTGTGCCAAAAACTTTTGAAGTGGGAGATCTTGTGTGGAAGACATTTTTACCGATTGGTTCAAGAGATCCTAAGTACGGGAAGTGGTCACCGAATTGGGACGGACCTTTTAAAATCAATCGGATTATTCCTGGAAACGCATATATTTTGGAAACGTTTGAAGGGCAAGTTTTCGCTAAAGCGATTAATGCTAAATATTTGAAGAAATATTATCCAAGTGTTTGTTGGAGCTTAAGGATAAATTTATAAAAGCCGATTTTTAATAAATCGCCTATAGTTTAAAAGTCGACGAACGCTTGTATCAGGTCGATGTAAGTGTTTCCCTCAACACGTTGTTGTTGAGTAAAAGCCGATTCGGATGAATCGCCTATAGATGGAAATATCGGTGAAAGCAAAGGGATATGCATAACATAAATAAAGTTATTACAAAGGCGCGAAGGCCTTGAATGTTTTGCGCCCAATAGGCGAGAAGCATTTTTCGGCAGAATTGCCGATCCATCCATATAACATTGTTTTTAAAATTGGCTCGCAGGCCGATCATTCACAAAATTCAAAAATAGCTGCAGCGGCATCACCGATTGTACCACGGATCTTGTTGACAATTGCAGTGTCTTCTTCAGTTGATCCGAGCCCAATCGGAATTTTCTTTTTCACTTCTAATACTGCCAAGCCGCAAGCTTTCACTGTACCATACTGCTGCTTGCAAGCCGATTTTGACTCCTCAAAGCTTGAACAAGCGGTCGCCTCGGCTTTCTTCACCTTCTCCAATTCTTGTTCCAGGGATTTAACCTTTGAAATTGCCTTGGAAGCAGCGATTTTTGCCGATTCAACCTCTTGCTTTAGCCCGAGGAGTTTGCCGTTTTGGGCATTAGCATCTTGGGTCAGGGCCTTCAACTCTACTTCGGCATCCTTGAGTGCCTCCCTTTGATGAAGCCGATCCAGGGCAGCGTCAAACTCGGCTTTCTTCTCGCCGAGAGGTAGCAGCTTCTGGATAGCTGATACATTGTTCGGGGAGGATCTCTTGGATGGAATCTGCAATGTCCCGAATAGCTGAGGGATTGGCCAAAATTTCTGATTCTTTCCCGATCAGCTCCCACATTTGCTTCAGTTTTTGGAGAGTGTCGGGAAGGAAGTGGTTGGTCCTGGATAGTTCAGCAGCAGATGGTTTGGCAGGGGCGACTGGAGGAGATGGAGTTTTGATCGGAGAAGATAAAATCTCCAGGTCGTCGTCGAGCCAATCCATGCTTGATGGATCGAAGATCAGCTTATCGATTTTTGTCCCGTCGTAGGTGATCACCTGCGTGGATTCTATGGTTACCCGAACTGGGCTGCGAGGTTGAAACATATATTGGAAAAAGAAATATTTAAAGTTACAAAAGGATCGGAATAAAAGAATTTTGCAAACTAGACCAAGGAATTTCCGATTACATCTCGGGGGTTGAAGGCTGGTGGTGTCTGTGATGCTAGCGACGGTGCTGGTGTGGTATCCCTCTTCTTCTGAATAGGAGAGGTGTCCTGAAATTAGAATTTCGATAAGAAGAAAACCGAAGGAAAGTTGTGAAAATCTGAGAAAAATCAAGTGCTTACTGTGTCACATACAGACTCTGTGCTATCGGGTGTGCGCACCTTTTGGGGTCTTCGTTTTTTCGTGGCCAATTTCTTCTTCTGTCCAGCGTCACCGTCGGGTCTCCCTGTTGATCAAGAATGAGTAAGAAATCGGATTTTTGGGGGAATGTTTAACATAGGCCGATCGTACCTCTCTTTTTCGATTGTTGAGAGGACCCTTGCGTGAATGCCGACGCAGACTTAGCCGTCGAGTGGAGACGTCCGGCTTCGTCCCCAATGTGCTTGGACCTAGGGCGTTTGTCTCCGCTCTGTAAAGGAAAATAATGCAAGGTTAGTTATCGGAAAAGGAATGATGTGAGTTAATAAACAAACGCAAGTTAGTGACCTCGTTCTAAGAAGACGATGCGTGATGTTGGGATTCTGTTTTTTCATCGACTGAATCCGATGAAGAGGGGCCCGACTCAGAAGATTTTTCCTCTTCATCGTTGCCAGAATTATCATCATCATCGGAATTATCAGAATCGGTGTTTTCCTGGCTGCTTTCTTCCGATTCTGATGAAGGTTCTTCTATACCGGCAATCTTTGGCCAGTTGGATTTGCAAACTTCTTTCTTGCCAGTGAATTTTTGATTAAGGTTGAAGCTCCACCTTCCGTGGCATAAATGTTCTTGGCGATAGAATCCCACTAAAATCTAAACTTCGGAGAGGTTGCAGACCACATTATAAGTTCCATCAGCATTTCAAAATCAATATATGCAGCAGCTAAGATTCCATATGCTGATTGAGAGTTCAGATCTTCTCTGGCATTTAGGTGGCGGTATATAAATAAATCCGGAATATCTTGTCCTAAATTGAATTGCCGAGCAAATATGGCAGGATAGTAGAACTCATAAGATGGTTTTCTGATGTGAGTTCTTGTGCTGAGAATAGCAAAGAAGATGCTTGGAGAGATGAACTCTTTGAAAGCTGACAAGACTTCGCCACCTAGTGTTAGAGAATCGGAAAAAGGAAGGAACTGAGTATCTGTCCAAATCAGTATACGGGTTGAACTGTTCTGACCCATATTCCGATTCAGACATGGTGAAGAATGCGACCAGAGAATGGGAGAAGTCCTCTTGGTTCAGGCGCCTCTTATTGCAGTTGATAGAGCTCATTTCTCCATAAGATCTGCAGGGCGTTCGTTGTTATCGGATTCTTCTTCATTCGGAAATTCTAGACCAAAGTCAAGTTCCCCTATTGAGTTGTATATGTGAAGCTTAAAGAATAAACAAACAAACCAGAAAGGGCCACCTAAGTTTCCGACTGAATAATCGGATTTTTTGGAGCAGAGGCCTTCCCTGATCTCGTGCATCATCCGATATGTAGCTCCCAGCAAGTATTTTCCGATTGCTAATTTTTGTCCGGCTGCTAAAGCTTCGGCAACTCCTTGATAAACTTTGCTGGGGCTGAGGGATTGACCGCAGAAAAAGAATCTGTCGAACCACATGTTCAAAAAGGCAATGTGTTCTTCGTCCTCGACAACGCCTGTTTGCTGATGGGTGCTAATGTAGCGCTGCCAACCGAAGTTCTTTTCGGGAACTAGCTTGAGGGTAGCAGATAAGTCAAAAGCAAATAGCATTTCGCCGTCAGGGCTGAGACCGGTTAATATGGATAGATCCAAAAGTGTAGGGCTTATTGGTCCCATTGGGAAAAGGAAAGCGTTGGCTGTGTCGCACCAGAAATAAGCCGATGCTGCCATAAACGGTTCATCCACTGGAGGAGGATGCAAGGAGAATAGGATGGCATCGGCAATCCCTAATTCGGTCCATTGATTCTTTTTCTGGCTATAGACCAGAGAGAGCCAGTCCTTATATCCCTTGATCGGGCTAGGCCAGGAGCGGAATGCCGATTTCCAACTATTCACTTTAAGTTCATCGGCAAATAATGGAAACCTTGCTACCGAATGATCTATGAAGGATGATGGGTCTCTTTCTCCTACTAGGCCCAAAGAATATAAAGCCTCAGAATTGGAACAGTGGAATAGTACCTGAGACATGATTGCCGATTGAGAGTTGCGAAGAAAGTGGCTGTGCGCTGGAAATCCTCAGAGCTCTAGAAATCCGATGCAGGAGGCTTGTGCGGAGAGAGGAGCGTGAAAGTGACAGCGAATGGCTGCCTATTTATAGCCGCGGTAAAACTAGGGTTTTTACTGGGGTCTTCGGCGTTACTTTTACGGCCCATGTCACATGGTGGGCTGCCACGTATTCTCATAATGGGCCAGAAATGAGAAGTGCAGTGTAAAATTGTGAATTCTTCCAAGACAGATGGGATGGAAAATCTGATTTTTAGTAAAAGTTCGGCTAATGAGAAGGTCCCATTGCCAAACTTAGGGGCATATATTGACACCCAAATTTGGCAGGAAAATCAGATATTAAACAGCAGTTAATGTCATCGGGATTATTAGGTCGAATAAGAAAATGGGCTTCAATGACAAAAGAAAGAAGCGTACAGGAAGATTCCGATAGTTACAAGATTCCGGAAGAGTTATGCTCTCATCAGAAGATATCTTCCACGACGCGATAAATTAGGTTGTGTCGGTTTCAGTTTTTGTAATAGTATAAATAGGGTCCCAAGTCTCGTGAAAACGATATACGATATGACACAAAACACAACTACTTTTCTCGAATCCGATCGACTTCGTCGAAAGGTTTCAACTCGCAGGTAGAGCTATCTCGATGGAATAATCGATTCTCTTCTTGAAACCCGTATGCATGGCTGTATCGCCTTGATCTCATGTATACAAAGCATGTTAAACTGCCTCGAGTTTTACCGATCTTTGACATGTTCTTGCATATTACACTGCCTCGTTCAATCGATCTGTAGTATGTATTTATCTTGCAGTGTCGATTGTCAATTATCTTATGTGCGTTTCTTGAATCTGATGTATGCAACTGTCTCGTCTAATCGATCTTGCATATACTTGCTTTAGGATTTCGCTTGTCTAGATGTTTACCGATTAGCATTGCATTTATCTGTATTAGGTCTAAACCTTTAAATCGGTTTATAAGTTTGAATCTAGATTTAGATCTGAATACTGTCTTGGCTTTGACCAATCTATTCAATCTATACCTTGGTTTGATTTAATAAATTGATTTGAAGATTTATAATTAATCTTATATATATAACAACAAAAAAGCGATGAAAAAGTTTATGTTTGAATGTTTATTCATGTTTATCGCTCTGTCAGGCATTAAGCCGATAGAATTACAATCGGATTCTTTAAAGCTGATTCATAAAAACCTCATCTGGCTGTTTCTTAAAACCGATTGGGGCCATGTCGCTGACAATTTATTCCTTGTCAATTTACAGGTTAAATTGACTGGCACGTTTGGTTCCTGCTTGCGACACAATCCCAGACTTGACGCTTCCGCATGTGTGTTCAAGAAGATCCAACTTTTCGTGTCAACACACTTTTTGGCATGCTCAGTGGGACCCCAAGAACCAAAATTATCGAGATGACGGGCACCGATGCTGAGGCGGCAATAGAGGCACTTAAGCTCGCTGCTGAAGTTGTGACTTTTGATGAGCTAAGCCCTGATCAGAAAAAGGAAATTGAAGATAGGCTTGCTGAAATTCATGAAGAAAACAAGAAAACGATGTTAACAGGCTATCGAAAAACTCGTAGTGGCCAGATCATAAAAACTTTCATTGGAGATCCATTGCTTACTGGAGATTTTTCTGAAGTCATAAGGGATCAGATTAACAGTTCTGTTTACCGATCGATGCTGGATCAATCATCAGTTTTAGGACGGATTGTGCAAGAGGGGACTAGCGCTGCTTTGCATAATATTATGACTGGGCAGACCCCTCCAAGGAATCGGAATAATCCACAAGAGATGAACATGGGGAACCGACATCCACCTTATTCCCAGATCGGGAATAACCAGGCAGGAACGTCTCATGCTGGAGCTTTTCAGCCAAATCCTCCGTTGGCAACTAACCCAAATCAAGTTTTCAATCCAAATCCTATGCTAGGGGCAATCAATCCAAATCCGATTCAAGCATTGCCGAGTAACCAGGCTATAATTCCGGTACCAGATCCGATCTATCAGCCGATTAACTCTGGGATGAATGAGAATCTAGAATAGATGACAAGGAACCTGGTGTACCACATGATGAAGAAGTGTGGGTTCAACACTCCTAAGATTGCTCCACACTACACCATGCCGTATCCGTCGGCTTTTAATGAAACGGAGTTTCCTCATAAGTATCGGGTCACAGATTTTGCAAATGCTAAGTTCAGTGGAAGCGATGACACCTCCACGCGAGAGCATATTGCTAGATTTCTTGCGTTATGTGGAGAAGCTGCTTCAAAGGATACACTTAAATGCCGTCTGTTCCCTTTGTCGTTATCGGGATTGGCATTCAACTGGTTTACTTCGCTTCCTCCAAACAGCATTACCTCCTGGTCAGATCTTGAGATGAAGTTTCATGAATATTTTTATTCTAGAGAGAACGAAGCTAGTATTACCGATATTATGATGATCAAACAGAAATTTGGAGAATAGGTAAATGATTATCTGCGTCGGTTCAGGGAGGTGAGAAACCGATGTTATAGCCTTTCACTGCCCGACAATGAATTAGCAGAATTGGCTGTCAAGGGTTTATTACCTGTCAATCAGAAGAAGGTGGGCAGTCAAGAATTTGCTGATATTTCTCATCTGGCCCACAAAATCGCGCTGTATGAAAGCCGATTCTTTGATAATTCTTATCCAGGCCAGAAGGAGTATCGGAATAATAACAATAATAAGGGTAAGGACAAAGCTATCAATGTTGTTGATACTGATGAAGTTGAAGATTCATATGATTCCAATACTGAGGAGGTTGGTGCCTATGTCGCCGAATGGGTGAGCAATAAGAAAGAATTTGAGCTTGGGTGGATAAAGCCGAAGAACTCCGAAAAGAGCAAGTATTCCTTTGACACATCCAAGTGTGATCGGATTTCTGATTATTTATTGCAAGAAAAGCAAATTCGGCTTAAGCAGGGGCATGTGATTCCGCTGTTTGAAGAACATAAGAAACGAAAGTACTGCAAGTGGCATAATTCCTATTCACACGCCACCAATGAATGCAATGTTTTTAAGCTACTTGTGCAAAAGGCGATTGAAAGTGGGCAACTTCGTTATCAAGGCAAAAGTTCGCAAATTGAAACAGAACCTTTTCCAGTCGGCTTTGTTGGAATGGTTGATGCTGCTAAAATAAAAGCCGATGACTCCGAAAATTCCAATCGGTTTATGGTGCTCGTTGGCTCTAAGAGAATTGTGGTGGAAGAAAAGCCAGAATTGAGATTCCGAGCAGCAAGCAGACGAGGTGGTGAAAGAGTTGGCGAGTGGCACGAGGTAAGGCGTGGAAATGATAATCCGATCGCAAAGCCAAGGCCAAAGCCAACTTTTGATCAATTGTTGGAGAAGTATGGTCGAATGGCTAGAGATCCACCCTGTAGGAGCATTAGATCAAACATCCCTGAGCCAGTTCAAGGAAATTCAGGGAGTCAAGGTTGGGAGATGGAGCATTGGGAATGTCCTTTTTTCCGATATTGCTGGGAAGAGAGGATGTCATTGCCTACTCTTGATAATTGCCCTATGAATCATACGTTTATTCCGCCAGTAAGGAGAACATCGGTAAAAGATCATTTGGTGTTTCCTACCAAGAAATCCGAGGAAATCTCGATGAATAAGAATACCGATGTGCATCGGCCTCCCAAGGTGCCATTCCCGCAATGGTGTCAAAGTGGGATTACAAAATCTCAGAAGCGTCGTTTGCAGCAGATGAGAAATACTGAGGCGAAGGAGGCAGAAGCTGAAAAGTTCAGGGATGCTCTATTGGAGCAAGTAAAGCCGGTGAGACCAGCCAAGGGCAAACAAGTGTGGCGACCAAAGTTGAGGTCGGCTGTTATTATCGATGCTAATACAGATTCTGATAAAATTTCGATTGCTACTAATATGGTTTGCATATTGCCTTGGGAATTTATGTGTGATTAAGAATAGGCTGCTGCAGAACTGGTACTTAGAGCTGAAGATGCTATATTCAAGAAACCTGAGAATTCACAATTACACTTGAAGCCATTGTTTATCATGGGTTATGTGAATGGAAAACCGATTTCAAAGATGATGGTGGATAGTGGAGCCACTGTGAACCTAATGCCTTATTCTGTCTGCCGGAAAATTGGAAAATCTACAGAAGATTTAGTGAAGACCAATATGGTATTAAGTGATTTGAATGAAAACCCGACGGTGGCAAAAGGAATTCTGGTTATGGAACTCACAGTAAGAAGTAAAACAATCCCGACAGCTTTCTTCGTGATTGAAGGAAAGGGAAGTTATAATGTGCTGTTGGGGAGAGATTGGATACACGCCAATTGTTGCATTCCATCGACGTTGCATCAAATTCTGATCCGATGGATTGGCGATTAGATTGAATTGGTTAGAGGATTGTCTTTAACTGCAGAAACTGATTGTGCTGACTTCATCAGCTTTAGTAAGTCTGGCTTTAAGCCGACGACGCTGGAAGCACAATCAGTAAATCAAGGACACGAGGGTTTTTATGGGAACCACGGCTCTAGAGGAAATTGAATATAAGATGGGCCAGGGCTTTATATCGGCTGATGAACTTGAAAAAGTCGATATTGGAACAATGGTAAAGAAAGGCCCACTTACATTAATAAACAGTTGCCGCGGGAATATAAGGATCGGCTTATTCAAATTCTTAAGGTTCGGATTGATTGTTTTGATTGGGAATATCATGAGATGCCTGGCCTAAGCCGATCCATAGTTGAGCATAAAATTAAAATGAAACCAGGTTTCGGCCGATGAAACAAGCGCCAAGGAGAATTAGTTGGAAAATTTATGATCAAGTGAAGGCTGAAATTCAAAGGTTGCTAGATGCAAAGTTTATTCGGCCATGCAAATATGTCGATTGGATTTCTAATATCGTACCAGTAAGGAAAAAGGATTCTGATAAGATTCTGGTATGCATTGATTTTCGAGATTTGAACAAGGCGACGTACAAAGATGAATATCCGATGCCGATTGCTGATCGATTAATTGACGCTGCTTCTGGCAATCGGATTATCAGTTTTTTAGATGGCAATGCTGGTTAGAATCAAATTTTTATGGCCGAAGAAGATGTGAACAAGACTGCATTTAGGTGTCCTTGATCTATCGGCCTATTTGAATGGGTTGTGACGACTTTTGGGCTGATTAGTGCTGGGGCTACCTATCAGAGAGGGATGAACTTGATTTACCATGATTTAATCAGTAAATTGGTTGAAATTTACATTGATGATGTGGTAATGAAATCTCAAGAAGAAGAACAACACTTGGCTGATATTGTGACCGTGTTGGATCGGTTTCAAAAATATGGCATGAGGATGAATCCAAAGAAATACGCATTTGGAGTGTCGGCTGGAAAATTCTTGGGGTTTATGGTGCATGAGAGAGGAATTGAGGTGCATCCTGATAGAGTAATGGAGATTCTGAACAACAAACCTCCAAATTCAAAGGTTCATGTACAAGAGCTGATTGGTAAGATTAATTACTTAAGGAGATTTATTTCAAATTTATCAGAAAGGATCATCCCGTTTTCTCCATTGCTTAAGTTAAAAAATTCCGATAAGTTTGTTTGGGGACTAGAGCAGCAGAAAGCATTCGAAAATATCAAGGAGTACTTGATTAATCCACCTATCCTAGTTGCCCCAAAGGAAAATTTTGCCGTTTAAGTTGTATCTATCGATATCAGAAAAGACAATAGGGGCGGTTCTGGTCCAGGAGATAGATGGAAAGGAGCATGCAGTTTTTTATCTAAGTAGGAAGTTGTTGGACCTAGAAACCCGATACACGGTGGTGGAGTGGTATTGCCTTTGTTTATACTTTGCTTGCACTAAGTTGAGGCATTATTTGTTGGGTGCTGAGTGCAAAGTGGTTTACCAAACCGATGTGGTCAAATACATGCTTAATGCTCCAATTATCAAAGGCCGTCTCGAAAAGTGGGCATATACTCTCATCGAGTTTGATTTAACATATGAATCTCCAAAAGCCGTCAAGGGGCAGGTATTTGCCGATTTCATTACACACCATCAAGACATTAATCTCTCGATTCTTTTGCCATGGGTAATGTTCTTTGATGGATCGGTTTGTGAGAAGGGATGTGGAATCGGTATTTTCATAATATCCCCTGGTGGTGTTCCTTACCGATTTAGTGTTACCGTGGACTTCGGATTGACCAACAACCAAGTAGAATACGAAGCTTTGATTCAAGGGTTGGATTGGTTGATTCAAGCTGGAGCTATTGCTGTAGAAGTTTATGGAGATTCACAGCTAGTAATTTTCTAGATGATCGGTAAATATGAGTGTCATAATGAACTGCTTAGGGAGTATTTGGAAAGGGCTTCAGATTTGGCTAAACATTTCAGTATATTCACAATTCAGCATATTCCGAGGGAACAGAATTGTGAGGCTACTGAATTAGCTCAAGAAGCGTTAGGATATAAATTACCGATCATGGAGTTGGAGATTGTTCCAAGTAAGGATTCGATGCCGACGGGATGGCAGGCAGAGATTACCGGTTATCTTAAAAATCCTCAAGGAAAAGCAGATAGAAAGCTTAAGAGAAAAGCTCAAAGGTATATAATGATCAATGATAAGTTATATTATCGGAGTTTTGATTGCTTATTACTTAAGTGTCTGAATGAGGAGGACGCTAAAGTTGCAATCGGAGAAGTTCATGAAGGACTTTGTGGGACACATCAGTCAGCGTATAAAATGAGATGGATGCCGAAGCTGTCGGGGATAAAATTACGGCCCATTGCCAAGGCCCACTCCCTGACGGCCCAGTAGAACAGCCTACCAGGCCCAGTCCCCTGGAAGGTTCTATCTGGCCCATTTGCATCCTACCGAACAGCTTCCTGGGTGGCGTGATGCGTAACGGCCAAGGAATCGTGTTTGAGTCCTTCTCGAACAGGAGTTCTGCACGGCTACGTGAAGACCCGGACGTTGGTTTCCCGGATTGGATTAGGAGTCGTGATCCCCAAGACTTGGAGTATGCCTTATCTGCCGTGGGCATATTTGGCATGGTACGAGTTTGTTACGATTTCGTAGTTAGCCCGGCCCGGTATTCCTCCCGTAGGTCGGTTTGCTCCGCACTATATAAACGAGGCCCCTACGGCGTGTTTAGAGGTCAAGCCATCATCTGATAGCACATCCAATATTGCTTTGTCGCATACTACTCGCCGAGACTTGCTAATCTCGCCGAGCCACCTCTTGTAATCATCTTCAATATATAAGCAAGGCTGGACGTAGGGCTGTTATCTCTCCCGAGAGGCCTGAACCAGGATTAAAACCCCTGTCTCCCTGTTCGCTGTTGTTTGTCTTGTTCGGCGTGTCTCCTATCTCCCTCTTGAAGAACCTTAGTTGACTTGGGTCAATATCCCAACCGTCGACAGTTGGTGCCGTCCGTGGGGACTCGCAGATCGAGCATGTCGAACTCTGTCAGCGATACGGAGATGCTTCCTGAGGACTATGACTCAGAAGGACAGGATGTCTCATCCCCTGTTGGATCTGATCGATCTGTTCGATCTCGAACACTTTCCATATCTGGGACAGAGGTCTCGTTCTCGATTCGCTTGCAGGAATTAACCTTCGTGGTGAGGTCAACCGTGTCTTGGCGTGGTTGATAACGAACGGAGACAGTGGTGTAGCGATTGCAGGCTTAGATCTGTTCTGATTGGAAGCCGGATCGTCAACGTCGAGTTCTCCACCAATCGTGTTTATCCATACCTGTCGGAAGATCGGGACCCCCGTCCCCATCATCTCCTTTGAATCCTGGCTGGGTCGCTGACACGCGCGCCCCGCGTCCCGCGCTCGCGCCACAGCGCTGCGGCCTGCCACGTTCATGGGCCCGCCCAACACTGTGCTGGCTTGATTTTCCTTTTTTACGCATTTTGGAAAATCCCGTAAATTGAAAAGGAATTTCCAAAAATAGTAAAAGAACTAGATAACTCCTGAACAAATTTTAGTAAATACTAGATGTACTGATGGACTTTAGAAAAATAGCAACTAAGCAACTTCTTTAGGGAAATATCTCTGTAGATATTTACTTAGCTCATTTGGAGGATTTCCATATATCTTTTAATGCCTGAAATGAATATAAATACCTACTGACCATGAAAATATTCAAGAAATTCATAGAAATTAGTAGAGACCCTCTGTAACCCTAGAAAAGTATAGAACAAATAATTTGGCATGGTTAGCTACCTTGATCAATTACTTAGGCAATTATGTCACATGCGTAAAAAAATATGGCACAATGTTTTATATGCTGAAAATTAGAGATATCATGCACCACTTTAGTATTATACTTGAATTGCAAACATGGAACCTGGTAGAAGTAAATCCAATCATGCAACTTAATCTAATTATCCTTTTATGACATGCTTAGAGTATAAGTCATTTAGTAATTATGATAAAATCCTATTTTATGCTACGGGCGTATACTTAGGGTTATGTTTCTATATACCATTTATGGGGATAACACCTATGATTATGATTCTAATTTAGTCATTATGCATTCATCTCATATAGTCTTGCATACACCGTTATGAATATATCGGTAGACCCCGGATGTTGGGATCATGGAATTTCCTAGGAAAATACGTATCTTAACGACTTAATTCATTGCACTATCACCCCGTAGTGGAGCTATCGACACACATATCTTTCTCTCATGCATCATTTCATATGATTCATTCACACACTTGTATTTATTTGGTTCTTGCGAATATCAAACTAGACGTAGACGGTGCTACCGAGGGACTCGAGGACCCTGCTGTCGACCCGGACTACTATCCCAACAACCAAGGCGAGTCAAATTATATCTTAAGAATGTTTACCCATATTAGGGAAGATTGGGACCTTCCCTAGTGCGGGATAACATCAATGGGTTGTTTTTACTAGGGGAGTACCCTACTTTCCCTAGTGCGAGTTAAACCTTACATCGCATAATTGATACCCTGTTTTTACAAGTATTTCTTTTAAATTATCAAATTGCATGCAGTTCCAATTTATGATACCTGTTGTTAATCATGATGAATCATGCCTTGATTACTTGATATTCATCCTGCCAATATTGATATTACTTTGATGATGTCAGTTATCAATTGAATCACTAGTGATAGCCTTGATATCACATTTCCTTTGACAACCTGGGTTTAGAAAACAAACTAAAATTGTTTAGACTTCTAAGTCTAAGTAATAACTGCTTAGCTCTGCTTAGGTCTCACACTTTAATGACATGGGTCATATACCCCGGAACGGAGAACCGTGATTCTCCGACTCATTCATTTATACTCATGATGAACCTGATTGCACTCGAGAAGCATTTGGCAGAGTTTCGAAACTGCACCAGGCGTTTAGCAGAGTACCGAAACTGCCCGGTGTGAGGAAGCATTTGGCAGAGTGCTGAAACTGCCCCTAGAGCGTTTGGCAGAGTACCGAAAATGCCCTAGACCCGTTTGGTAGAGTGCTGAAAACTACCATGGTGAAAGAAGGAAGCGTTTGGCAGAGTTCCGAAACTACCCGATGAAAGAAGTGGTTTGGATTAGGCATTGTTTGGCAGAGTGCTTGAAACTGCCATAGAACGCTTGCATTGATGATAGCTTAAACTATTGTGGACACACTCTGGTTTACTTCTGTCTTGGCTAAGTCATAGGCTTTGTCTTACAAAACTGGCTTTCCACAAATAAAACAACCCTCTAGCCTTTCCTTTGATAACTATTAAGCATTACTAGATGGTTTTTGGCTCGCCAGTGCAAATGAGGACAAAGCACTGACCCTCGCATTTACTTATCCCATATAGAGATGGAGCTTGGCGATGACGACGCCGACGACTATGAGTGCCGTGAAGATGGTGATCCGCATTTCCCGGATCAAGAGTAATCTAAGTCTAGGCCTTATGTGGTTTCCTTTGTCATCTTAGGTTATGTAGCTGACGAAGTGATTTTGAGTTTGAGGTATTTCGCACTTGAACTTATGGTTTTTAATTCCGCGTAACTCTGATGTACTTTGCCTTAATGCCCCTTTAAACTAACGGCAACCCTTTTATGGTTGTCGGTGTTGTAATAATATCACTATGTCGATGTATGAGATGGTTTCAGCTATGTAACCGTGCACTAGTTTACTGATCCAGGGACTAGTGCAGGTAGGCGCCTTGCCTTGGAAAGGTAATCCAAGGGGTGTACCGACAGTAATGAGGCTTATGGATAATTCTCTACTTTTTTTTTCGGGAGACTAGTACCTCTTGTCTCCTTTATTCTTTCTCATTTTTTTATGAAATCTCTTCCATGCCTCTTATCAAGTTTGGGACTTTGAAAAGTTTATGCAAAGTGGACCATTTATCTTGGAAAGACCATCATATAGGTAGGTATGGTGGCACTAGAAAATGTGAATGGTTTCTAATGTTTCAGGGTGGAATGTCTAGCGAAGGTGGACGCTCGAATCCAAGGTGGAGTTTGGCGTTACCAGACATGAAAAGGCTAGCAAACAAAAGATACGCGAAGGAGAATGATTGGAATAGAAGACACTATCCCAAAAGGATTCAAGTTTTAACCTAACTCAACACAATCATAAATACAAGTGAAGGCTCAAATCTTATGCTAATCTTTTGGCTTTGGTAGGTAATAAAATCATCTCAAGAATTTAGAGCTGAGGTTTTCAATTTTTCATGAAAATTTCTAGGACAACTAAACTCATGATAGAAAGAGTATCGCTTCATGCTATATCACATAAGTCAACAATTTAGATACGGTTATTCCTAAAGAAGTGTGACCCACAATTGTCGAGCTATAACCAAGGAATAAAATTTATGCAGGTCAACCATAACATCAAGCACGGTTATAGTCTAAAACATTCCCAATTTGCTTTTGTGATCTTAGTGTCGTTTACCTCATATTTAGGATGAAAATGAACAAACCACAAAGAGAATTGATATGAGCGAGCAGTTAGGAGTGTACCGGGTTTTGGCGGTGACTAGACGGTGCAGAGAGGGGGTCGGCCGGCCTAGGGTTGGGTCGGCCTGGCTCAGTCGGCCGGCCTGACCTTTGCGCTGGTCAAAACCCGTTTTCGCGCAGACACATCTCCATTCTCTGTACTTTGGCATACTAGCGCATATGTTAGGAACTAAGGTCGATCGGTGCCGAAAATTGCACCGATCGAGGCAAACAATTCAAACACATGCACTAGAGACAACACTTTATTCAATAATTCCAATACAAAGCAAATTTGGAGGTGCATACATTGGAAATAAAAATGCGCCTAATCCTTATTCTCCCTAACCTACTCTCTAGGGATTGGCTGGAGGGTCGTAAAGCTTGGGGGAACCCATCGCTTTGGCATAGCGCTTGAGCTTGGCTGCGGTGGACTTGCGAAGGACAGTGAAGTTGTCCTCGTAGTCCATCATGTTGATTTGAACTTCCGCCATCTGCTCCTCTTTGTTGTTCTGCCTCTGCTGCAAGGCAGCCACTAGATCACTCAACTAGGGCTCCTCCTCGTCGTTGAACTCCATCTCACCGTCTCGCCCACGGATCGGGGATGGTGTACGAGCGCGCCTCACCCCTACCCGCAAAGGAGAAGAGTTGACCAACTCGGTCATGAGAGGCCTCACCCTCACCAAGGGTGGTGAGTGGACCTTCCCATACCTCATAGCGGTCCTCTGCCCACGCACGGTGTAACATGACAGGGGAGCCAGAAGGTGCCTCCGGGGAGTACTCCCGTAACTTGGGCTCGAGCTGCTCATATTGCATGAGCGCTTTGCCCTTCCCCATTTGCAGCGCGACCCTATGAGTGACGTCAAGACGGCCACGTGGCGGGGAGAGCACGAGCTTCTTGGATACGACCTTTTTGAGGCCGAGTTGCCTCGTGGTCGGTCTTGAAGGCAAAGGAGCACGCGTCGCCTTCCCCTTCCCGACGGTATAGAGAGGAGATAGCGGACGTGCAACACTTCGGGCCCTGCTGGTGCGCAGAGGGGAGGCCGACCGACCAGGAGGGGTTGGCCAACCAGGTCCCGGTCGCCCGGCCTGCGGCCTGGCTTCTGGCGATGCCTCCAGCGAGAATGTGAACCTTTCTGACCTCACCGGTGACAAATTGAGGTTTTGGGTGAACGAGTGATTCCCGAAAGTGCTCTTTCATGGCTTGGCCTTTGGTGAGTCGGACGAGACGATGTCAGCTATGCTCGGAGTGAACTTAGGTGAGTCTCTGGCCATGGCTAAAGTGTAGATCACGAGTTGGCTTTGAATGGGAAGTAATGGCTAAGTGGGAGGTGGAAGAAGCAGTTCAGGAGCTAGAAATTCAGATGGCACGCTCCTCCCTTCAAAAAATTTTGGATTTGGGTGAAAAAGGGGGTCGGCCGACCGAGTCGAAGTCGGTCGATCGAGTCGGAGCCGGCCGACCTGGCTGGGTCAGCCGACTGAGCACCGGTCGGGCGGCCCAGTTGTGGCCTGGTTCGGGTGCGATTTGGGAAATTGGTATACTTAGCCCATACTTTATTTTTATTTGGAAAACAAAGGGTGAAAATGAATTTTTATTCAAATGTTCATTTATTTCATGGTCGGAGCTAGACCGCATTTAGGCAATTAGTCAATCAAAGAATTTGAGGACGTCAACATCCTCGAAAACGGGCATTTCTGATTCTAAGAAGATTTTTAAATGTTGCCCATTAGCTTTGAAAACATTGCCGTCATCGTCTTGGAGGGTAACGGCACCAAAATCGAAAGCATTAAGTACCGTGAAAGGACCTTCCCATTTGCTATGAAGTTTGCCATGCCCAAACAATTTCACATGAGAGTTAAAAAGAAGCACTTCATCACCGGGTTTAAACCGTTTTATCGTTATTCGCTTATCATGCCATCTTTTAGTTCTCTCCTTGTAAAGTTTCGAGCTATGGTAGGTCTTTTCCCTCCATTCTTCCAATTCGGCCAGTTGCATTTGTCTTTTGATTCCAGCCGAATGAAGATCCATGTTCCAACGTTTTATTGCCCAATGGGTCTTATGTTCCAATTCTACGGCAGATGACAAGTCTTCCCGTAAATAAGTTGATAAGGGGCCATACCGATTGGAGTTTTAAAAGCAGTGCGGTATGCCCAAAGCGCATCGCTCAACTTATGCTTCCAGGCCTTTCCCATGGCATCTATGGTCTTTTACGAAATATTCTTGCTTTGTTTATTCGAGGTTTCAGCCTGACCGCTAGTCTAAGGATGGTATGGTGTAGCTATCCTATGGTCAACCCCTAAGCTTTTCTGTGCAAACTTAAAGCTTCGGTGAATAAAGTGTGAACCGCCATCGCTAATCACAACCCTAGGGACGCCAAACCTAGGGAAAATGATCTCTTGGAACATCTTCTTACGTGAGTCGAATCAAGATGTACTCATAAGAGTCTGATTTAGGGAATGGGCCCATGAAATCTACCCCCAAGCATCAAAAATATCAATTTGTAAATTGCCTCTTAAGGGCATAGCATCTCGAGAATTTATGTTCCCAACTCGTTGACATCTAGCGCAGACCTTGGCATGTGTTCTAAATGCGCCATAATGGCCTCCATAGGGTGATGAATGGCATTTTTCGAGGATCTCGTGCGTTTTGCATGCGGGTATGCATCTATGAAGCAACCCGTCGGCATAGACTCTATACAGATAGGGCTCATCCCAAAGATGGGTCCTACTGTCGCTGATCAGCTATTCTTATGTTCCCCTGGTGGTATATACCCCGCTACCAAGTAATTCACTATGTTAGCGTACCAAGAGTTGGCACTCGAAACTGCAAGTAGGGTATCATCCCGTAGGTAGTCATCTATGGGCAGGTTTGTGGTGTCCTCAACTTGCATTCGGGAAAGGTGGTCAGCCACAGAGTTTTCTACTCCTTTCTTATCCTTAATTTCTAAGTCAAATTCTTGGAGCAGAAGGATCCACCGAATAAGTCGGGGTTTTGCGTATTTCTTGGTAAGAAGGTATTTAAAGGCCGCATGGTCCATATATAATATCACCTTCGTTCCAACCAAATAAGGCCGAAACTTTTCAATCGCAAAGCCTACGGCTAGAAGTTCCTTCTCCGTGGTGGCATAATTGAGCTGCGGGCCGGTTAAGGTTTTGCTAGCATAGGCAATGGCATAATGTTTCTTGTCCTTACACTGGCCTAAGACTGCACCTACGGAAAAATCGTTTGCACCCAATACAGTGGCATGGCTACGCTGCCAGAGCCCAATCCCCTTTTTTTAAGTTATCAGAGACTCAAGAGGAAGGCCCCCGCCTAGTAGCATTCCACTTGAGCCTTAAAGGCTAGCTGTCGGGGATTGAATAATCTACTCGGCTCCTGGTAGTCTATTTTGCAGGTACCCCTGGTGACTCCTTACCCCGACGGTGCGCTGGCATAACCCGCTACCCAACGCCTTGTTGATCAAGGCGAAGCTGGTGACTTGACCCCCAAGGAAGCTTAGCTCCGGCCCGGCCCGCTACGAGACGTACCGGGCGGTTAGGGTTTCCTGGCGGTGCGGCCAGGTCTCCTTGGCGGCGTGGCTACCTCCACCGACTTAGGGGTAGTGTCCATGTTTATCCACCTGTAATCTTTCCTATATAAGCCCTCTTGTGCGAGGCTGTAGAGGGATCGTTCCGCTCCATTTTAGAGAAACATTGTTTTTCCATCTCCCCATAGTAGATTGCATCACGGGCAAGCCTTCAGCTTACCGGTGAGTCGTCTCCTCTCTTCCTAGATCCAATCTAGGGCACCTTTGTACTCTTTTCTCCACCATTAACGAAGCACTGGATATAGGGTTTTTACCTCGACAGTGAGGGGCCTGAACCAGGATAAAAACACCGTCACCCTGTTCGTATCTTCCCTCGATCTCCCGGAACGCAACGTTGTCATGCAAAAGGGGTTGTCTTGTCCCTCAACAAGAAGTAAGCTCGGCTCGTGGAACTTGATGTCCCAATCGTCGACAAACCGCAAAAGAGAAATCTATCCAACCACATGTTAAGGAAAGTGGCGTGCTCCTTATAGGTCACCTCTCCTTCCAATTGATTTTCTGTGATGTACTCCTGGCAGCCAAGATTCTTCTTTGACTTGAGCTTGAGTTCAGATGGCAGGTCAAAAGCAGATTTTTGAAGCCCATCAGGTCTCATACCAGTGAGCATGGCTACATCTAGGAGATTGGGGCCAGTGGGAAAGCAATAAGCATTGAGGATATCGGACCAGAAATAAGCCGATGTTGCTATCAGAGGTTCGTCAGCTTCGATTTGACCTAAGGACAAAATAATGTCATCGGCTATTCCTTGTTCTCTCCACTGGTTTTTCTTGGAAGATTAAACTCTGATGAACCAATCTTTCCACCTAGGGACTGGAGTTGGCCAAGATCGAAAACTGGGATTCCAGCTTTTTATAGAAAATGTGGAAGTAAAGATAGGGAGGCAAGGCACAACTCTATGTATGATTATCCGGGGGCTTAAGTCTCCTACTGGTCCTAGAGAATATCCATCTTCGAAGTCTGGAATTGGAGTTAATACCTGCTGAGAGATGGTGAAGATGCCGATGCCCGCAGGAGTGGATGAAGCTAGCAGTAAGAAGACGAAAGCCGATGGCAGAGCTGTTGCAGAAGGAAGGAGTGCAAATGGCGCCCTGTGGCCAACTATTTATAGCCTGAGGATGGCTAGGGTTTCCCCTGGAAATACGACACTGCGGTTTAAGGATATATCGTGAGAAATATTGGTGACGTGGCAGGGATCACAGTGCGGCACAAATCTAAGCGCAGCGTTTTGGGGAACCACGTTAAGAGATGAAGAGGCAGGTGGGTATCTAATCGTCTCTGTCGGCTAAATATGAAAGTTATGAGCATCGGAAAATCAGTACAAAACGAATGGAAGCAAGTTCGGGGATCATATAGGCAAAAGGGGACGGAAGTTCATAATGTCGATACATCGGCTTATAAGCCGATCACAAGCATTACATAGTAATTTTTCTTTTCTGCTCTAAGCAGCAGGTGCAACGTCTCCTGGGCCAGCGGCGGCTTCTTGGGCAGCCACCTCTGGCAGGGCCTCGTCGTGTTGGACCCATAGCTCCTCGAGGAAGGCCTCGTGAGCAGCGGCAGCGGCGACAGCGGTCTCATCCTCCTCCTCGACGGCGTCTAGTGCCGGTGGCGCTTCCTACTCCTCGTCAGCGACGTCCAGTGCCGGTGATGCTTCCTCCTCGTCCCCGAAGGCGAAGACGAGCGGCTCGTGGACGGCGGCGTTGGCCAGGGCGACGACCAAGGGAGTAGCAGCGGCTGCTACACCCTCGAGCTCCATGGTGATGACCGGAGTGTCGGTGGAGGCGTTGATCACCGTCGCAACCGTGGGGGGCGCCTGGTGGTTGCGATGGGAGTGGAAGAGCCCATGGTGGTGGCGATGGCCGGTGGCGCATCGATGACGACGGGGCGAGAAGGAACATCCATGGCTGAGTGAATGGAGGAAGCTCTGGAACGAGAAGGGGAATGGATTGAGGAAGGATTGAGAGTTATTGAAGCCACTGGGGTGCTTTTTATAAGCGAGAGGAAGATGAAGAGCCTTCGGTGGAAAGCGTTCACATTGGGAGATGAAGCGCGGGAACAGTGGCATGATTTGACCCGGGTTGGTTTCTTGAGAATTGTGACGCATTGACAGGTGGACGGCGAGCCATCAGCATTCTGGGCAATAGGTAAAGCTGATAGCGCTCGTGAAAAGATTTTCCCCATACAAATATGGCAAAAACCAGGGGGGGCATATGTTGACACCCAAAAATGGCCGATTGGACCTAATGGAAGGGAAGTTGAATTTTGGAGGGAATCGGCCTGTTACAATGAAGGTTCCGACGTCAGCAGGGTGTCATCGGATCGGATTTGTCCAACCGTCAGATTTGTATCTAGCTGTTTGTACTTTCCTAGTTTAGTTTATTTCGTAGGCATGTTGTGATCGACTTCGTGCCGAGTTAGGACTCTAGCAGTATAAATAGGCCCCTTCAGAGCGTATAAAAAACACAACTCTTACAACAAAAAACCCTTTTTACTCTCGAAACCGATCGACTTCGTCGAAAGGCTTCAAATCGCATGTAAAGCTATCTCGATATAAATCGATTATTGATGCATAGTGCCGGGATTGAGTTCTTTCCTCATCTGAGTTTGATGAGGAGGGTCCTGATTCAGAAGAATTTTCCTCTTTTTCATCATTCTTCTCGTCATAGGAATTATTAGAATTGGAGCTATCAGAGCTGCTTGTTTCCGATTCCGACGAGAGCTCTGTCATGCCGGCAATCTTTGGCCAGTTTGGTTTGTAAGTTTTCCTCTGGCCAGTGAGCCTTTCGATTAAGGTTGAGGCTCCACCTTCTGTGGCATAGATGTTTTTTGCAATACTTTCCCACCAGATGTCAAACTTCGGCGAAGTGTCAGACCACGCGATGAATTCCGATGGCATTTCAAAATCGATGTGCGCGGCTGACAAGATTGCATAAGCCGATTGAGGGGTTAAATCGTCTCTGGCATTCAGTTGGCAATAAATGAAGAGGTCGGGGATGTCCTGCCCGAGATTGAACTGCCGAGCGACCATTGCTGGGTGATAGAATTCATATGATCGTTTCCTGTTGTGAGTCCTTGTACTCAGAATGGCGAAGAATATACCAGGAGAAATGAATTCTTTGTATGCCGATAGAGCCTTGCCTTTTAAGGTACTGGCTAATCGGAAGAAGGAGGGAATCGGATATCTGTCCAAGTCAGTGTATGGATTGAACTGCTCCAAACCATATTCCGATTCAGACATTGCAAACAAAGCAGCCAGAGAATTTGCAAGATCGTCTTGGTTTAGGCGTCGTCGGTTGCAGTTGACCGATATCATTTCACCGTAGGATCTGCATGGACGATTTTTGCTATCGACTTCGCACTCGTTCGGAAACTTCAGGTTGAAGTCTAGTTCTCCCAGAGAGTTATATATATGAAGTTTCAAGAACATGCACATGAACCAAAAAGGGCCGCCAAGATTACCAACGGAGTAATCAGCTTTTGGTGAGCAGAGACCTTCCCTAATATCATGCATCATCCGGTATGTGGCTGCTAGCAAGTATTTGCCAATTGCTAATTTTTGGCCCGCTGCCAGTGCTTCGGCTACGCCTTGGTAAACCTTGCTGGGACTAAGAGATTGCCCACAAAAGAAAAACCGATCGAGCCACATGTTCAGAAAGGCGATGTGCTCTTCATCTTCCACGTCGCCCGTCTGCTGGTGAGTGTTGATGTAACGCTGCCATCCAAAGTTCTTCTCGGGGACTAGCTTTAGAGTGGCAGAGAGGTCAAAAGCCAATAGCATCTCGCCATCGGGACTAAGACCGGTCAACATGGCTACGTCTAGAAGCGTTTGGCTGATTGGTCCAGTCGGAAAGAGGAAGGCGTTTGCGGTGTCGCACCAGAGATAAAGAAAGAAGAATGGCATCGGTTATTCCAAATTCGTCCCATTGCTCTTGTTTTTGGCCATAGACTCGAATCAGCCAGTCCTTATATCCATTGATTGGCCTAGGCCAAGATCTAAATGCCGATTTCCAACTATTTACACTGAGCTTATCGGCAAATAAAGGGAGATGTCCTACAGAATGGAATATAAAAGCCGACGGGTCTCGTTCTCCTATAGGTCCCAAAGAGTACAGAGCCTCAGTCTCTGAGTATTTGAATAGTACCTGAGACATGATGCCGATTGGATGATTGGTTGCGCTAGAAGTTTTGGGAGCTCCGGAATTTCCGATGCAAGAGACGTGTGCGCAGAGGAGAGTGTGAAAGTGACGGCGAATGGGCGACTATTTATAGCAGTGGTAAAAACTAGGGTTTTACCGCATATTTCGGCGCTACTGTTTCAGCCCATATGGTCTGCTGGGCTGACACGTGTTCTCAAAATGGGCCAGAGGCGAAGATTGCGGGAGCGGAAGCGAAGATTACGGGGGTAAAACTGTGAAATGTGTCAATGCGATTTTCGAAGAAATCTGATTTTTACTTGAAAGTTCGGCTAATGAGAATACCCATTGCCAAACTTAGGGGCATATGTTGACACCCAAATTTGGTAGAAAATCGGATATTCAGAAAAGGGCAAATATGTTAGAATTATTGGGCCGAATCAGAAATGGGCTTTATCGGCAAAGACGAAAAGCAGAATACCGATGGTATCGACTTTGTAATACTATAAATAGGACTTTAGATATCGAGAAGAGAACAACTTACACAAACACAAAACTTTTCTCGAATCCAATCGACTCCGTCGAAAGGCTTCAACTCGCAGGTAGAGCTATCTCGATGGGATAATCGATTCTCTCCTTGTACCCCGTATGCATGGCTGCATCATCTTGATCTCATGTATACAAATCATGTTAGACTGTCTCGGGATTTACCGATCTTTAACATGTCCTCGCATATTGCACTGTCTCGATTTAATCGATCTGTAATGTGTATTTATCCTGCAATGCTGATTATCAAATACTTTGTATGCTCTTTCCTGAATCCGATATATGCGACTGTCTCGTTCAAACGATCTTGCATATGCCTCGTTTAGGATTTTACATGCGTAGATAGTTACCGATTAGTATTGTATTTACCTATCAGTCCTAAGCCTCAATATCAGTTTATTAATTCACGTCTTGATTTAGGTTTGAATACTGTCTTGGCCTGACCAATCTATTCAATCTATTCCTTGACTTGAATCTAGTATACTGATTAAAGGGTTTATCTCTGATATCATATAAAAATACTAAAAACAAATGAAGGATTTATGACTAATTGCAAATCTGTACTTAATTGCACTGTCGGAATTTAAGCCGATAGATTTTGTAATCGAGCTATAATAAAAGCCGATTATATATAACCTGATCTAGCTATTTTCAAAAGCCGATTAGGCCTATATTACTGACGATTCCCCTTATTGATTTACAGGTCAAATCAACTGGCACGCTTAGTTTTAGTTGCGACGCAATCACTGGATTGACGCTTCTGCACGTGTGTTCGCAAAAGATCATTTTTTTGCGTCAACAGTAGGCTGGGCCTCCCAGACTTGACGTGACGTAGTTTGCATGATGAGCGGCCCAGCCGCTGGTGTCCTTGATAGCGCCGAGAGCACTAGGACCGGTGCCACTGTTCGTCTTTTGGTCCAGGCCAGTTGCATGGCTCAGGCGAGATCCAATGCCAGCACTGTTTTGGTTCACGCATGACACAGGGCCAGTTATAACCACCCCATTCGGTCCACCTACCCAGACGGCCCACCCACCCCACTAAGGGAGAGGGCTCTCCCCACTGCACTGAGCAGGGGGTGGGAGGAGTGGGACAGCCGGCGGCGACCGGAGCCCTAGAAGACACGCACGGCGGCCATTGAGGCAGCGGCGGCCGCGGTGGCTGCCGTTGTGAACAGAGCTCCGGCGGGGCAGAGTCCGTGGAGGCTGAGGGGCCGCCGGAGTAGAAGACACGCACGACAGCGGTGGTGGCCCTAGGCGATGCGGCAGCACCAGATCCGGGGTCAATGTGCGTCCTTGCGACGTGCGGGCCGGCGGCAGCAGCGAGAAGGGCGACGCCACCCGCGCAGTGAGTCCACCCCCACCTGCCGGTAGCATGAGTGGCGGTGATGACGGTCGGAGATCCGGTGGGCCACCCGGCGATGGCGTCGGCAGGAGGGGCGGTGAGGGCAACCTGCACTTCGTCGGGAAGACTGTGGACGGCGGCAACGATCTGGTCAGCGGCGGCGGCGTCCGTGAGCTGAGGAGAGGTCAGCGGGGCAGAGGAGGTCGACGTCGACGGGTCGCTGACGGTGGTCACCATGGGCGAAGATGTCGTGGAGAGAGTAATCGCAGTCACCGCCATGGAGGCGCTCGATGCGGAAGAAGGCGGTGAGAGAGGGGGACCCGTCGCCGGGAGATCAGCCATGGCGTGTTGTCATGGGTGACGACACCGCCAGCGGCTGGGGAGAACTAGGGTTAGGGTTTCAAGATAGGCTCTGATACAATGTTGGAGAGAAGAAATTGCGAAATAGATGATTGTGTATTGCTGTTGAAAGAGTATATATAGTACAGAAGATGGGCCCTGCCCCTAAGGCGCAATATACTCTAACAAAGGGGAGGAAAGGGTGCCCCGCCTCGACTCTCCATTCCAAAGGAGTCGCGCCAACAAGGGAGCGCGGAAGAGGCCCGCCGACGGCGATTGGGCCTTGCCCCTAAGGCCAAATATACTCTAACAAAGGGGAGGAAAGAAAGCCCCGCCTCGACTCTCCATTCCAAAGGAGTCGCGGCAACAAAGGAGCGCGGAAGAGGCCCGCCAACGGCGGTGGGGCTGGTCGGCCAAAGCAACAGTTGTTGCCGCCACCGGGGCTGTGAATTAGGTCTTGGGAGCCGCTGCCGCTTGTATGTTTTGGGAGCCACTAGGGATTGGTTGCCCTGATGTGGTGCCGTGCTGTGGTGCCAGGCGAGCGACGGGGAGCTGGATGGCTGGAGCCGCAAGCGACAGCGATGGCGATGGCGAGGCTTGGACGGGAGCGTGGATGAGGACGAGGACGTGGAGGCAGAGACGGCAGCGGCCGAACCACCATATCCGACATGCCAGACGTATCAAAATTTTAGTAGCGACGAATGGATGGGTCGCATGTTGCGACGCCGGCGCCGATGGATAGTGACAATGCGCGTTGTGGCGCCCGGCGATTGTGGATGCGCAGATCGAGCTGAAGGACGAGAAGAAACAAGCAGATGGAGAAATTAAGCAGATGGAGAATAGATTATTTTTTAGGAGTACTATGGGGATCCGCCGGTTCGGTCCCACAGCTATAACACACCCTCAAAGTGAGACCTGAGTTTTTACCGTTCCCATGGGGATTTGAACCCAGGTGGTGGGCTTCACAACTAAGCTCCTTACCACCTGCTCTAGGAGCAATTCTCAGATGGATAATAGATGGTGGGAGAAATTGAGCAGATTAGATTATTAGATTTGATGTGAGGGTAACACAAGATTAACATGTGAAAAGACCATAATATCCGTTTGGTTGGATGGTTAGATTGCCTTAAAATATACTCACACAATACACTTGTGAGATTAACGTACCGTAAAAGAGCCCACAAATATGTTTGTGTTTATTACACGAGTCAGAGGATCATGCATATCTAATTAAACAGATAAATTTCCTCCATGTATTTTAATAAGCAATCTCACAATTATGATAAATTTCCTCCATGTATTTTAATAAGCAATCTCACAATTATATCTGTTTCTCGATTGTAAACCTATTTCAAAGCACCGGATTATTTTAGTGTTTTTTTTCTTCTAAACCTTTACATGCTTCCTTCATGATTTCTGCCTCCTTCACCTTCGCCAATGCACCCAATTCCATCTTGAGCCTCTCAACCTCCAACCGAAGCCGATCATTTTCAACCTTCACCTTACCATAGCCAGCCTCCAATTCCTGGTTCTTAGCCTCCAAAGATGTTGCCTTGGCATCCATCTCCGCCTTCTGGGCCCCCAGGACCTTCAACTCCTCCACCTTGTCCTTGATTTGCTTCTCTGCTGCTTGTTGGTATGAATCTGCAGCGCTCATCAGCACCAGAACTGCCTTCCTTGTGTCCTCCAATTCCTCCACCTTTGCCTTGATTTGCTTCCTTGCTACTTCTTGGTACGTATCGGCAGTGTTCATTAGCAGCAGGCCCGCCTTCCTCGTGCCCGCCAACTCCTCTACGTTCGCCCTAATCTCCTGCTTTGCTACTTGTTGGTACGTATCGGCGGCGTTCATGAACAGCAGGCCCGCCCTCCTCGTCTCCTCCCGTTGCTTCACCAGCTCACTAGACAGCTTGGTGTTTTGGCTTGAGAGTTCACGATTCTCACTGGATATCCTGGTCTTTTGGCTCATCAATGTGGAGACCTGTCTTGAGAGTTCACGATTCTCACTGGATATCCTGGTCTTTTGGCTCATCAATGTGGAGACCTGTCTTGAGAGTTCACGATTCTCACTGGATATCCTGGTCTTTTGGCTCATCAATGTGGAGACCTGTCTTGAGAGTTCACGATTCTCACTGGATATCCTGGTCTTTTGGCTCATCAATGTGGAGACCTGTCTTGAGAGTTCACGATTCTCACTGGATATCCTGGTCTTTTGGCTCATCAATGTGGAGACCTGTCTTGAGAGTTCACGATTCTCACTGGATATCCTGGTCTTTTGGCTCATCAATGTGGAGACCTGTCTTGAGAGTTCACGATTCTCACTGGATATCCTGGTCTTTTGGCTCATCAATGTGGAGACATGTCTTGAGAGTTCACGATTCTCACTGGATATCCTGGTCTTTTGGCTCATCAATGTGGAGACCTTTCTTGAGAGTTCGTGGTTCTCATTGGACAGTCTAGCCTTTTCGCGCTCTAATCCCCGCGCGTAGTAGTACCACCTGCGCGTAGCGTAGGTTTTAGAGGGAGCATTAGTTAGATTAGAGGAGAGAGAGAAATGGGACCACGTGCTACGTGCGCGGGAATACTCCATATAGGATCGTTTTGAAAGAGAAAAAAAAATGATGTCTTTGGCCTAGTCGAATACTCATATACCATGACATGTTGCAGAGACTTGGAGAAGGAAAGAGGTCGACGACGAGTTGCAGCCGCTGTTATCATGCACTCATCGGAGGTGGGAGACGCCTCAGCTCGCTGTCTTGGCCCAAGGATCGATTTGGTTCGTCGTCCTGCCCGTGCCGATGGAAGCTGCCTCGGGGGTGAATATATAGTAGTACAAGGAAGAAGGAGAGGAGAGGATGGAGAAGGGGGAAGAATGCAGAGGAGAGAAGGCATGGAGTGCCGGTGAAGAAGAGGGGATGATGGAGTGTCGACGAGGAAGAGGAAGATGAAAGGAACAGAGGAGAGAAGGCATGGAATGCTTAGAGGAAAGAAGGCATGGAATGCTGGTGAAGAATGGTATCTTGACGATGAACCCCAGCACTCCTCACCACTCCACGGGGCTTAGCAAAGCTAGGTGAAGCTTTAAATGTTCCTATAAATTTGCAGCATGTTTAGAGCTTCGGGTAGAGAGAAGGAATTTTTTAGAATGCAATGTAAAGTGTGAAGTAAAATTTACAGCGAAGCTCTAAATTTGAAGTACAGAAATTTGCAGCAGCATTTAGAGCTTCTGCTTGCTCTTAGGAGACAGTACTAAAGTATGGTTGCAGGTGGAGTTTGTGGTGAACGACAACCTGTATACTGTTTTGGCCAGCACATATTCAATTTTTTTTGTTGCCCCTGCTTAGTGTCTCGGTATATACTTTGTGAATATTGCCAGTTAATTTGTCACCGAATTCTATTTTCCTGATAATTTGATTCACATGTCGCCGCATTACTTGGCCAACAGCACACCTGAACCTTTTTCATATTTTCCCCCCTCTTTGAGACGCATGAGAGCTACTACCACTTATCGTTACATTAAAATAGGAAAAATGGATTCATTACACCCTCGTAGACACACACATACAATAAAAGATTACATTATGCTCCCACTAATAACAAATATAAACTGCTGAAATTTTCTTTGAGAAAGGTTAAATTTCTAATTTTGAAGATTTCTTTTGTTGAGAAACCAAGTGGAAAATACATGGAAGTGGGACCTACTTGTCATTGAGACATAACATAAATTTTGAGGATTTCTTTTGTTGAGGATTGCGTCTAGCTATGTGCAGGTGATTGGCCAGCATCCGCATCGCCTCAGTGTCATCGCGCTGCAATCTCCTAGGTCTCAAGCTCGTCGGACAGCTTGCCTTTTGATCGCACTAGCGGTGAATACTCTGTCGTACTCCTTGGTGGGGGCTCTCTGATCTGCTAGTTGCATAACTTGCAAACTCAGATAAGTTTTTATTTGTTCTCTGAATAATTTCAGTCAGTTGCTGTTGTTTGGAGAATTTTTACGGTACACATTAATACATACGAGCCATTCATTGCTCTCAATTTAACGGCTCAGATTGATCTTAATTTTTTACTAGCATGGTAGTATTTACAGTACAATGCTAGTATGTGTTTATGTGGGAGACCCTCTGAATACATGGTCAGATCTAAATTAT
>SPJY01030514.1:3096734-3121817 GCA_005191435.1 Raddia distichophylla
TCCGATGCTACCATAGGAGTGAGTGCCGGCTTGCATGCAGCCATCCCTGAGCAATGAAGCACATCAGATATATATCTTGACTGATTGAGAGCTAGTCCACCCCGTGGATGCTGAACCTGTATGCCGAGGAAATAATGAAGCTTGCCAAGATCTTTGACTGCAAATTACCCTTTCAGTCGCTGAATAAGCTTATCAACGCCTTCAGACGATGATCCAGTGATGATGAAGTCATCTACATATACTAGAATGTAGATAGTGATGCCATCCCTAGTATATATGAATAAAGAAGTGTCACACTTTGAAGGAACAAATCCAAAAGCTATGAGCTTCTGACTGAGACGTGAGTACCACGCCCTCGGGGATTGTTTCAAGCCATAGAGGGACTTGTCTAACTTGCATACAGCATGAGGATTAGCTTTGCTTTCGTATCCCTGAGGCTGTTTCATGTACACATCTTCTTTAAGAACTCCATGCAAGAAGGCGTTTTGAACGTCCAATTGCTTGATATTCCACCCTTTCTCCACTGCTAATGAGAGTATGAGCCTAATGGTCACCGGCTTAACCACTGGGCTGTACGTGTCACTATAGTCAATGCCATAGCGTTGCTTGTATCCTTTCGCGACTAAGCGAGCCTTATACCTGTCCACAGTTCCATCGGCCTTTCGTTTCAGTTTGAAAACCCACTTGGAGTCAATAAGATTCATCCTGGTTTGATGGGGTACAAGGTACCAAGTCTCATTCTTCATAAGAGCCTGATACTCGGCATCCATAGCTTGCCTCCAATTTGAGGATAGGGCAGCTTCATCATATGTCGCTGGCTCCCTCATCAGTTTCTCTGCACTTCCGCCGAATGGGACAGTTCCATCGGTACGCACCTTGGGACGGCGAATATTATCCTGTAACCGGGTGCGCATGCCATGGACAGGTGGTGGTGCTGCTTGTGGAGCCGGAGACGATACAGCAGATTGGTCAGAACCAGTGCTGGAACCTTGTGCTGAAGGCTGAACTAACAGCGATGGAGCTGAAGTAGCAGGAGCGGATGGAGTAGTAGGTTCTGGTGTGTGAGCCGAACCAAACTGGCTCGCCATCGGTGCTGCTGCATCACTGGAGTCCTGTACAGAAATCTCAGGCAAAGGCGCATGAAGTATTGCAGATGGTTGAGCAATAGGCAAAGAATTAGTATGCACAGCATGCAATGGGTTACTCTCAAGGTTAGACTGAAGAAGGATGGCATGTTCTGTTGGAGCAGTTTTGTTGGAGCCAGAGAGAGCGGGAAAGCAGTGCTCGTCAAAAACCACATCTCGTGAAATATACACACGTCTAGATGAACGGTGGTAGCACTTGTACCCCTTGTGCAGGCCACTATATCCGAGAAAAATGCACTGCATGGATCGGAAAGCTAATTTCTTTGGATTATAGGGCCTAAGATTTGGCCAGCACGCGCTGCCAAATGATCGAAGGAAGGAGTAGTCAGGTGTTTTACCGAAAAGTTTTTGGAGTGGCATAAGCGAGCCAATAACTGGAGAAGGCACGCGATTAATCAAAAAACAAGCCGTAGCAAATGCTTCATCCCAAAAGGACAAAGGTAAGCCAGATTGTGCAAGAAGCGTGAGTCCAATATCAACAATGTGACGATGTTTGCGTTCCGCACTTGTACCCCTTGTGCAAGCCACTATATCCGAGAAAAATGCACTGCATGGATCGGAAAGCTAATTTCTTTGGATTATAGGGCCTAAGATTTGGCCAGCACGCGCTGCCAAATGATCGAAGGAAGGAGTAGTCAGGTGTTTTACCGAAAAGTTTTTGGAGTGGCGTAAGCGAGCCAATAACTGGAGAAGGCACGCGATTAATCAAAAAACAAGCCGTAGCAAATGCTTCATCCCAAAAGGACAAAGGTAAGCCAGATTGTGCAAGAAGCGTGAGTCCAATATCAACAATACGACGATGTTTGCGTTCCGCGGTGCCATTTTGCTGGTGTGTGTGAGGGCAAGACACCCTATGGTCAATGCCAAAAGACTGAAGAAAGGAGTGAAGACGTTGATATTCACCTCCCCAGTCCGATTGAATGCATAAAATTTTGGCGTTGAGAAGTCATTCTACATGTGCCTTGAATATGGGAAAGAGTTCGTATGCATCAGCTTTGGTTTTGAGAGGATAGACCCAAGTGAAACGACTGTAATGATCAACAAAGCTAACATAATATTTATAACCACCAAAGGAGGTTACAGCAGGACCCCATACATCCGAAAAAACAAGTTCAAGAGGTTTAGATGACACATTGTTTGATCTAGGAAACGGCAACTGATGGCTCTTGCCCTGCTGACATGAATCACAGACATGAACAAGACCTTTATTCATACTACGACAAGGCAGTTTATTTCTAGAAATAACTTGTTGAACGACTTTATTGGAAGGATGCCCTAGGCGAGCATGCCATAGGGCTGCATCTGGAAGAGTATTGACGGAGTGTGCTTCTTTGCGCCGGATGGAGGTGGCTGGACCCAAAGGGTAGAGACCACCCTTACTGGTACCTCGAAGTAGAACCTTCTTCGTGGTGCTATCCTTGATAAGGAAATATTCAGGGTGGAATTAAAAAAAGATGTCATTATCAGTGGCAATTTTATGGACAGATAGAAGATTTTTATGTGTATTTGGAACATGAAGAACATTATTGAGCAAAAGTGGTTTGGAAAGGGTTCTAATTTGAGAGTACCCTATATGCATGATGGGCATACCTGAACCATTTGCCGCATGGATATGATCCTTTCCGGTGTACTTCTCACGAACGGTGAGATTGTCCAGCTCGCCGGTGATGTGATCCGTGGCCCCAGAGTCGGTGTACCATGAAGGATCTGCCCCATATCCAGCACTTGCAAGAGCAGCTATCCGTGGATCTTCCTCAGGCGTGGTTGAAGCGATTGTAGCAGCGAAGAGCGGTGTGTCCCGGCTTGTTGCAGACTTGGCACACCGGGCGATTCATGTCCCCGCCTTGCATGGCTCTGCCTCCTTGGTGCTGATGATGCTGGTTGCCATGACGCCCGCGGCCACGGCCACGGCCGCCGCCACGGAAGTCGCCTCCACCACGCCATCTTCCACCGCCTCCACTGCCTCCGCCTCGTGAGGCATGATTTGCAGAGGCGTTGGCGGCATTCTCAATGGCGCCCTGATTCTGCTGCTGTCGGACCTCGTAGCTCAGCATATGAGAATACAGATCACTTAAGGTAATACGATCTGAACTAGTCACGACCGAGGTCACAAGAGGATCGTGATCTGAGTCCAGTCCTTGCAGCATGTAGATGCAGATTTCTTCTTCGTCAATAGGATTTCCAGAGGCCGCTAGAATGTCGGCATATCCCTTGACCTTGTTGTAGTACTCGGCCATGGTTTGATTTCCCTTCTTAGCAGTCACCAGCTGACACCGGAGTTGGATCATCCTCGCACGAGAGGATGACGCGAACATCTTACCGAGAGCTTCCCACACATCAGCCGCCGTCGCCAGGAAGAGCACTCTTGCGAGTACCTCCGGCTCCAGCGTGGAGAGGATGGTGCCAAGGATCATCTGGTCCTACGCCATCCATGCGAGGTAGTCAAGGTTGGGTACATCCTCTTCCTCGTCTTTGTTATTCGTCTTCTTGATTGTAGCCGCCGGTGCCTTGACGGATCTGTCGACATAGCTGAGCAGCTGCTGCCCTCGGAGGTAGGGCAGAAGCTGAGCTTTCCACAGCAGGAAGTTATCCTGCGAGAGCTTGATGGTGACTAGGTGATTGAAGCCTGGCATGGCGGCGGATGGCACAGCAGAGGAAGAGGTCGCCATGGATCTAGGATGGCGGCGCAAGTGGCTCTGATACCATGTCAAAACACAAGCTAGGGTCGTATGCGAGAGTGCCACACTCAAACGTGGGGCTGGATTATCAATATATATGAGTATCGATTACAACAAATAGGCTGCGAGCTATGCGCTGAGCCTCTGCGTATACAAGCGATAATGCACATCTCTAGTAACAAACTACAACAGACTAACCAACACAAGCTTATCTTTAACACCAAGTACCACCCTTTTGGTGCTATATATAACTGTAATGGACCCGTACCTATTCCTTTTGCTGTAATATGTTGACCTTCCCGTCCAGAACAGCACAGCCGACAGTAACATCCTCTATTTTACCCCGCTGCTTTTAAATACTTGGAATCGGTACCCTTTCTTTCGTTTAAACATATTACTCCACTCTTCTGCAGCCAGCCTTCTTTCTGTTCCTGCCAAAAAAATGACTTACTGATTTTTTTTTAAAAAAAAAACTATGGACGTGTAAAAAAACAACCGTACTGCATTGCTTACTCTGCACTTTTGTCGCAGTGAAAACGATCAGTATCGCCCCAAAACGCCCCCAGATAAAAAATGTAAACAAGGCAAGTACCAACCGATACAGAACAAAGAAACAAAGCAAGCAAACGGTCTAGACAAAAAAAAACATTAAGACATGTAACAGCAAATAAATTGTTCCTACACTTTTTTTTTTTTTAACAAAAGGCGAGGTGCCTTATTCATTCAAAGTGTTCCTACACGTTGTCTACAGCAAGGAAAAGATCACGCCATGTCTCACATCAAAAACAGCACATGAGCCTACAACGATATGAAACATACAGAAGAACATATAGTCATATATATTGAACATTGTACAATACGATGGAACAAGGCATGCATACAGCACCAACTAAACCATGACGCTAACAGAAAACGCATATACTACCATAATATAAATGATACAGCAGCAACAGACGCGTCGGCATGCTGCCAGTAACCAACAATTACAAGGATGCATACTACGTAACAAAGAAAAGCTCCATCCACAACAGCCAATTTTTCATCGCACAGGTTATTCAAAGTCATCAGCTAACACATCACCTACGCTATCTTGCAGCCACCTGCAGGTTGTTTCGTTCACATTCAGATCAAGATGATCCAGCATATGGGATAGGTCGCTCAGGGCACCACCAAAATCAGCTTGCATTGAAGGCGACGCTAGAGTACACACGCCATCTGACGAATTTCCCTCACGCCGAATAAGCAGATGTTAAAGCATCCACAGTTTTAGACCATCCAGTAGCGGCCTTCTTTAGTCTGGCACAAAAGACAGAAATCTCCCTACGCGGACCTGCGTGGCCCTAAAAAAAATTACAAGGTTTCCATACTGTCATCGTTGCATCCAAAACAAAATAAGCACTCCACAACCCCCATCGACGTTGAGACGCAGACAAAAAAAAAATTGGGAACGAATCAAGAACGCAACAGTCACGGCGCACAGGTTCACATCCAATATATATCTGGAAAGTATCCTGCAAACAGATCTGAAAAAACAGAAGCTTCCACAAACCTTGAGGTCGCTGGCACAACATGATCCCATGCTCCAACGAATATGTTCCGACCGAATCACTGATCAGTACCCACACTCAAGCAACTTTGAGGAAAGATTAACAAGCAAAGAATTCAAAAATTCAGAAAGTAACAGATGAACTGAGGAGAGAAAAATACAGAATAATTGGGTGAGAATCAGAGTTTTTTTTTTTTGAAAGAAAGGCGAGATGCCCAATTCATTCAAAGGAGAAGCGAATACACATCGAGTTTGAGAACACTTTGACAACGAAACACCCAGACACACACCGGACTAGCCCGACAGCCTGCCGGCTAGAGTAACGCTAGATCATTCTTAATTTTTAGCACTACATCGTCCGGCCAACAATCCTCGTTCCTGAAAATCCTGGCGTTTCGCTCCTTCCAAATGTTCCAACAGGTGGTAATGATGATACCATCCTCAGCGCACCTGATGATCTTGGGTCCTGTTAGCTGATCCCACCATTGACCAAGCGAAGGAACCGTTGGGCTGTCGACTTTTGAGAAGCAAAGAAGAGGTGCCATTGCATGCCAAATTTGTCTCGCAAAGGCACAATCCCAAAATAGATGGTTGTGACTTTCTTCGCTAGCACTGCAGAGAGCACAAAGAACGTTGCACGGCCACCCTCTAGCGGATAGACGATCGGCGGTGTACAACCTCTCACGGATCAACACCCAGAAAAAGAAACGACACTTTCTCTGCACCTTTGCTTTCCAAACTCGAGCAAAGTCATGTTTCTGCAAGGAACCAATGAACTGTAAGGAGTACGCCGATCTTGCAGAGTAAAGCCCTGAAGCTGAGAATTTCCATCGGATAGTGTCTGAGATGCCTGGTCGCAAGATGAGACGATTCGTGGCAGACCAAAGAGTAATGAACTCCTGAACCTGCTGCAAAGTGGAAATCCTCCTTAAGGGGATCATCCACCGACCATCTGTAAGCGCCTCCCGCAGTGAGAGATCATCCCTTCTAACAAGTCTGTAGCAACTAGGCGCAACCTCACTTGGAGAAGAGCCCTTTAACCAAGGCAATGTCCAAAACGAGGCCGTGGTACCATCCCCCAAGGCCAGCTCCGTAGCCGCTCGAAACAGCGCTGTATCCATGGGCGGGAAGGAAAGCATAGATCCGACCCAAGGTTTAGGTGGGGAATCCCAAACATGCCAAAGCCAACGTAGACGCAAAGCCCTACCAAACCTGGCAATATCCTTGACGCCCAACCCTCCTAACTCCTTTGGCCTACACACCGTCGCCCAATTTACCAAGCATTTACTACCACCACAGGCTTCATCTCCACTCCATAGGAAGGCTCTCCTGATTTTATCGATCTTCCTGGTCGCCCACCCGCTTAGCTCAAAGACCATGATGTGGTAGACGGTCATTGAAGTGAGAACGGAATTAACGAGGACCAGTCGCCCTTCTTTGGAAAGTAGCTTGGCCTTCCAAGTCGCCAATCTGCGCCTGACCTTTTCAATGAGAGCCATTTCCTCCAGCTTCTTGATTTTAGTGGGCTTCAGAGGCAGCCCAAGGTAAGTACAGGGGAAATTTTTAATCTGCGCTGGGATTTCATTGTGCAGCCAGCCCCCGATGTGTTGGTCACACATAATTTGGAAGACGTCGCTTTTGGCCCAGTTCACTGCCAGCCCAGTCGCTCCTTGGAAGACAGTAAAAATCTGGTTGAGTGCCTGCACTTCCCCATGATCACGCCAGATCAACACCATGACATCATCTGCATATAGCGAAACTCTCAATCTAGCCAGGTTATCCGGTATAGGCTGGAAGACACCTCTATCTTCCGCCAGAAGAAATAGTCGAGCCAAAGGTTCCATGGCCAGAATGAACAACATCGGGGAGAGAGGGTCACCCTGCCTCAGGCCCCTACGGTGCGCCAGGACCCTTGTAGGCGAGTTGTTAAACAAGACCTGTGAGGTGGCATCCCTTAGCATAATGGCTACCCAATCCCGCCAGTGTTGGCCGAACCCGAACGCCTGTAGGACCTCCAAAAGATACTCCCAACTGACTGAATCAAAAGCTTTTTGAATGTCTAGCTTCATAAGCAACGCAGGCACCTTTTTCCTATGTAGGTGTTGTACAGTGGACCTAACCCAAAGAAAGTTGTCTTGGATGGATCTCCCTTTAATGAAAGCACTCTGAACCGGGGACACCAAGTTGTGCAGATGCCTGGAAAGCCTGTTGGCCAGAAGCTTGGAGAACAGTTTGCCGAAGCTATGCATCAAGCTAATCGAGTAATCGGCCTAAACGCGGCGATGCAGGGCTCGCCTTGCCCTTTAGGCAGCAGGGCAATATGGGCAGAATTCAGGTCGACAAAACCATCCGCCCTGCAAAGCCAAAGGTCCTAGAGTGCATCTATCAAATCATCTTTGATGATATCCCAACAAGATTTGTAGAAAACACCTATAAAACCGTCGGGGCCCGAAGCCTTCTCTGAAGGTAGGTGCTTGATAACATCGTGGATCTCCTCCTCAAGGAAAGGCGAATCTAACTCCTGCAAGTCACCACGCTGGAGGTGAAGCACATCCCAAGTGAGCGTGTGCGACCTCTCCTTTGTTAAGCCGAGTAAGTCCCTGAAGTGTGAGTAGATGGCGGCCTCCATGTCGTTGGCCTAAAGAAGGACGCCTCGATCTGTGAACAAATGCGAGATCCTATTACGACCCTGCACCGCGGATACCGAAGCGTGGAAAAACTTTGTATTCGCATCTCCTTCAGCAACGAACTTCGCTCTAGATTGTTGTCTTCTCCTTAATCTTTCCACCGCAGAAAGGCCTAGAGCTCTGGTCTTCAAAGCTTTATGCAAGCCCGACTCAGAGAGCGACAGCTCTCTAATCTCCATCGCTAAGTCGAGCCTAAAGATAACCTCAGTTACGATGGCCAGCTGTAGCCTCACCGGGCCAATTAAATTTTTACTCCAAGTTTTTAGGACCTTGGCTGTTCTGTTAAGCTTGTACGAGAAACGATGCAGTGCCCCATGAGGTGAAGAACTAGCCTCCCAGGCGGTCTTGACAACCTCTAGAAAACCCGGCAGCCTGGTCCAAAAGCTCTCGAAGCGGAAACCGTGGTAAATGTTGGATGGCCCGGTCGAAAGAAGCAAAAGAGGAGAGTGATCTGAGATTGACGACGAAAGCGGCCGAAGTTCCGTCGCAGGGAAGCGAGCCTCCCACTCAACGGTTGCGAAACACATGTCTATCCTTGTCATAGTCACATTGCTTCCTTGGCAGTTTCCACGCCAAGTGAACCTCTTCCCCCTTAGAGCTATCTCCGTTAACTCTATGGCATCAAGCGCCACGTTGAACTCCCTCATAAGGGCGCCGTTGAGATTCAACCCCGAGCTTTTTTCCTGCGGTGCCCTAATCATATTAAAATCACCGAGGACCAGCCACGCCTGTTTCACGCATCCTTTCAACCGGCGTAAGTCAAGTAGGAACCTTCTCTTGTCGACCGCAGCTTGGGGCCCATATACCCCTGTCCATGACCACTCTTCCTGGCCTTGAGAATGGTGGACATCACAGGTTAGAGTGAACTCCGAAGACCGTACATTAACCATCCTTGAAGAGCCTTCCGCCATTGCCAAGATGATTCCTCCTCTGGTTCCCTGTGCCGGCAGAAAGTAGTAATTCTGGACAAAACGCGGACCAATACTGTCCCTTATGGTGGCATCATCAACTAGTGCGAGCTTAGTCTCCTGCAAACAGACAAATAAGGCCCCGCTCTCTTTGACGAACAGGCGTACCGCGTCTCTACGGGCTGGAGAATTGAGCCCTCTTACATTCCAGTTTAACAGTCTTAGGTTAATCATAGCAACCCAAAGCACCTTCAACAAAAATATTACCAAACAGATAGGAACACACAGACAGGGGCCCGAACACAGCAGTTGACAACATAAGGTAGCAACACCGCCTTTGGCGCGAAAGAACAAACTGCAAAAGCACACAGGACACAGCCCCTGGACTGCCAGAGGCAAACGATTTCATGGATAAGATACCTAAATTAAGCATAAGAGCTGGTTTGACACCCCCCAAGCAAGCTAAACGGGAAGCAGTCACGCTGCCTGCACGGACCAGTCGGCCACACCGAGCTCTGCAGCAAGGTCTACTCCCCCGTTCAAGCCGGCCAATTCCTGGATCGCGGCCACAGCATCACCATCCATTTTTGTATCGAAGAAGGACTTGTAACGACAGAGGGCTTCACCATCCCAGGCTTGGTTGACGTCCAACACCCCCAGCTTGGCGGCCAGAACCTGCTGTGCTTTTGCCGTAGCCGAGAGCTGGGCTGTACCGAGTTTCTTTGCCAGCCGGAAGCTCCTTCTCGGAGCTGGATGAAATCCTCCAGTAGGTTGTTTCAGCAGTGATGGAGGCAGCGCACGCACCACCTCAGAGAAGAGTTTCCTCAGTGGTGTGGACGGACGAACACTCAATTCTTCCTGCATCACTTGTGACGGCAGCATCTCCTGGGCTCGAACCAACAGAGGTTGATCGATAGCGACAACCTGGGGTGTTTCAGAGGAATTGACGACCTGCGAAACAGAGGCGGCAAACTCAAAAGCCATCGGGTCCGCCCTGTCTACCTGAGGGGCAACGACGCCAGACTGAGCCTGAAGCAGCAGTGGAGAGCAAAGGAGCAGGGCTGGGTCGTCCTGGGGGAAAGCGTGTGGGGCATGAGGTACCTGAGTCACCGGAGACACCCCGGCGGCCGCGACGCTGTCTGGGGGAGGGACCCCAGATGCCTGGCTCGCCGAGGCCACGACAGCCATGCTTTTGCACGTTCTTGGGGGAGCAACGCCAAGGTGTTGCACGGCAGAACCGACGGCGCGACGGCGACCGCCACCTGGGTGCTTGTCCTGTCGTCTGGAAGTCGAGGAGGAGCTCCGTTTGGGCCCGGCCGCCCGGGGCCGCCGGCGGCCGGACATCCCACTTGGTGGGTCGGCGACCCCCAGCCTGTGGAGGAGGAGGTGGCGGCGGCGTCATGTCATCATCGTCCGCGCCGGGATCCTGTCCGAGCCTTACATGAACCGGTGCCTTCTGGCCAGGCGGTCCATCAACTACCCCCAAGATCCAATCAAAGGAGTAAGTGGTCGCATTGGAGCCGTCCTCTGAGGAAGAAACCGAAACCGAAGTAATCAACCCACTGACACAACTATTAGGACTGGAGTAACCACCTCTAAACTCCCTGCTAGGCCAATCAAAGTCCATGACCGTGTCGACATGGATGATAAGCTTATGAACAAGCATCCTCGGAGGAGAGTGGTCGTTCATCCCTGCAACTCTAGGCTCTTCTAGGAAGAAGGAGGCTTCTTTGAGGAAGCTATTGGCATCATCGGTCCACACCCAGGCGCAAACACAAGGCTCTTCACGCTCAACACGAGGGTAGTCAAGCTCAGGCACAAGGTAACCTGAGGTGGCGATGAGAGGGGCAATGGCCGCCTATTGATAATAATCTTTGGATACCGATTACATTCGTCTCAGGCCTTGATATATGCTAGTGAATACAGACAAAAAGGAAAAGTAGCCAAGTACAGCAAGATGCTTCTCGGACAGAGAATCACGATAAACAGAGAGCCAACGGCATATTCTGAAACGGCACAGTTTTTACTCAAGCCTGACGGACCGTTGGATGCTGAACTAGAGGTCCAGAGAGCGCACCCCTTCGATTTTAGGTGGATGCGATGGAGGAGTGTTTTCAGCACAGACTTCGCTCTGAATCCTTTTCTTCAGAAATGTTCAGGTAATGCTACACCTCCTTCCCCTTGAGTTAATTCTTGTCCTCAAGGATTGAACCCCGGGAAGACTCTTCTGATGAATTCGACGTCTTCCCAGCTTCCTGCTTCCTCTGGTAGATTTACACATTTAACCAGCCACTGCACTAGTGGCTCATTGTTGCGCGGTATCACCCTTCTAGCAAGAATTGATTTGGGATGCACTCTGATATTACCTTCATCATCCACCAAGTGGGAGATTTTTTGTTCAGGCACCACTTTTGAGCCAATGTGCTTTTTAAGTTGACTCACATGGAATACAGGATGTAGCCCACACCCATCAGGTAGTAAGAGCTTATATGCCATTTTCCCAATCCTTGCCATTACCTTGAATGGCACATAAAATCTAGAGTGAAGCTTGATTACTCTCGATCTAAAATGATCTCACACATATAATGTCTTTCCTGTAAATCACACTTTATGCTTATATATTTTTCTACGAATTATGTTTTTCTTTCATCTCTTTATGGTCCGTGGCAGAGCACGGGCATTGTACTAGTTATAAATAATATACCGTAAGAGAAATCAAGCATCAAAGAGTATATATCGAAGAATGCCAAGTGAAACCACCTCTTACGTTTTAGAATGAAGTTTTTTATTGCAAACATACGATAAAATGTTTCACAAATGGCTCAACAATTGTAGCCTGAAATGTAGTGGTTCCCTTATAACATAAGGTGGCACATTAACATCACTTCCCACAATTATTAGAAATAGGTGGTTGAGACTAGATCTCTTCCATTTATTTTATTTGTTTGGTTTGGTTTAGATTAGCGGTAATGCTTGAATACGGGCGTCCGACGGGCCCAGCTGAGCGGCCTAGCAGCACGCGGAACGCTGATGCACTGCGCTGCTAGCAAAAAACAGCGTTTCATTTTTTCTATTTAATTTTCTCATTTTTGTATCTATTTCATATGGAGTCCAAAATGTGCTTTTCTCCGTTCTAGAGCATGCATGTTCTTAGCTGAATTGCTCATGCATGTTCCGGCTGAATTGTTGGAAAGAGCTTTTAGAAACCGTTTCGAAAAGCCTATTTTCGAGAACTTTGAGAAGTTGTTTGGGATTTTTGATAAACAAGGTCCAGAAGTCAAATGCTTTTCTTTTAAAAACACTAGCTGATATTGTAATAAACATTTTAGAACAAGATGAAACTAACCCATGTCCCATGGTATACTAGTAATTGAGTTGACTTGTTGGGTCGCCGCTGCATAAAAGATGGCTTGAGAGTGAGACAAGTCACCCTTTTTTTCTCACCTTTAATGACAGCGATCATTAAGAAGCTTTCGGGGTGAAAAAAGAGAGACCAGCCTAGCTTGATTTCAGCGCTCTGGCCACTTTCACAGAATTTCTGTCGATCTCAAGTATGGCTAGCTGCAAGTTGTTTGTCAGATTATTTTGCTATATATATGCATGTTTCCGTTCTTGCACTTACCAAAGAAAGTATAAGCTAGCTAATGATTCATGGACCGTTTTACATTGACTAATCGTGTCCCCCTCGACACGCAGAAGACAGTGATCGGAGCTGATCTCATCGATCTATCGCGTCAACCGTCGCCGAGCTAACAAAAAAAAAAGAGTTAAGCAGGCGAGTAAACGCCTACCACTTTTTTTTTGAAAGAAAGGCGAGATGCCCAATTCATTGAAAGGAGAAGCAAATACACATCGGTTTTGAGAACACTTTGACAACGAAAACCCCGACACACACTGGACTAGCCCGACAGCCTGCCGGCTAGACTAGCGCTAGATCATTCTTAATTTTAAGCACTACATCGTCCGGCCAACAATCCTCGTGCCTGAAAATCCTGGCGTTTCGCTCCTTCCAAATGTTCCAACGGGTGGTAATGATGATACCATCCTCAGCGCGCCTGATGACCTTGGGTCCTGTCAGCTGATCCCACCATTGACCAAGCGAAGGAAGCGTTGGGCTGTCGACCTTTGAGAAGCAAAGAAATGTGCCATTGCATGCCAAATTTGTCTCGCAAAGGCACAATCTCAAAACAGATGGTTATGACTTTCTTCGCTAGCACTGCATAGAGCACAAAGAACGTTGCACGGCCACCCTCTAGCGGATAGACGATCGGCGGTGTACAACCTCTCCCAGAGCAACACCTAGAAAAAGAAACGACACTTTCTCTGTACCTTCGCTTTCCAAACTCGAGCAAAGTCATGTTTCTGCAAGGAACCAATGAACTGTAAGGAGTACGCCGATCTTGCAGAGTAAAGTCCTGAAGTTGAGAATTTCCAACGGATAGTGTCTGATCGCAAGATGAGACGATTCGTGGCTAACCAAAGAGTAATGAACTCCTGAACCTGCTGCAAAGTGGAAATCCTCTTTAAGGGGATCATCCACCGACCATCTGTAAGCGCCTCCCGCAGTGAGAGATCATCCCTTCTGACAAGTCTGTAGCAACCAGGCGCAACCTCACTTGGAGAAGAGCCCTTTAACCAAGGCGATGTCCAAAACGAGGCCGTGGAACCATCCCCCAAGACCAGCTCCGTAGCCGCTCGAAACAGCGCTGTATCCATGGGCGGGAAGGAAAGCATAGATCCGACCCAAGGTTTAGGTGGGGAATCCCAAACATGCCAAAGCCAACGTAGACGCAAAGCCCTACCAAACCTGGCAATATCCTTGACGCCCAACCCAGTAAAAAGGGGTTAGACTTAGCTAGTTATTACCAGGTTTCGTGTAGAATTACACTGCCATTGTTAAGCTGATGTTTTGGATGACTCATGAAGGTGCATAGTTTAATAGGAGATAGGATTCATAGCATAGTTTTGTGCGTGCTGAAGGAGAAGTTGGTGATTGTTTTTATTCTCATCCTTTTGTAGCTAGGAATGTGGTTCATGGTTTATCCTAATACATGTCGTGTATAGGTGGTATATTGGTATGCGAGAGAAGGTGATTGCTTATGTTTTTAGGCAATCGAGAAGATAGGAGAGTAGAATTATTTGACCCGTGAGTTAGAGTTTACTATTGTGGCTAATGTCCTTAGTCGTACCGTGATGTCTTCCACTATTGGGTGTACAGTTTCTGGTCTTGACCAAATGAGGATTTCCTATAGCTACGTGGGTGTTTCCAAGCTGAGGTTTAGCTGCTTCTAGTATAAGCAATGTTGGAGTGGTGAGAAAATTATATTAGCTTGATAGACTTTTATAGTAGATGAGCAAGTAGTTCGTTGAGGGTAAGAGATTTCACTCTTGCTGATGCTTGCAATTGTAGGTCATTTTTTTTTTATAAAAAAAAATTGAGGGAGGCCAATTGTACACCTTGTACCGCACATTCGAGTGAAAGCAAGACGTTTTGAGATTTGAGTTTAATAGAGAGATGCCAAGTTTGTTTCTAAGTTTTGGGAAGGGCCTGTAGAAGACCTTGGATATGCAGTTTTGCTTTAGTATTGCATTTCATCCATGAAAGAATGAAAGAATGGATAGCCTTAGCACCATTCAACTCTAGAGGATCACCTGGTGCTTACTCAATTTCTTTATATATAGTATTAGCTTCCATCGTAACGTTAAAATAGTAACATTCAATGCTATTTTTTTTTTGGGTAGTGGTGTAGATCTCCATTGTGTTGGGATGCAGTGGTGAGAATATAGTTTTGGGTCCTAATTGAGTCCAACAGATGGTTGACCGAGTAACTGAGGTTCGATAAAATTTGCTTGCCGCTCAGAGTAGACAAAAAAGTTATACCGATGTGAGGCGAAGGGAGCTAGAATTTGGGGTGGGTGACCAAGTTTTTGTTGTGGCGTCCCCTACCAAAGGCATTTTGTGAGTCGGTACAAAGGGCAAGTTGAGCCCAAGGTACCTGGGACCGTTTTCTATTGTGGCACGAATTGGTTAACTGGCTTATTGCTTGAAGCTCCAGGACTCCATGCGAGGAGTGCACAATATATTTATTGTCTCTATGCCAAGGAAGTATTTAAAGAATCCAGAATGTCGTGTACCCCTAAAGCCATTGGTTATTGAGCAAGGCTTTATAGTTGAATATCGTCTAGTTAGAATTATAGGAGGGTCAGATCGAGTGTTGAGGCATAAGACCCTAAAGTATGTTAGGGTGCTTTAGACAAATCAGACTAAACATGAAGCGACTTGGGAATTGGAGTCCACCGAGAACTATTTACTTTAGGTATGGATTAAGTTTTATATGAATTGTTATTCTATAGAAGCGATTTAGAATTCGAGGAAGAATTATGTTTAAGGGGGGTAGAATGTGATATTTCGTGGGCTCTTGGCCCAGACCTGGCCCATCTTAGAGGGGTTAATAGGCAGGGAGTGGGGGAGAGGAACCCGACGGTTTCCTCCCCAGGCCAAGCCTAGCCGCCGCCCCTGTCCTCCATCTCACCCCACCGCCATCCTTGCCGTCCCGGCGCGCCGCCATCAAGTGCAGCACGCCGTCGTCGTCCCGGCGCCGTGGCGCTGCCGCCATCTAGTGCAGCGAGTGCAGCGCGCCGCCGACGCCCTGTGCCGCGCCATCCCCGCCCTTGGCAGTGCCACCGCCCAGCGCCGCGCCGCCGACGCCGTCCAGTGGACGTCGATCTGCTCTCGGTTGGAGTCCGACGGGAGAGAGACAAGGGGAAAGAAGTGATAGTGAGGAAGGAAGGTAAAGATAGAGATTAGGGCTTGTCCTCTATATTGTTATTCTTGTCTAAGTGTTGCTCATGGTGTGATTAGTAAATTTTCCTGTAGAACTACTGCCATTAGATGTTAAATTGTGGGAATAAGCGATGGTTAGTGGGGGAAGGATGAGAGTTGGCTTGATGATTACCAATGCAGCAGCTTCTTTAGCAGTTTTGGCATGTTTAGGTTGGAAATCAGCACCCAATCTTATAACGAAAGTGGAGCGTACCGGCTTTATCTTCGTTTTGGTTATAAGAACACGGAAATCGGACGAGAGATGTAGGAGTTATGGTTGTTTTTAAGGTTGATGTCCAGAATTTATATTTATCGAAATTCTAGAGTTGTAGTGGTGTAAAAAGGGGTGATTTATATGGAGAGAAAGAAGAGATGCGTGTAGGAGCGATATACTTTATTTGTTGCTTTGTTTGTGTAAGCATTGCATTGAGATGTATCGTCTTCTGTAGGTGGTGGTGCGACTTCGTCGTCGACCGTGCGCTGTGCTAGCCCCGTGAATAGAAAGCAAGTATATGTTAAACACGTGTTTGTTTGACGCTATATGACTATGTGGTCCGATTGCTTTGTGATTGCTCTTATTTCATGGTTGGAAGATGGGTTTTTATTATTTTGGTGCAATCGATGAATGTGCTTAGTGAAGATATGATTAGACCTAACCCAAAGAAAGTTGTCTTGGATGGATCTCCCTTTAATGAAAGCATTCCGAACCGGGGATACCAAATTTTGCAGATGCCTGGAAAGCCTGTTGGCAAGAAGCTTAGAGAACAACTTGCCGAAGCTATGCATCAAGCTAATCGGCCTAAACGCAAACTAATTGGCCTGAACGCAGCGATGTAGGGCTCGCCTTGCCCTTTAGGCAGCAGGGCAATATGGGCAGAATTCAGGTCGACAAAACCATCCGCCCTACAGAGCCAAAGGTCCTGGAGTGCAGCTATCAAATCATCTTTAATGATATCCCAACAAGATTTGTAAAAAACCCCTATAAAACCGTCGGGGCCCAGAGCCTTCTCGGAAGGTAGGTGCTTGATAACATCGTGGATCTCCTCCTCAAGGAAGGGCGAATCTAACTCCTGCAAGTCACCACGTCGGAGGTGAAGCACATCCCAAGTGAGCGTGTGCGACCTCTCCTTTGTCGAGCCGAGTAAGTCCCTGAAGTGTGAGTAGATGGCGGCCTCAATGTCGTTGGCCTCAAAAAGTACGCCTCGATCTGTGTACAAATGCTAGATCCTATTACGACCCTGCACCGCGGATACCGAAGCATGGAAAAACTTTGTATTCGCATCTCCTTATTGAGACTCGTAGTCCTTTAGTGTTTTCTTATATGGTTTTCAGTTGATAGAAATGTTTATTTATTCTTCTGATATAAATTGCCTGTCGTGGATGTCCATATAAACAAGGGGAGATGCTATCGAAATTTATAGTTTTTTTTTGAAGAGTTAGTAGCATTCTGGGTTCTCAAGGAACTGGGGTGTTACAGAGCCTAAAGATAACCTCAGTTACGATGGCCAGCTGGAGCCTCACCGGGCCGATTAAATTTTTGCTCCAAGTTTTTAAGGCCTTGGCCGTTCTGTTAAGCTTGTACGAGAAACGACGCAGTGCCCCATGAGGTGAAGAACTGGCCTCCCACGCGGTCTTGACAACCTCTAGAAAACCCGGCAGCCTGGTCCAAAAGCTCTCGAAGCGGAAACCGCGGTAAATGTTGGATGGCACAGTCGATAGAAGCAAAAGAGGAGAGTGATCTGAGATTGTCGACGAAAGCGGCCGAAGTTCCGTAGCAGGGAAGCGAGCCTCCCACTCAATGGTTGCGAAACACCTGTCTATCCTTGTCATAGTCACATTGCTTCCTTGGCAGTTTCCACGCCAAGTGAACCTCTTCCCCCTTAGAGCTATCTCCGTTAACTCTATGGCATCAAGCGCCACGTTGAACTCCCTCATAAGGGCGCCGTTGAGATTCAACCCCGAGCTTTTTTCCTGCGGTGCCCTAATCATATTAAAATCACCGAGGACCAGCCACGCCTGTTTCATGCATCCTTTCAACCAGCGTAAGTCAAGAAGGAACCTTCTCTTGTCGACCGCAGCTTGGGGCCCATATACCCCTGTCCATGACCACTCTTCCTGGCCTTGAGAATGGTGGACATCACAGGTTAGAGTGAACTCCGAAGACCGTACATTAACCATCCTGGAAGAGCCTTCCGCCATTGCCAAGATGATTCCTCCTCTGGTTCCCTGTGCCGGCAGAAAGCAGTAATTCTGGACAAAACGCGGACCAATATTGTCCCTTATGGTGGCGTCATCAACTAGTGCGAGCTTAGTCTCCTGCAAACAGACAAATAAGGCCCCGCTCTCTTTGACGAACAGGCGTACCGCGTCTCTACGGGCTAGAGAATTGAGCCCTCTTACATTCCAGTTTAACAGTTTTAGGTTAATCATAGCAACCCAAAGCACCTTCGACAATAATATTACCAAACAGATAGGAAGCCACAGACAGGGGCCCGAACACAGTAGTTGACAACATAAGGTAGCAACACCGCCTTTGGCGTGAAAGAACAAACTGCATAAGCACACAGGACACAGCCCCTGGACTGCCAGAGGCAAACGATTTCATGGATAAGATACCTAAATTAAGCATAAGAGCTGGTTTGACACCCCCCAAGCAAGCTAAACGGGAAGCAGTCACGCTGCCTGCACGGCCCAGTCGGCCACACCTAGCTCTACAGCAAGGTCTACTCCCCTATTCAAGCCGCCAAGTCCTGGATCGCGGCCACAGCATCATCGTCCATCTTGTTATCGAAGAAGGACTTGTAACGACAAAAGGCTCCACAATCCCAAGCTTGGTTGACGTCCAACACCCCCAGCTTGGCGGCAAGAACCTGCTGAGCTTTTGCCGTAGCCGAGAGCTAGGCTGTACCGGATTTCTTTGCTAGCCGGAAGCTCCTTCTCGGAGATGGATGAAATCCTCCAGTAGGTTGTTTCAGCAGAGATGGGGGTAGCGCACGCACCACCTCAGAGAAGAGTTTCTTCAGTGGTGTGGACGGACGAACACTCAATTCTTCCTGTACCACTTGTGACGGCAGCATCTCCTGGGCTCGAACCAACAGAGGTTGATCGGTAGCGACAACCTGGGGTGCTTGAGAGGAATTGACGACCTGTGAAACAGAAGCGGCAAACTCAAAAGCCATCGGGTCAGCCCTGTCAACCTGAGGCGCAACGTCGCTGGACTGAGCCTGAAACAACGGTGGAGAGCAAAGGAGCAGGGCTGGGTCGTCCTGGGGGAAAGCGTGTGAAGCATGAGATAACTGAGACACCGGAGACACCCCGGCGGCCGCGACGCTGCCTGGGGGAGGGACCCTAGATGCCTGGCTCGCCGAGGCCACGACAGCCATGCTTTTGCACGTTCCTGGGGAAGCAAACCGACAGCGTGACGGCGACCGCCACCTGGGTGCTTGGCCTGTCGTCTGGAAGTCGAGGAGGAGGCTCCGTTTGGGCCCAGGGCCGCCGGCCGCCGGACATCCCACTTGGTGGGTCGGCGACCCCCAGCCTGCGGAGGAGGAGGTGGCGGCGGAGGAGTAAACGCCTACCACTTTAGGGTTTGTATTTCTTTTCACGAAGAGATTTTACTCCCCTGAAATGTTCCAACAAATTCTTTTTGTAGTTCTTTTCAGAAGAAATTTCTGTGTGCATTCTCTTTGATTAGAAAGAAATACTCTCTTCATTCTCTTCACGAATTTCTTCAAAGGGATGTTGTTCAAAATGGTGGGGAAGAAAAGAGTATGGAAAAAAGAATGGGAATGGAATGGAATGAAGAGAAAATGATTGGAGATGATCTTAGATGAATAGTATGCGTAAAGGATGCCTAATTATTATTTTTGATGGGGTTTTAAAATTAGGACTTGTGTTTCAGCAACATATCGGATTGTATCCAATGTTTGAAGTCTAGCGGCATGTTTAAAGTGGTGTAAGCTTATTCATTTAACCAGCTTATCTGTTTAGTTCCATCACAACTTTTCAGTTCAACCAGCTTATTAATTCAACTGAGCCACTCAGACATGTTCTGAAAGCGTATGGTTAAAAACTACATTATATATGCAATTTATCAATGCTGTCAACTTGTCATTCCTCGTGTGATTTAAATTCAGAGTCATAGGCATGAAGCATCCCTGAGTTTACTTTTCTTTTCCCCTGAATTACTATGTGACTGCAATCAACCAAAAGAAGTTTTCCAGAATTTCCGCAAGCTAAGGAAAAGAAGAGTAACTCGTCAGTATCCCCAAACAAGGAGACCAAATGAACTGCGCCACCTTGTCCGTTGGAACGGAATATATATGATTAGTTTTTATGCATTTGCTAAAAAAAAGGTATATATGCAGGATGCAAATGTAAAATGCTCCCCAATTGTTAAGATAGATATAACTGCAAAATTATAGGTTTTGACGCTTGGAATCTAAGACTATACATACGTCAATTGACACACATAATAACAAGTTTATTAGAGTCCGCTGCTATTCGGCCCATCTCATGGCCCACAACAATTAAGCTCTCCTTGAGACTCCTGGTCTCGAACCTAGACCCCATTGAGCCTTCTACATACATAGGCCCAATCGAAGACACAATCAAGATCTAGAGCCTTCTCAACCCAAAAGTCTAGCTAATAGTCTGATAGATGATGGTAGTCCCACAATCGATAACCAATGTGAGATTAAACCCGATGATCTTCCCATCACACATCAGGTGACCTAGCTCGACAACCGTGCAATCTTGGGGACGTTAATGGTTTCAAACCTAAAACTATAATGCCCATCTCATGATCCACATAAATTTGGCTCCTTTGAAACTATATAACACCTGGTCTTGGCTCATGCCCTATTGAGCCCGATCAAAACCACATCCAAGGTCCGGAGCCCACTCAACCTAAAAAGATTAGCCTGATAGTGGTAGGAAATGACCATCCCATATTTTAAATTATATTCTCCCACAATCGATAACCGATGTGGAATTAAACCAAATGAAATCTCAAATTTCATAACTTTGTGGTGGTATATATCTAATTAATCAAAATTCCAGGACAAGCGCACGAGTTTTCATTTCGAACTCCGCTTGGGCAATCACATTTTTTTTTCACCCCCTCGCAAGATTCCTAACTAATCAGACCCGCCAAAAAATCAAAAACATTGGGCAGCTCGTATCAATCCGACTCGAAGCAACTGCGAACGAACCCAGCAATAAACCAAGACGAGGCACGAACAAACATGTGGTGTGAATTATGCAAGACGGACCACTACTACTACTACTATACCATCCCGTGTGCCAACTTCTTACCCTGCATTTCTCTGAATCCCTCCCCTCTTGGTGTAACAACTTCCGATGATTGAGACGCAGCAACGATGTTTGCAAACCTAAGACCAATTAGAAACACTAAACCCTTGAGGGCAATTTAAAACGGGAAGGAAAAAAAGTAACTTGGCGAGAAGAAAAACTTAGCGCAGAGACGCGCCGACGACTGAGCGGTTTGGTTTGGGAATCATATGAGCTCGGAGCTTTCACTTTCACAACCTAACATGCATGTCTACCGGCAAATTGCTGCCCAATCCCAGTGCGGCCAAGCAGTGACATGCTAAGCGTTAAGACTAAACAACCAACTTAAGAACTGCAGCTGCGGTTGCTACAGTGCGGCGATCGCGCGGGCGGTACAGCGATTAGCCTGTATCTTTGTGCAGCACAAGTGACAGCACAAGTGACATGCTAAGCGTTAAGACTTGAGACTAAACAGCCAACCAACTTAAGAACTGCAGCTGCGGTTGCAACAGTTCGGCGATCGAGCAGTACAGCGATTAGCCTGTATATATCTTTGTGCAGCACAAGTGACAGCATGATTTGATGACCGAGTCTGCCCAATGGCACAGGCCGAGTTGACCTCAAAAGTGGCCCAATACACGCTATATAAACACCCGGAATCAGACATGGTTTTGCAGAGCCACCGGCAGTGTCTAGATAAAGCTTGAGCCTAGTTACCACAAGGGCGGCGTCAGTACGCGTCTCGCGATATGTCTAAGGTTGGTGATGAACTGGCCATGCATGCGTGTGTTTCGTTTGGATATGATCTTGACCCATGTACTGAGCTGTTGTGTGTGTGTCTCCGGAAACTCTCGATGGGCTGCAGAAGACGGTGATCAGAACGGGCCTCATCGGCAGCAAATGCAAGAGTGAGATCCTGTTCGCTGTGTCCAAGCTCGAGGGTACGTACGTAGCCAGCCATTCTGTCGTCTCTGATCACTGCATGTGGTCGTGGCTGTATCATACTACCATTGCCCTCTCTTCATCTCTGAGCTGATGGCTTCTGATCGAGCTTGCAGGGATCAAGTCCATGGAGATCGACCCGGAGAAGTGCACGCTGACGGTGCTGGGCACGGCGGACCCGGTGAAGGTGGTGCACGAGCTGAAGAAGGCGTGCTTCGCGGCGCTCATCGTCAGCGTGGAGGAGGACAAGCCCAAGAAGAAGGACGACTGCAAGGAGAAGTGCGAGAAGGCCTGCAAGGAGTACTGCGAGAAGGCCTGCAAGGACGGCTACTGGTGCCCCGCCGGCGGCTGCTCCTCCTACCCCGTCCTCCCCGGCTGCTACTGCGGCGGCGGCTGCCGCGGCCCGTGCCCGCCGCCGCTGCCGCCGCCGGCGTTCCTCTACTGCTACGACGAGAGGTCGCCGGGAGGAGAATGCGCCATCCAGTAGGCCGGCTGCTGCTGCTGCTGCAAGATCCTGCAGCTATATCAGCTTCAGCTTCAGCTTAATTCAGCCTGTATTTTCAGTTCGTGTGAGTGATTGTCTCACTGATTTCTGGGTTGTGTTTGTCCCCTGACCCCTCTACTTTTTACACACAAACGCATTGCTTTTCTCCGATCCATGGAGTGTTCAGAGTCGAGGCATGATGGATGCAGACAATGATGCATATAATGAAATGGTCCACTCGGACATCTCTCGTTAGATGTATGTATTAGTTGAGTCAGCTGAGGGTAGTGCAGTAGTGCTTGAGAACATACTCCCCAAGAAAGCATTCCACATGTACAGGGAACCAGTCAAGCTGAACCTGTGTGCTGAATGTCCGCAAAAAGCTAAGCAACGGTGACGGCATACTGTATGACATGATATATCTTACCCCAGCTTACGACTATATATGCCGAAATTGCTGATGCAAAAGGCAGGGAAAATAATCGTCTCTGGATCCGTAGATCGAGGACCGAAAAACGAGATATGTATTGCGCCAGTAAGCAGACGCTGGTGGCGCTGATGACGAAACCTAATATCGAAAACCAACCATCATCAACAATGAGAAACTACTATGTTTCAAAAACCGCAGCCTTCTAAGCAAAAATGTGGCATCCAAAGATGAACATAAGACCATCTCTCACCATTTTCTCTTGGTTCCATTCTCTTTCTCATATTTTTTCTTTTTCTTTTCTACCATTTCCAACAGCATCCCTTCAAAGAAATTTGTTAAGAAAACAGAGAGAGAAATCTTTTTTAAAGGAATGCACGAAGAAATTTCTTTTAAAGAGAACTGCAAAGAAATTATGCTGGAACATCTCGAGATAATAGAATTTCTTCGTGAAAAAAATATAATCCCTAAAGAGTGTCCGTTGGAGTGGTCTAATAATGTTCCTAGGTAACAAAATAAATGTCGCATCTGTGGATTCAACCGCTGTTACTGAGTTACATGGTCCTTTTTTCCCCAGGTTTCAGGCTTCTACGTCTGCCAATTTTGCTAGATATACTAGTTGAAGTCAACTGACGAAGATATTGATATGATACAAGCCTTGAGAAAGCATTTCACCCAGGGAACCAGTCAAGCTGGACCTGTGTACGTGTTGAATGTTCACAGAAAGCTAAGCAACGATGACGCAGAGCGTATGGCATAATACATCTTACCTGTTAGGTTCGGTGAGTCCTACGTACGACGAACCAACATTGGAGAAGCGGCGGCGGCGACGGCAGTGGCGCAGTGCTATGACGCGCACACCGCCTACGGCGATGTTTGTTTGAGCAACAATTTCTCTAAAAGCTGCTTCTGAGAAAAGCCATCAAAAACTTGTTTCTTAAATCACAGCATAATTTGGGTTTTTATAGACTTTTGGCTTCTTGTGAGGGGTTTTAAAAACTGGCTGTTTGTTTGGGCTTATGACTTCTGAGACCAGAAGTTATCTAAAAGTTCAAACAAACAAAGCCTGCGTGAGTTGTGCCCGCATATGGCACGTTACTGTTAGAGTATATGGGCCTTGGGGAGGCCCATCTTCTGTACTCTATATATATTTCTCCATTGATCAATACAACACATCTATTCCGCAAAACCTATTCTCCAACATGGTATCAGAGCAAGTCTTTCCTGCCCCACCCTTCCCAAACCCTAGCAGCCACTAGCCCGCCGTCGGTATGGCCTCCACCGGCACATCTCTCGTCGTGCCCTCTCCCGACGAGATGAACATCGGCGTCGGCACCGACGGTCTCATTCCCAACCTCGGCGTTCCTCCCATGGCTGCCACCCACCCCAACGCTGCCTTTCCCAGATCTGGAACTCACCTCGGTGGAGGAGGCGCGTTGACCGCCATCTCCGGCGCGAGCCATGGCGCCGCCGCCCCGGACGGCGCTCCCGCGGCTGGGCCTCGCGCGGGCTGGCGCGCATCCGCCCCCGCGTCGTCGCCCGCCGGCGCCGCAGGCCTCCCTGCCCCCGCTGGCTTCCCCCTGCCAGCCGCCGCGGGCCACCACGCCCCCGCCGCCGCCGTCGCGGGCCTTGCCGCCGCCCAGGCGCCCAGCACCGCCGCCGGCTTCCCCTCGCCGTTCGCCGGGGCCGCTGCCTGGCTTGGCGCCGGCCACCCTTCCCTCGCCGCCGTCGCCGGCCTCCCCGGCGTTCACGGCTTCGCCGCGGGCGCAGATGCCGCCGCCTGGCTTCGCGCCGGCCACCCGACACCCAGCGCCGCCGTCGCCGCCCGTCCCCGGCTCAGCACCGGCAACACCGCCGCCGGCCCTCACGCGCCCTGGCGGGACCTGCCCGACGACGCCGCCGCCGGGGGGGAACCCTAGTTCCCCTCCCCCCCGACCCGATCGCTGCTCGTGAATGGGGCGGCTTGGGCCACAGCCACCACCCGTGGGCTCCTTTAGCCGGTGGCTTGGCTCAGGTGGGCTCCGGCTCGGCTCCGGCTCAGGTGGGCATCGGCTCGCTTCCTGGCTCGGCTGGCTTCCACTTCAGCCCCTTCGGCTCGAATGGGCCACCCCCTAGCACCTATGTCGGAGCACCCGCTGAAGACCCTGAGCC
>SPJY01030521.1:0-11230 GCA_005191435.1 Raddia distichophylla
ATAAAATATTAGGAGGCTAGCAAAATTAGTTTGGAGTGAATCGGACCTTCGATTTGAGAGAAACAAAATTGCGAAGGCACAATGTTCATCCAAATAGTGCACAGTCAATTGAATAAAAAGGGGATCGGAGCTTTGCTCATCTTCAACCTCCAGATCGGCATCTCCCTCAACAAGCTGAGTGAGAGAGAGAGAGGAAGGAAGGAGGAGGCGAGGGGCGGCGCGGCTCCGGCGAGGCAGGGCACGGCGGCGGCTTGGACAGCGGCGGCGCTTGGCTGTGCGCGGCGAGGGGAGGCGCGACAGCGGCGGCTCCTCCGGTGGGGTGGCGCGGCTTCCGGCGACGGCGCCGACCGAGGAGAGGCGAGGCGGCTCCCGTGGCGGCTGTGCTCGGCTGGGGGCGGCGCTGCTCCCTCGACGTGGCCCCATGGCGGGTTGCGACGCTGGCGGCAAGGGCAGGGGCGCAACGGCGGCGGGGGCGGCTCGGCTCTAGCGGCGCGGCGACGCGACTGTGGCTGGACTCTGATGGCGGCGGCGGTGGATGCGATCTCCTCCCCTTGCTCTGTGATGTGTTCATCGGATGCAGATCAATTTTGGGGTTTTGGGAGAACCGACGTGCGATGCAGGGCGGCACAGCGGCGGCTAGGGAAGAGGCGGCGGCTGTGGATGCGATCTGCTTAGGGTAGGGTTTTGCTGGGTATTTATACAGGAGTTGGGTATGTGATTGGGGTGGAGTCTGATTGGGTTGTTCATGGGCTGCAGATTGAGCCCACTTGGGATTTTGGGATAACTGATGAACTCGGTCGATCTTGGGATGAATTTGGCTAAGACGCGAATCGGGTTTGTTCGATCGGCGAGGAAATATGACAGGGGATTGGTTCGGCACAAAGGGGATGGATGGATGGCTCGACTAGGGTTGAGAGGGAGAAAGAGAGAGTTGAGAGGAGAGAGATTTGGTCGGGAGAATTTCAAAGGAGGTCCGACCGGGTTAGGGTTTCGGTCAAAGGGGAAATGGTCAACTCAACCGAGAGGATTAGGATTTAGGCCGAAGGAAGGAGAGAGAGGAAAAGATAAGAGAGAGAGATTGGAGTATTTGTAATTTTGTAAATCCAAATTGTAAAATAAATATTAATAAAATACATTTGTCTGAAATTTTAGGGCTTTTATCTAATAAATAGATTTTAAATTTGTTTTTATTTTTAAATAAAAACTTGGGACATTCTAATATTTATTAGGATGTCACATCGCCACAGGGATGAGTTGCCCCTGCGACGAAGTACCCGGCCGGACCAACTGCTCGGTCCCGCCCCGGGCAGCCGGCGGAGACAACTCCTTCGCTCCGCTCCTCGTGGCCCCGTGCCCCGCCTCTTCTGCTTCGAGCCGTTCCACTGCGACCGTTAGCGCCTCGATCTGGTCGGTGGAGCCCGGCGGGAGGACAGCCCACGCAGCCAGCTTGTCCTTGAGGGCGGCCAATCTCACTGTCCGTGACGCACCGTGTAGGTGCTCGGGCAGCAGGGATAGCTCGATCGCCGCGTCCACGTCATCGCTGGCGATTTCCTCTTCGGCAGCTGATGAAAAAATACGTTAAGACCTGAAAGGTTCGTTAGAGTGTAACGGCGAGACTCTCGCCATTGCATACCTGCCGTGCCCACCGCGGGAAGCCTGATCTTCCTCTTTGCTCCGCGAGGGACCTTGCGCCTCTGGCTCGGCGGTTCACTGATCTCTTGGTCTCACCAATTTTCCGGGAGCTTATCGACCCTCACGATACCGGTAAAAATACCGGTTCGGCCTACGCGCAAACCGAGGCATAGACAAATAAGCAGCAACATAGAAAATTCGTAAAATCACGAAATAAATACAATAGGTAAAATAAATATTAGGAGGCTAGAAAAATTAGTTCCTTACCTTTAGCCATTGGGTCAGGTTCCGTACCTCCTCGTCGCCTTGCTCGGTGAGGAGGGAGGAGCTTGGGCGTTCTTCCCTTGGCTGGCCGCGCGCGCGTTTGGCCTGCTCGGCGCGGATCGTCGCCGCAGGGGGCTTCCAAGGCAGTTGGCGGTCGCTGCGGCGCGGTGAGCTCCGCGTCGGCCCGGCGGCCACCTCGGGCTTCTCGGCCACCTTGGCCTTGCCCTTGCCCGCTCCCTCCTTGGCGGACTCTGTGACTTCATCGACGATCCCGTCGATGATCAACTGCTCGTCCTGCTTATTTGGGGGCGGATGTGAGCATGCCATGATTGTGTAAGTCTAGCAACTCGGATGGGGGCTCTGCATCTGTTACCTATGCCGAGCGGACAAGCACGTTCCTTGGGCATGTGAAGGCTACCACTCCAGTCACCACGGTGTCTTTCTTGGTGGCCTTCAGCATGGCGTCGACCTGTTCGGTCACCCATGCGTCGGTAGGTTTTACTACCCGAACAGAAGAAATGATCAGCGCCTGTTCGGATGAATCACCAAAAAGGGGTGAGCATTTGAGGAACTTACCCGAGCTCTCCCTGGTGATGTCCTCCCAATCTTCTATCTTGTAGAATGGGTAGGGCCTCCTCCGTAGCGGACAGATCCTGTTCGCTACGAAGTCCCGGATAATCTCCCTGCCCGTGAGCCCAAGGCCCACGAGGGGGCGATCTTCTGGGTCAGGTACCACTCTCCCTCGGTCAGTTCCGGCCGAGGCGTCTGCGTCCCTTTCGCCGGCGCTTGTACGGAGAAGGAGAGCTTGCTGTCGTCGCTCCGCTTGGTGTAGAACAACCTCATCCACCACGCTCCCATCGAATCGAGCAGCGGCGGGCGAGCGTACAGCGCGTCTTCGGCAGTTACCCGGAGCTTGAGGTAGTAGCACCCCAGCCCGGAAGCGGCGGAGCTGCTCCTCGTTACTGCGTAGTAATGGAGGAACAGCCCCACGGGCGGATCTACGCCCAGATAGCCCTCGCACAGGTGTGCGAAGACGGCCATCTAGAGAAACGAGTTGGGGTTGAGATTCGCAACCTCCAGCCCGCTGATGTTAAGGAGGGCCTCCACGAATTCGCTTTCGGGAGACCTCAACCCAAACAGTGCGAAGAGCTCAAAGTTGATGAACTCATCTTCGAGCGGCTTCGGCATCTCCTCCTCCCCGAGCAGCCTCTAGCTGCCGGCGTCGACGTGTCCATCTGCCTCTAAAGTCTTCATGTCCTCCTCGGTTATGCTAGTGCCCGCGAACATGGCCATAGCAATACCCAGGTTAGGCGAACGGCTTCGGAGGTGGGCTGCCGCTGATTGATGCTAGCGCCGTTGGGATAGGGCTTGGGAAGGAAAGACGTGCGAGAGCGGAAGTGGCAAGACCGCGGGCGGCTTGGGTGCTCTTATAGCCCTGGTCCGAGCAGCTCTGCAACGGTTTTTTGCCAACAAACGGCTAGTTTTTTACTGCAACGGCTGGTAAAAACGGTCGCCCGTTTTGGCTGCGCTGCGAAAGTTACCGTTGGAATCTGCCAACTGCTACTTTTCCAATTTCTGCATTGAGGGCTCGGTGCTCTGCTCGGACAGATGTGGTTTCTTGTTCGACGCAACAGAGTCGCTCGGCACTGGGCGGGTTTGTTCGGTCCCAAACAAGACTTGTTCGGTTGAACCATAACCTGTCCGGTCGCCTGTTGCACATCTTTGTAGCAGGAAAATTACCCTCTTTGTGACTTGGAGTCTCAAGAGGAAGACCCCACTCTAATGAGAACTTCCACTTGAGTCTCGGGGGCTAGCTGTCGGGGATAAAATCACGGCCCATCGCCATGGCCCACTCCCTGATGGTCCACCCGAACAGCCTCCTAGGGCCTGGCTCCCTAGAAGGTCCTATCAGGCCCATGTGCATCCTGCCAAACAGCTTCCTGTTGGCACGGTGCATGGTGGCCTAGGCTTCCTGTTCGAGTCCGACTCGAACAGAGTTCTGCACGGCTACGTGAAGACCCGGACGAAGGTTTCCCGGATTGGAGCAGATGTCGTGATCCCCAAGAATTGGAGATATTCCTTATCTACCTCGGGGTATTTGGCAGGTATACGAGTCCGTTACGGGCTCGTGGCCAGCCCGGCCTGATTATCCCTTGATAGGTCGGTTGTTCCACACTATAAAAACCAAGCCCCTACGGCGTGGAGAGGGGAAAGATCTTGAGTATTACTCCTTGTACACCCATAATCTCGTCGAGACCTGTTCGTCTCGTCGAGTTCCTTCTTGTAATCCTTTTTCATATAAAGAAGCACTGGACGTAGGGTTGTTATCTCCCCGGAGAGGCCTGAACCAGGGTAAAAAAACCCCGTGTCTGTTCGCTGCTCGTTGATTGTTGTTCGCCCTGCTCGGCAGCGTCTTCTATCTCCCTTTTCTCAAGAACCTTAGTTGACTTGGGGTCGATATCCCAATCGTCGACAGTTGGCGCCGTCCGTGGGGAGGTAGTAGATCAAGGCCTGTTCGAGCATGTCGAACTCGTTTAGTGATCAAGAAACTATTCCTAAGGGATATGACTCAGAAGGACAGGAGGTCACATCCTCTGTCAGATCGGATCGATCCCTTCGATCTCGGTCGCCTTCCAGATCTTGGACGGAGGTCTCCGGCTACGTTCCGGAGATAGTTCTAGATCACACTCCCGTCATTGACGATGATTACGGAACCGACGATCTTTACGCTGGTTTAGATCTCTTGGATTCCAAGGCCATGTCGGTCGATTCCTCGTGTGGCGACACGACGATGACACCGTCTGGTGTGCCGCCGCGCGGCCGTCGCAGCGTCAACATGGCCGGCACAGAAACCTTAGAGGATCGTGCGCGGACCACGGCGGCAGACGAGATCGAGCAGGGCAATTCTGCTCGGCGGTATGATGAGGCCATGCTGTCTGTTCGCGAACAAGAAGTTGTTCGCCGCAGTCTGGACGCCTCAATTAACCAAACCTTGGCGCAGATTCGTGATCGGCGCAAGCGACAACGACGTGACCCGCCTCGCGCACCTCCGCCAAGTCCCCCGGCAGACGTTCTACCTGCTCGGGACGAATTCCCGCGTAACCAGACCCCGGTCAGACAAAGCGCGGACCCTTCAGGGATCCCAGGAGCCCTTAATTCGAGTCGGGAACGACTTCAGGCCATGGCATCGGTGATCAGATCCACCAACCAGGCCAACCTCGCCCTCATGGGCGACGCTGTTGCTTCTCATCTAGAGCGATTGGCTGATGGCCTTAAGCTCATAGGCGAAGCTAACACTTCCTCCGGGCAACGCAGCCAGCCTGCCCGGAAGGACTCGGACAGCGAGCGCTCCGATCGATCGCGTGACCCTCGTCACCGTCAAAGAGCGACTCGCTTCGAGCAAGATTCCCGTGGTCGACAACGCTCACCAAGTCCGCGTGGTCGCCACGACCACAAGGGCAAGCCGGCGCACAGCGATCACGGACGATCCCCTCGGGACGAACACCTTGTCACGACCACGAGGAGGGAACGCGGAGGACTGTCTCGGAGAGAATATCACCAGGCAGAATCTTCCCGTTCAACTAGAATCCCTCCGAGCAACCGGCCTAATGTCTTTTCAAGACTAGGGTCTGCAGGAGAAGGTGGACGGGCACATGGCTTGGGCTGCAAGGCTTTCTCTGACGAGCTCCGCTCTGTCAGGTGGCCTTCCAAGTTCAAACCTGGCCACATAGAGAGGTACATTGGGACCCAAAACCTAGAGGAGTTCCTCTCCATCTACGCTACGGCCATCATGGCAGCCGGGGGTGACGAGCTAGCTATGCCTAATTACCTTCTGACTGTTCTTGACGGTGCTGCTCGGACGTGGGTGTTCAATCAGCAGGAAGGTTCCATCCGCTCTTGGAACCAACTCTGTGACGCTCTGATCACCAATTTCCAGAGCTGTTACGTGCGTCTGGGCAAGGAGGATGATCTGCACCAGATGATCCAGATGAATGGGGAGACCCTCCGCAACTTCGTGAAGCGTTTCATCAAGATCCGCAACACGATCCCGAACATCTCGGATGAATCAGTTGTCCGCGCCTTTAAAAACGGTGTCCGCGACGAGCGGCTCACCCAGGATCTCGAGATCAATGAGACCTGGACCGCCAATGACCTTTTCAAGGCGGCTGATCGCTATGCCAACGCGGCAGAGCGTGTCAGTACAAAAAGGCGTTTGACAAGGGCGAGCTTCCCGCCCAGCCTGGTGTAGATGAGAAGAAGAAAAACAACACCAATCCTGGTGACAAGATGTTCCAGAAGAAAAGGAACAACAAAGGCGCGCCGAACAATACCGTTGCAGGTATCGATCGCGCGCCTCCTCCCAAGAACGGGAAGAAGAAGCCCGCCAATAACTACAAGGGAAAGAAGCCTGCCCAGGGAGGCGATCAAGGCAAGAAAGGTCCGGGTGACCATGAATACGATTTCCTGGGAGTGACCGAATGATGATGATGGCCATGCACCCATATGAAAGAAGAAGTCGATATGTTGGGACTTGACTTACTGGGAAGATTTGGATGTTCGCCACTCACTGGACTTCATGCACATCACAAAAAACGTCTGTGTGAGCTTCCTAGACTATATAGATATGTACAGAAAATCGAAAGATACAGTTAGTGCTCGGAATGACCTTGAAGTCATGGGTATCAGGAAGGACCTACACCCTAAAAAAGAGGTACGGAACAATTGTACCTATGGCCAGCGAGTTATACTCTAAGCAAAGAAGAGAAAAAAAGCGTGATAGAGTGTCTTAGCAGTGTGAAGGTCTCTTCCAGATACTCGTCGACGTAAAGAGATTCGTAAATATGAAAGAGAACAAAATTGTACACCTAAAATCCCATGACTGTTTTGTGCTGATGACACAGTTGCTCCCGGTGGTTTTGAGAGGTGTACTGCCCGAGTGGGTACGGGGGACAATCACAAAGTTGTGTTCATTTTTCAACACCGTTTCCCAGAAGGTCATCGCTCCAAAGTAACTGGGTGAGCTGCAGGCTGACGTGGTACAAAGTGTGGTTAACCTCGAGATGATCTTTTTGCCTGCCTGTTTTGATATCATGGTTCATCTCACTGTTCATCTAAGCAAACAGATAGGTATTCTTGGACCCGTTTATCTCCACAGCATGTTCCTTTCGAGTCTTGGGCCCGTTTATCTCCACAGTATGTTCCCTTTCGAGAGTTACATAAGCATACTAAAGAAGTATGTACGTAACCGTTCTCAGCAAGAAGTATGCATTGCAGAGGGTTATGTGACAGAAGAGGTGGTCGAGTTCTGTGTGGACTACATTGATGATCTAGACCCCATCGGCGTCCCTATATCACGCCATGAGAGCAGGCTACGAGGTAAAGGAACACTTGTAAGAAAAGTAGTTGCATGCAACGATATTCAGACATTTAAGCAAGCACATTTCACTGTGTTGAAGCAATCGGCAGTGGTCGCCCCGTATGTCCTCCAACACAAGAATGTTCTACGTATCCAGTTCTCAGAGAAGACTGATACGTGGATAACACTGAGACAAATGGATTCTGTCGGCGCATGGTACAAAATCATATCCTCAAAGAGCAAGTCCAACAATGAACAGTTGCAACGCCTGGCTCGGGGACCATCCGTTGAAATAGTGAGATGGCAGGGGTACGAGATAAATGGTTACACATTCTACACGAGATCACAAGATAACAATAGCACAAACCAGAACAGCGGTGTCCGTATAGAAGCCGCCGACAATAGAGGCAGGGTGGACACATATTATGGATTCATAGAAGAGATATGGGAGCTCGACTATGGGCCTTTGAATCGCCAGTTCCCAGAGAAGACTGATACGTGGATAACACTGAGACACATGGATTCTTTCGGCGCATGGTTACAAAACCATATCATGATGAGAGGGTCCAACAATGAACAGTTGCAACGCCTAGGTCGGGGACCATCCACTGAAATTGTGAGATGGAAGGGGTACGAGATAAATGGTTACACATTCTACACGAGATCACAAGATAACAATAGCACAAACCAGAACAGCGGTGTCCGTATAGAAGCCGCCGACAATAGAGGCAGGGTGGACACATATTATGGATTCATAGAAGAGATATGGGAGCTCGACTATGGGCCTTTGAAGGTCCCATTGTTTAAGTGCCAATGGGTAAAACTAAACGCAGACGGCGTGAATGTCCATTGACCTCCAAGAAGTCGGCTACTTGGGCGAACCATTTGTTCTCGCGAACGAGGTGAGACAGGTCTTCTACGTATTGGACATGTCAAGCAGACCAAAGAAGAATCAAATCAAAGACAAGAAGAAGGAACAGCCAAAGCGACACGTGGTTCTCCAAGGCAAACGAAGGATTGTCGGAGTAGAGGACGTTACTGACGAGGAAGAGTACGATCAGTTCGATGAGATCCCTCCATTTGCAGTAGATGTCGACATAAGCATCCTGGATGACACAGGCATGGATGCTCCGCACATACGCCGCGATCACGATGAAGGAAGAATTGTAAAGACAAAAAATGTAAATGATTAGGATGACCTTTATTATGTGGACGTATGAACTATATTATGTGGTTGTATGAACTATAAGCATTTTTTAGAATTTATAAGATGGAAGCAATATGGTGGTAACATTTTTACATTTTTTTAGGTTAACTAATTGGTTAATCTCATTTTTAGAATTTTTAGAAATGAAACTAATATGAAAAAAGAATTTTTAGTATTTTTGAAAAGAATAATGGGCTAAGTACATATTTAGAAATGAAACTAATGGCAAAAAAGAATTATATGTTTTTTTACAAAAGAATAATGGGCTAAGTACATATTCAGAAATGAAACTAATGTGAAAAAAGAATTTTTAGTATTTTATAAAAGAATAATCGGGTAAGTACAAATTTCTGAAAAAATAAAAGGCAAGGGGGCGCAAGCGGGGCTCGAATCCGCAACAGCACGGGAGCCCGCACTTAAACGCCACGCGCTAGCCAAGTGGGAGGTAGATTCCTTTCAACATAAGGCGGGCGCAATACCTTCTTAAACGTTATCGTTAGAGTGGTACGTGTCCCAAGCCCCGCCACAGCACGTGGGACGGTGCCATCTCTACAAGCGGTTCGTGGCACGAACCGCTTGTAGAAGGGGTATTTACAAACGGTTCGTAGAACGAATCGCTTGTACGAACCGCTTGTAGAGGGGTTTCCAATATAAGTTGGCCCCCTCGAGCCTGAAATTTTTCTAAGTCCTTTCACCGTCTCTCTTCTTAAACCACCGTTCCGTGGCGATCTGGGAGCGCGCCGCCGCCACCACCGTCGAGCCCCCCTCGCCGCCGTTCAGCCCCCTCGTCATCGGCGCCGCCACCTCGCCGTCGTCTAGCACCACGCTGCGGCCGCCACCTCGCCGCCGTCCAGCCCCTCGTCGTCGGACGCCACTCACCACCGCGCGCGCAGGCCGGCCTCCGCTACCTCGCCGTCGAGCCCCTTCACCGGCTAGCCCCCTCGCCGCCACCTCGCCGTGGACCTCCTCCCCGCCAAGTTGAAGACGAAGGGCCGAGGTATCTCGTCCCCCTCCTTCCCCTCACCTCCCTGCTCTGTGATGCACTCTATGTGTTCGACGGAATGCAGCCGCCTCACTACCCTCTCCTCCCTGCTCTGTGATGATGCCGGATGCCCCCTCTCTGTGATGCCCCCGGCCTCCTCCTCTTCCTCTCTGTGAGATGCTCTCTATGATGCTCCCTTCCTCCTCTCTGATGCGCTCTGTGATGCCTCATTTTTCCTCCTGTCAGATGTGGAAATGTTGCCGGATTTGGGAATTAGTGATATTGCTACTGCTGGGTTTATTGCTAATTGAGGTGCATTTGGGGACCTTAATTTGCTCTGTGAGCAAAGGGGGCTAATACATCTCAATTGGCAGCAAGAGATATGGATGTTGCCATATTTGGGGATTAGGAATGTTGGTGCTGCTGGATTTAATGCCAATTGAGGTGGATTTGGGGACCTTGAGCAAAGGGGCTAATACACCTCAATTAAGCAAATTGCTCGATGATGATTGCATAATTTTCAGCTTTAATAAGCAGTGATGCAATAATTGCTCAAATTATTTGTTGGAAGGCTAATTTTGTTAGCAACCCATAATTTGCAATCTGAGAGCAATCATTTCTATGCGACTCAAGTATAGGAGATATATGTCATAGGGAGGTTGTTTAAATCATTTGACAGACAGTTTGGTGGGTTTGGCGTTATCATTGGCTGGCGCCAATGATCAGGTCAAATCCACCAATTTGTCTCTCAAATGTTTTAACAACTAACGGTAGTCGATTTCTCGTGTGTGTTGGTGTCAGCTACCGATAAGATTGGATTATTTGTAGGGCGATTTGGTAGTTCCGACCTCGTGGTTGGTGGAAGCCCTATTACAATCTTCTACCAACTGCCATCTCGTTGGTGCCTGTTGCCGCCGGCGAGATTGTTATTTTAGCAATCTTGGCGGCGGTAGCGGGCACCACTGTGATGGCAGATGGTATAAGATTGTGACAGGCTTCCTCCGATCACGAGGTCAAAACGACCAAACTGTCTATCAAATGATTTAATTTCATCGTTAGTTGATTCCTATTACATCAGGAATTGGATAGTGACATGTGCGAGAGAGATAGAGCGGTAGATATATGCATGTGCGAGAGAGATAGTGTCAGGTTCTGACATTTCAGCTGATATCAATTGTATCCATACCAATCTACCAAATGTTGTATTCAAATGTTGTATAAATAAAGAGATGTATATGTTGTATTTTTTCAAGGGGACGAATGCATTAAATGTTCTATTCAAATGTTGTATCCATACCAATCTACCAAATGTTGTATTTTTTCATGTGGACGAATGCATTAAATGCTCTATTTTTTTGCGTGCATGCACAGTGATAGATGGCGCACTCCGGACGTGACCTCCTTGATTTCGATGCGGGACATGATTTTCTACTAAACAAAATCGCGATGGGCACCCTCATAAGCTACGTTGAGGCCAACCCGGTGGATCCAATCGGTGATCAGGCCGCCCCGGCTCAAGCCGGTGATCAGGCCGCCCCGGCTGAAGCCGGTGATCAGGCCATCCAGGCTGAAGCCGATGAAACTAATGTCGACGGCTGTGAGGTATATATAGCCTGGACGCTAAAATGACCGTTCCTTATCGTAGCAATAAACCTCTGACACGTGTTCCTGTTCTTTTTTCTAGCCGAAAACGTCCAATTGCCAATCCAAGCAAATACGTGGGCCTAACATAAAGCCATCGACATAGTACGTGATTTCTCAAGTTTGGACCACTGGAAAGCCCGAAGCC
>SPJY01030575.1:0-115739 GCA_005191435.1 Raddia distichophylla
TCGAGTACACCACCCGTGTGATCACCAGGTCATCGAACCCGGTCGTCTGCACGTATCCGGGCGCACCAGCCTCCAGCTATCCCCGCGATGCGTTAGCCACGTACCCGCCGATACCTCCATCACATAGGTGAAGCTTCCCGAATACACCACCTCATGTGACCGCCAGGTCACCGAATCCGGTCGCCTGCACGCCCCCGGACGCACCAGCCTCCAGCTGTCCCCGCGAAACGTCAGCCACGTACCCACCGGTACCTGCATCACAGAGGTGAAACCAAACCACAACCATACACCTTACCTCTTCTGCAAGGTTAGCACAACATAAGATCATCACGAGAACAAAACTTCATCGGACAACAACTGCTCGAAACTCTCGCAAAAACCCGTCGCTACTCGACGTGTCCGGTCGGCATCGGACACCGTCCGCCAAGCAGTCAACTTGTGCCTGTTTCACCAAATGCTACTCAAAGCACTTCAAAATCACATCAAAATCAAACCCGTCACATATATTAATCACAACACAAGGCGACCTACCACATAGGTCTCAACGGGGGGCATGGGATAATCGGGATTGCTAGGATTGATCTGTGATGATAATCATCAAACGAGGAGCACATTGCATATATATATATAGCCGAGAGGGGCATGGCGCGCACCTCAGATGTAGAATCCAACCAGCCATTAATGCACCTGTAACTAGAGGAATTACGCGTGCGACATATATTCTAATGGTGAGGGGCCAAGGTCGTTTTGCCCCTGCAGGTGCGACGATGTTGTTCGTCGGCTCATGGCGGCGCGTGCGGCCACTTCCTTTCCCTGTCCTCCTCAAAACTCTCTTTCCTTCCTCTTTCCCTTCCCAGCGCCTTCTCCTCTCCTCCTCCTCGGCAGGCACCAGCGCCTCTCCCTTCCCCAATTTCCCAGCACACAGCAACAACGCCACCAACCCTATGGCACGAAGCAGACACACCACCCTCGTCTACTGCACTCGTGTCTATGCGCCCACGCCTCCGTCTTCCTCGCTCGAGCTACGATAAACCTTCTCCCAATCGTGTCGACGACGGTTGGCTGCAGAGAATAACCTATCCCAATGGTTTTTGTCCGTGAAGGAACCTGTCTCATCTCTAGAACAATTGAACAGTTTTAGTACGCATCGTCTACATAACAGATCAAAAAAAAATTAGTCGGAATTTCATGATTAGATGAAGCTTTGTGCACAATTTAAGGATCCTTTTTTAAAGAATCAACAGTTTCATAAGCTTTATGTATTAAAATAGTGCTGAAATTATATCATTTCTGTATCTCCTTCTAATAGCGTCACCTTCCTTTTCTGGACCGACGCTTGGATACTTGAACAATCTTCAAAAGAAGTAGCCCGGGACTTTTTGCGGCCTCCGCATAAAAAGAGTAAATTGCACTGTAGCCCCCGGAAGTTGGCACCAAGTTTCACTTAGCCCCCGGAAGTTGTAAATTACTCTGCCGGCCCCTCGAAGTTGGCACCGTTTGCACCACAGGCCCTGGAAGTTGGTACCGTTTGCAGCACCGTTATATCCCCGTTATATGATGACGTGGCGCTGACGTGGCGCTGACGTGGCATTAAAAAGCAGGAAAAAAATAAGAATAACCTAAAAAATTCAGAAAAATCATTAAAAATCATAAAAATCATTAAAAAAAAATCATAAAAATCATAAAAAATTCAGAAAAATATTAAAAATTCAGAGACATCATAAAAAACTCAGAAAAATAATACAAAATTCAGAAAATCATATAAAACTCAGAAAATAATCATAAAAAATTCCTAAAAATCATAAAAAAAATCAGAAAAAACGTAAAAAACTCAGAAAAATCATAAAAAATTCAGAAAAATCATAAAAAATTCAGAGACATCATAAAAAAACTAAGAAAAATTATAAAAAATTTCAGAAAATCATATAAAACTCAGAAAAATAAAAAATTCAGAAAATCATAATAAACTTAGAAAAAATATAAAAAATTCAGAAAAATCATAAAAAATCAAAAAATCATAAACATGCCGCATCCTGGCTGTCCGCATCCTAACAGCAACATTGCGCTTTATACCTTCTGCATCGATCAAGAGAGGCCGTGCAAGTAGGCTGGTCCCAAAGTTGATCTGTCATGTAAGGCTCTAATGCATGCATGGTCCTCATGTACCTAGCTAGCGTAGATGGCTACCACGTTTAAACGGAGCAAACTAGGACACATACTTGCGACATAGCAGACTAGCAGCACACGCATGCATGGCATGCCGTATATAGTACGTGCTGAAGCCAACCAAACGGAGGCTCACGCGCGCCCTGTGAAGATACTTGGGCAAGTATGAATGTACAGTTCGTATGTAGGGATCGACTGTTTCGAGTGCTAACATCCATCGATCTCGCCGAATCAAGTGCAATCAGTGCATGCATGTAGCTCGTCAACGCAGGGAGCAGGCGTGTTTGATTATTATTTATGATTTTTCGAATTTTTTATGATTTTCTATTTTTTTATTTTTCTGAGTTTTTTTATGATTTTTTGAATTTTTAATTTTTTTCTGAGTTTTTTATGATTTTTTCTGAATTTTTTATTTCTCTGATTTTTTTATGATTTTTTATTATTTTCCTGAGTTTTTTATGATTTTCTGAACTTTTTATTATTTTTCTGAGTTTTATATGATTTTCTGAATTTTTTATTATTTTTCTAAGTTTTTTATGATGTCTCTAAATTTTTTATGATTTTTCTGAATTTTTTATAATTTTCCTGAGTTTTTTTTTTATGATTTTTTGGAATTTTTCCTTTTTCTGATTTTTTTAATGATTTTTTGAATTATTTAGGTTATTCTTATTTTTTCCCTGCTTTTTAATGCCACGTCAGCGCCACGTCATCATATAACGGTCCAGGGCCTGTGGTGCAAACGGTGCCAACTTCGAGAGGCCGGCAGAGTAATTTACAACTTCCGGGGGCTAAGTGAAACTTGGTGCCAACTTTCGGGGGCTACAGTGCAATTTACTCATATTTATAAGCTCGGGCAAATACCTAGCATGTATGATTTGGTTTCGAAGCATAAAAAGATATCGCATTTGCTCACTTGTAGTCGTCTGGTCGGCAGATCACTCGCCCGGACAACTGCATCCCCTGTCTTCGGCGCATGCAATTTCGGAGAGGGGACGGGCAGCGAGAGGGGAAGAGCACCTGATTGCACCGCATCTTCCTCCTTCTGGCGACCGCCAAGCCGCCTTCTTCTTTGTCTCGGCCGCCGCAGCCACCGCGAGTTTCCGATTAGGGCTAGGGTTCAAGGTTGGGGGTAGGAATCTTTGTGCCGCCGGGTTTAGAGGGATGGGCGGGGTAGGCAGTGGCCTGGCGTTGGTTGTGGATGAGTGCGGGTGGCACCAAAGCCGGGGGGGTGAAGGCGGTTGGGATGGCGGTGGCAGGGGTGAAGGTGTCGGTCGAGTTAGGGTAGACAGGGTGGCACGACGATAGCAGGGGTGGAGGAGGAGGAGTGCGGAGCACAGCGTCGGGGGTGGAGGAGGAGTGCGGAGCGATGGGGACGGGGACGAGCAGTAGGGGAGAGAGGTAAAAAGGAAGGTGGCAAGAGATCTTAGCTGTCGGCAGTGGCGGAGCTTCATTAGGGCCAGCCTGGGTGCATGAGAGGGGTCTGACTCGCGCCGGCACCTCCACCCCCACCAAGCGCACCGCCGCCGACGTGCACCTGCCGCCTGGCCTCCTTGCCGCCGTTCTCCAAAGGTGCACCCGAGGAAGCCATCCACCGCCAGATCTGCGCCTCCAACGCCGGATCTGGCCATTACACCTCCGGATCTGGCCGGCGCCGTCAGATGTTTAATGGAAACTAAACATGCACGTACACGACCAAGGTTATATATATGCCCTCTGTCATCGTCCCGCCGTGTTAATTATTTTTCAGGACAGACAGCATACAAACACCAGAATCTCCGAAGCCAAGGACGCCCAACCGACACTTAGATCGATGGATATGTACCAATCACACAAGGCCAAGTCCAAGTTAACCATCTGAGCGGTCAGATCAACCACTTGAGCTATCTGAGCCGTCTGATCAGCACGATATATAGGCAGAGCACCGATAGGCACATGCATGTGTAAGAGGATCGATCACTGTGCACCCGTGCGCTGTACTATGTCCCTCCTCAATCGTCCACATGTGAGGATGAGAAGCAAATAGTCGATTGAAATCTGATGCATGAGAAGCAAAATAGTTGATCTAAATCTGATGCATGAATCTGCATGGACTCAAGAACAGTCTGACCTGGACACCCTGCCTGCTGCACGCTTGCCTACCAGCTTTGCATTGCATGCATCTGAATCTGAATCATATCTGATGTCTGGCTAGCAATCTGTCTAATACACCGTACTCTCGTAAGCCTAGCTATCTTTCCATCATCCATGGACGGATGGACTGACCATGGACGGATGGACTGATGTATCGCTCGCTATATGCATGCATGCCACTAGCTGTAGCTGGTTGGTGTATGGTTCAGGAGCCAGCTGAATTATGGATCGGATGTGGCTGCTTGTCCCGTTCCCATCGGCAATAAGAAGATGCAAAGATCCATCCATGGGCCATGAATGCATGCATGCAGCTGCTACGTCCATGGACCATGCATGCAGCTGCTACGTCCGGGCCAGGGAGACGCCCGAGTCTTATCTGTCGCCCCCGTGAACTCTACTCACATGAGCACAAAAACCTCTCTCTCTTTTTTCTCTCTCTCAGCCGAGTGTATTATTTTTCAGAGCACATGCATGAATAGGAAGAGAGGGTGTAGTGTACGTACACTTTTAATATCGTTCTGCTGATAGTTAGCTAATGTCAGTTTAGTCCACGTCGGTTATTAGTTATGCGAACAAATTAAAAATCGGTTTGGCTTAAACCCAGGCGAATGGGCTCGCCGCCGCGGCCGCCGACGGGTGGGCCCGGCGCGCGCGGGCGTGCCCAGTCGCCTGGGCTGGAGTCACCTCCATTAAAAATTGGGTTAAATAGAACCAAATCTTAATTATGTTTTCGTTTGGCCTTGTGTGCCCAATAAGACTTTGACGGAACTGCGCCAAGGCTAAATGGGGCTTTAGCGCCGATCGGGGAGGAGAAGAGGCGCCCGGCGGTGGGGAAGCCAAGGGGTAGAAGGGCGGCGGCGGCGGCGGCGGCGCAGGGGAGAAGGGGGCACCGGGGAGGAACCCGATCGAGGAAAAGGAGAGAGAGAGGGGGAAGAAAAATGATTAGGGAGAAAGATCGAGTAGGGTAAGATTCGGTATTAACAACGTCGTAATGGTATATTTTTTAAAAACACCACTTTGTAGTGGCATGTAGCGCGGATATCCGGTTAAGTAATGACATATCTCAGATTCAACCATTTTATAATGGCATATATCAATTTTTTACCAAAAATATAAGGCGTATTAGGACTTTGCGCAAGAATTAAGGTGGCAAAGAATTTTAAAAAGGTGTGAGTGAAAATGACCTACATGTCCTTATTTTATATGAAAAGATGTTTTATATGAAACGTTCAAAACACATGAAACATTAAAATAACTAACATGAAAACGCATGCAAGGGTGCATGCAGCTTCACAATTCCGGTGTGAATTGTGATCACATAGATGATAAAAGCGTCGCTGAATCCGAATCGGCCCTGGGCTTTTGCAACAGTGCCATTAATCATGGGTCAAAACGTATGTTAATCCTAGCAGCTCCTAGGTAAGAGAGCAAAGAGACACACAAGGACATGCAGTAAATTACCAGCTCTGTGACCAGCGAGAGAGTAGATTATGCAGCACGAGACAGTCTCCGAGGCCTGAGGCTGTGCGGCTTCTTATGCAAAAGGCGCATGATTTGCCGGCACGGAACCAGAAAGATCACACGAGAAAATGGCGGTGCCAGTGCCAGGCACGCCATGAGAGGGAAGCCCAAGAAAAAGAAGCAAGCAAGCGATTGCGGTTTGCAGTGCAGCTGAGCTACACCTACACATGCATGCTGCTGATACAGTATTGCTAAGCCTTCTCTTCCCCCAATGGAAATAAAGATATGGGGCACGAGAAGCTGCAGCTTGCAGCTTGCAGGTGCAGGTGCAGCAGCAGCACTGCATCCAGCGCGTGCCATTGCCAATTGCTGCATTGCTGTAGCGAGCAGTAGTACACAGTGGATCGAGTGCCATTCAATTCGATTCGTTCTTTCTTAAGAATTTTAATTTGATTCATTCTTTCATGCGTGGACTGATGCATCCGGCCCTAGAGATTCGCTGCGGTAGAGACAAACGCCAAGCGGCAGGGTATGGGAGATGAAGAAAGAAAGACGCATTTGCATGGGAGACGGTGCAGCTGAATGCATGCAATGCAGCAGCATTGGGCTCTGAAGAGTGGGCATGTGTGTGCGTTCCTTTCTTCCATGGCTGCTTCTCCTTGCCATCTTCTTCTTCCTCCTCCTCCAAGACTCCATGCGATGCAAATGCCAAGACTTGGGTTCTGAACTTGTCATGGTGTGTTCGATCACTTGATCTCTTGATGCCCTCGGTCTGAACAACATCCATGTGCTGCTACCTCTTGCCGGGAGTGCATTTAGTAGCAGCTGTTGCTGTCCCGGCAAAGTAATTTACAACTTCCGGGGGCTAAGTGAAACATGGTGCCAACTTCCGGGGGCTACAGTGCAATTTACTCGCATAAAAACCACACAGTCGCCGATATCCTACACAATAACAACTGGTTGTTGGACTTACGACAGAATTTTGCCCCAACCTCGCCGTGGAGCTGGTGTCCCTCTGGCAAAAGATCAGCCATGATGTGCTATGTCCGACCCATCATGACCGAGCCGTTTGGCGTTCCTCAGCAGACGGGAATTTCTTTGTCCGCTCAGCATACCACATGCAATTCGCTGGAAGAATATTTTCGACGGCGCTAGCGCTCATATGGAACCGGTGGACACCCTCCAAGTGAAAGTTATTTGCTTGGACGTTGTTCCTAACAAAGGTCATGACTACTGACGCCCTCCTGCATAGGGGACTACCGAATAATTACTTCTGCGCCCTTTGCCCTCAGATGCCTGGAGACCTCGGAACACCTGTTCCTCGAGTGCCCCTTCTCCTACATTTGAGACCTCCTAGCTTACAAGCTCAACGCCCCACGGCTTCTCCGCTCCACGTGGACCCACACCGACGATATCAGCGCCTCATGGGTCGAGGACATCCTATTGCCCAACCTTGCCTCGGGTTTAGAATCCGTCGTGCTAGCAACCTTATGATATCTCTGGCTCGAAAGGAACAATCGCGTTTTCCCCTCAATGGAGCTGTCGCCGATGACCTTCTTTGATTTGCTTCTGTAGGTCATGCGTCTTTGGGGGGCGGCAGCTGCTCGTTTTGTAATAAGTAAGCTCACATGTAGTGTGCATCCGAAAGAAATGCGCCTAAAACTCCCCTAAATTTTAACCTTGTAACTTTCTCATTGAATTAACAGAAGGCAGTCCTTCTGACTTTTCCTAAAAAAAAAGTTATCCTTTCTCATGTTCCACCTCGACGTGGCTGTATGACGTGGCATTCAACTTGCCCGGCAGGATGGTAGTGCACTGTGCACGTTGTGCACTAATGTTGTTCGACAGCGAAGTGTCTAGAAAAATAAATATCTTACGAGCAGCTTAAACATATCATCAGTCGGACAACGGGAGCAGGGGTCGTCGAAATATTTGAGACGATTAGAAGCAGAACGGAAATATATACTTACCTCATGCTCATGGACACTCGATGAGGACACCCATATTTGGAGGATGGGTTGGAAAAGTTGAGGGAAATGTAGTGCATAGTCCGGATAATTAGCCTATAAATCCACACTGAGATGCGCATGCTCCATGATCATCATACTCACCACTCTTGAGTGAACTTAATTCTCACGAGCCAAGAAAGGACGAAGCACACTAGCTAGCTAGAATGGCAGCAAGGAAAAGGCTTCTCCTGGCGAATCTATTGTTCCTCGCGGGGCTCGCAGCGCAAGGATCGGAGGCTAAGATGCTTGCCCTCGTCTATGGCCAAGTGCCGTGCAGCAGCGGCGCCATGATCAACATGGCCACCTCTGCGGTCTTCCCAGTAAGCTAGCTCGCTAGGCTACACTAATCAAGATATATATATATATTAATATCTGATACCCGTTTTCTAACTGATCGTAAGTACTAGTAGCTGTAACCGTATCAGACCCGATTTTGAGCTACCCGTATCCAACCCGATACTCGAAAAAAGAAATTAGGGTAGGATACGGTATGACCTATATATATAATCCAACTTTACTAACTGAACATGAGTGAACGCACCCAACAGATGCTACCGTACAGCTGGTGCTTAGCGGTGGCGTCCCGATCTCCGGCACCGCCACCACGACGACGAACAGAAAGGGCCAGTTCATGATAAAACTGCCCGTGACCTCGAAGGACATGCTGGTCTCTCTAGCAAGCAATAGCAGCAAGGTGGTGGTGACCACCCCTCCGGCCGCCTGCAACTCGGCGCTGGCGGCCGCCGGGACAATGACTGCTCCGTTGCGCCTGCGTGGCTCCAGGCGTCTCGGCGCGTCCGCCGCCGACAACTACGTGCGTGACCTCGTCGGCGGTGGTGGGCATCTGCTTCCCGGCGAGGTTGTACCTCTTTGTTCGATGCTCACCGATGGTGTCCTTTTTGGTGAGCTTTTGGGTGACCTGAGTACAATACTCGGCGACGACGGCCTCCTCGGTGGGCTGCTCGGCGACGACGGCCCCTTGGGTGGGCTCCTCAGCGGCGGAGACGGCCCCTTAGTTAAACTACTCGCTGGCGACTCCTTAGGTGGTTTCGCGAGATTTGGAGCCGAATCATTCTCCTATTCAGCCTAGCTTATAACGAATTTCCGTCAGCTAGCTCCACACACGTGTATGGAAATAAACAGGCCAAAGACTTTGAGGTACGTATGCTACGTACAACATATATATACACACGCTATATTTACTGCAATGCAGCTACTTCTTGTTGCGGAACCCATGTATGGGCTTAGAGCTCGTATCCTATCTGGCCTAGCAAGGACTATCGGTATTGGATCTATCGAATTCCTAGGCAATTTACTAGTATAAATAGAGGTGTATGGTTGATGTATTATCAATCTGAGAATAAATAAGTAGAATTCCACCACTACATTTTGTGTTCCTGTTTTCTCTGTGTAATGCAAGATTGTTTGCCTACGCCTTATACTACACTTGGCTGCAAAGTTTTACAATACATTATCAGCACATTCGCTCTCAAAGAACAATCCACGAGGGGAAGGCGAAGGAACGATCGGCAATTGACCCGTCCTCACACAAGTTTAAATAGGTTTGCCGAAAACTTTCCTACGTGACGATCTACGAAATTGTGGAAAAAAATGGTCAGATCGCATGGTATTGAATTGAATTGAAGAGAATTGCAACGCATCATTGGTTTTGAAGGCAAAGAAATTGCAGTTTTTGAAAGTCGATGCAGTAGATCGATCGATTTTTCATTGTGTGTGCTGGTCGCTGATCTATGCACGTCCTAGACATGCAACACGCCATGTGCCACCGCACACCAATCAGCGACGAGGCTGCGCCGCCCTGCCGGTCGCGCCGCCGCAAGGCAACCGCTCCGCCACCTGCACGCGCACTGTTGGCCGCCGCCCGCACATGCTAACCACCACCACCCCAGCCAGGCCACCTCCGCCCGCACCCATAACCGCCAGCTTTGGGAAGACGAATGAGCAGAAGCAGGCCTAAAACAAAGGAGCTCCGAAAAGAAGGGAAAGCAAAGAAAAAATAAAAAGAAAAGATGCAGTTTATGCGACAAAGTCCTGGAGTTTCGAACAATTTCTAAACAAAATCCAAAGAAATCATGAAAATTGCAGAAAACTCATAAACATTATCTAAAGATTACAGAAATCGCTGAAAATCCCCCTAACACACAAATTACAGATGCTACCGCAGTTGGTACTTAGCGGTGGCGTCCCGATCTCTGGCACCACCACCACGATGACGAACAAAAAGGGCCAGTACATGACAAAACTGCACGTGACCTCGAAGGACATGCTGGTCTCTCTAGCAAGCAATAGCAGCAAGGTGGTAGTGACCACCCCTACGATCCACTTGAAACTTGGTGCCGTCGGCCGCCGGGACAATGACTGTTCCGTTTCACCAGCATGGCTCCAGGCGTCTCAGCACGTCCGCCGCCAACAACTATGTGCGTGACCTCGTTGGCGGTGGTGGGTAGCTGCTTCCCAACGAGGTAGCACCTCCTCTTTGTTCGATGCTCACCGATGGTGTCCTTCCGTGAACTTGTGCCTTTGGCCTTGGCTTAGGACCCTGTGAAACCTACTAACCACTTGCTCGGAGGCTGGCCAATTATGGTTCGGGTCTCTTTCCTAGGGGAAGGTCTGACCACCAATACATGAGGGACTAACTCGTTCTTAAGACCGAATGGGTTAAATGTGGAACGATCCTGGGTGGTGCCCAAAAAGTAGTAGGCGCCCTAACGCGGCGAGCACTGGCGGGGCCGGGGAAACCTAAACAAAGGGCAGGCGAAGTGGTAGGCGTAGTTGGATGGAATGGCCTTGTACTTTATCTCCATCAGGATGAGACGAGGCTTGTGGGGAACGTGTACCTGCTCTGCTGAGTTAAAACTGTCAAGACAACCATGTCCAAGGTTACAGACGAGGAGTGATGTTTTCACATGTAGTCCCATTCTTCTTAATAATTGAACCTGACTGGTGTAGGCTGGGATTGGCCTGATGCGTGAATGCACCTTCCTTTGATGATTGTTGGAATATCTCGAGATCATGCATTCACTTAACTAGAAATTGGCAATTAAAATTTGATTAGTAATAGGTTTTGTGTAATAAAAACTATGTCACATGCCTTTAGTCATTGCATGCATTGTTAAGGATTGCTTGCTGGCTAGCCGCGTACCCACTATACCTATCGTGGATAATTTTGTTATTCAGTTTAGAGTCCGATCAGTACTAGGAGGATCCGAACTGAGTTGTGCAGGACTATCTGCGGGTGTCCGGGTCAATTGCTAGGTATCCGATACAAAACAAAAGCGGTTATGAAACAGTTTAGAATTTTGACACCCATCGAATATGGGTTCGGATTCAGGTACTACCCAGATTTTTGTCCGGGGTAAGGGTTGGATACGAGACACAAAACCTTCCACACCGGAGCCGCCTAGCCATCCGTGTCAGAGCCACCCTGCCGCCAAGCGTTGTTTGCGCTGGATCCGATGGCCTGTTGAGCGCCAACCGAACCCAGGGCGGCGAAAAAAAGGGGGCCTACCGGCCGCCCCATAGCAGAAGAGGGCGTAGGGAAGAGGGGCGGACGGATCTCCCGACTAAGGCGGTGGACCTAGGTGGTGGCAAATCTAGGGAAGGTGGCCCTCCCAGCCGCGGTAGCGGGTCCCGGAGGCGGCAACGATGATGGATAACGGGGTACGTACCCCGGGAGGGGTAGCGACGGTGGGCCTGGCCTGGGTGGAGGAGAAGGCAACGGCGGGGCGTCGCCCACACCAAGACTACATGCGGTGGAGCAGGCACCGAGGGCCAGCGACGCGCCCGTAGTGGAGCTCGCAGTGACGCACTTGAGGAGCAGCCATGATGTGCTCGTGGAGGAAGGAAGCTGCAGAGAAAGAGAGAGAAAGAAAAGGAGAAAGAAGAAAAAAGAAGAGAGAGGAAAGAGAAAGAGAGAGAAAAAGAAAGAGGCATTGTTCTTTTTAGAAATAAATTGAATGAGAACTTGTTATTCTATGCAAGCTAAATTATATAATGCTATGCATTTATTTTTTATGTAGTTTTAAATAGTTTTTAGTGTCACTAAAATATTTTTTGTTATAATTTTTAAAAATCTTCAATGCCTTTTTCAAGGGGTCATAATTTTTTAAATTAAAAGTTGCAGCGTTTTTAAGCTAAAAAGAATAACGCCAAGAGAGAAAAGAAGGAGCAGCCTGGGCCAATCAGCCATTGCCCCCTTTATGCCTTTACTAGCACCTCCTCCCCCAGGGTTTTTGCCGGCGGTGGCATTTTGCATATGATCCGACTAAGTACCCGGTAATGGTTTTCTATCGGTTTGTATAATATCTGATACCCGTTTTCTAACTGATCGTAAGTACTAGTAGCTGTAACCGTATCAGACCCGATTTTGAGCTACCCGTATCCAACCCGATACTCGAAAAAAGAAATTAGGGTAGGATACGGTATGACCTACTACCGACCGTACCGGACCTGTTTTCACCCTTATCGTTGCGTGATTGAACTGTTGCATCAAATTGCGTTGGAAACATGGTAATATTTTAATTTCAAATTTTAATGAGAACAATAAATTGCTACAATAAAAGTAAAGTAAAATGTTGATCTAACTATAGGATGCAAATATTGGAGTACTAGCTAGAGAGGGGAGACGGGGATGGGTGAATAGCGCCGGTGAGTACAAAAGTCTTCTCTTCTTTTTTTTTTTGCAATCTTGAACAAAGGAACAATTTCTACTATAATTCTAATCAAACAACCTTTAGAAGCTATCAGAATCGGTAAGTAATGATTAACGCAAAGCTCTAACTTAATCCAGCTAAAAGAGCGGGAAAATTAAAATACACCTCTGGCGGTCAGACGTCTATCCAGATTCCAGAGACGGTCCGAGTCTGGCCCATGGTGGTCCAACCTTTGTTCTTCGGTGTTCTGACCTATAGGCAGCACTAGTAAGTTTTAAACGCACACAACTTTTAAAATGTACTAACTCGTATGATCACAAAATTTTAACCAGAGATATTAAGTTAGGAAACCAACCTAAACTATCACCTCAATACGATACCTGAGCAATGAGATACGTCGATAGACACTTGGCTGATGCTTTTTAGAACTTTACAGTAAGAAGAATGACCATTCAGCACCATTTTAAAACCGAATGTTTATTGTCTAAAAAAAATTAATGTTTATAAACTTTTGTAATTTTTAATAGAATTATCCTTGAATTTGCACAGAACTTCATGTTACTATCTAGACTATCCAAGTCATAAAACCGTGACGAGTTTCCATTTGATCTATGATCTGTGACGAACACAAATTCCACACACACGATGGAGAAGATGTTTGCAGGCATATGCGAGCGTATATAAAATACACAAAGAAAATGGACAAGTCATTGATTTTTCATTGCTACAATAGAATACAACATAAAATACACAAAGAAAATGGACAAGTCATTGATATTTCGTTGCAACAATAGAATACAACTTCTTGTCGATATTGCGCTCCGTAGCCAGGTTGGCTAAACTCCAGAGTTGACGATTGAGGTGATTCTATATCCTAGGGCCTCAGAAGGTTACCCAGAATATTACATCCGCGTGTGGATGTGTGGAACACCTCCATTTAAGCCTTTGAGTTGTCTTCTTCTTCTCATCTTCTTGTAGTTCACCGTGCAGTTGGTTGATGATGTTGTTTGCACTACAGGAATCAGAGGTATTTACGTCGACCAGAAGCCGACATAAATAACAGCAAAGCCGACGTAAATAACTATTTACGTCGGCAGACCGACGTAAATAAGCCGACGTATTAAAACCGACGTAAATAAGATACGTAAATAGCCATTATTTACGTCGGCCTCCTGGCCAACGGAAATACCTAGCGTCGGATGGGAGCGCCGCCGCGGGCCGCTTTTTTATGTCGGCCATGGCCGACGTAAATACCCTCACATTATTTACGTTGGCCAAGGCTGACGTAAATACATGCGGTCGGCACGCATGAGCCACATGGCAGGTAGAGTATTTACGTCGTCTAACCTGGCCGACGTAAATACTGGACGATACGGCCGACACATACTCGAAGTATTTACGTCAGCCAGCCTGGCCTGTCGGGGATAAAATCACGGCCCATTAACATGGCCCACTCCCTGACGGCCCAATCGAAAACAGCCTACCAGGGCCCAGCTCCCTGGAAGGTTCTATCAGGCCCATGAGCATCCAGCCGAACAGCTTCCTGGTTGGCACGGTGCTTAACGGCCTAGGATTCATGTTCGAGTCCGACTCAAATAAGAGATCTGCACGGCTACGTGAAGACCCGGACGTGGTTTCCCGGATTGGATTAGGAGTCGTGATCCCCAAGAATCGGAGTTTACCTTATCTACCTCGGGATGTATTTGGCACGTATGAGTTCGTTACGATCTCGTAGTTAGCCCGGCCCGATTATCTCTCGGTAGGTCGGTTCATCAGCACTATATAAACCGAGCCCCTACGGCGTGTAGAGGGCATCGCCAAGCACCATTGTATTGACGCATACTGCTCGCCGAGACCTGTTAATCTCGTCGAGTTCCACCTTGTAATCCTCTTTGACATAAAGAAAGGCTGGACGTAGGGCTATTATCTCTCCGAGAGTGACTTGAGATCGATATCTCAACCGTCGACAGTTGGCGCCGTCCGTGGGGACAGTAGATCAAGTTTGTTCATGCATGTCGAACTCGCTCAGCGACCAGGAGACTCTTCCTGAAGGCTATGACTCAGAAGGGCAGGATGTCGAATCCCCTGTCAGATCTGATCGATCCGTTCGATCTCGATCACCTTCCATATCTGGGACAGCAGTTTTCGGATGTGCTCCGGAGATGGTCTTAGATCACATTCCCGTCATTGACGATGACTACGGAACCGACGATCTATACGATGGTCTAGATCTATCGGATTCCAAGACCTTGTCGGTCGATTCTTCCTGTGGAGACACAGTGATGATGCCGTCTGGTGCACCTTCTCACGGCCGTCGTAGCATCGACATGGCTGGCGCAGGAACTTCAGAGGATCCTGCATGAGTCGCGGCGGCCGAAGAGATCGAGCATGTTGATTCCGCTCGACGACCAGATGAGGCTGCACAGACTGCTCGTGAACAAGAAGTTGTTCGCCATAGTCTAGACGCCTCGATAAACAGAACCTTGGCGCAATTTCGTGATCGGCACAAGCGACAACGATGCGACCCACCTCGCGTACCTGCGCCAAGTCCCCCGGCAGAAGTTCAGACTACTCGGGATGAATCCCAGCGTAACCAGACCCTGGTCGGGCAAGACGCGGATGCCTCAGGGATCCCAGGACCCCTCGAGCAGAGTCGGGAACGACTTCAAGCCATGGCTTCGGTGATAAGATCCACGAGCCAGGCTGACCTCGCTCGCATGGGCGATGCTGTCGCTACTCACCTAGAACGGATGGCTGAAGGCCTTAAGTCCATGGGTGAAACTAACACCTCCTCCGGGCAACGCAGCCAACCTGCCCGGAGAGATTCAGAAAGCGAGCGCTCTGACAGATCGCGTGACCATCATCACCGTAGGAGGTCGACTCGTCACGAACAGGATACCCGTGAACGACGACGCTCACCGAGCCCTCGTGGTCATCACGACCATAGGAGCAAACGTGCGCGCGACAATCACGGATGACTCCCTCGGGAAGAGCCCATCGTTGCGACCACGAGGAAGGAACGCGGAGGTTTGTCACATGGAGAGGTTTGTCCACCAGGCAGAATCTTTTCGTTCAGCTAGAGTTCCTCCGGGCAACAGAACCAATGTCTTCTCAAGGCTGGGTTCTGCAGGGGAAGGTGGTCGGGTGTACACCTTAGGCTGCAAGGCTTTCTCTGACGAGCTCCGTGCTGTCAGGTGGCCTTCCAAGTTCAAGTCCGGTCACATGGAGAGGTACAACGGGACCCAGAACCCAGAGGAGTTCCTTTCCATCGACGCTACTGCCATCGTGGCAGCCGGAGGTGACGAGCTATTTATGGCTAATTACCTCCCGACTGTCCTTGAGGGCGCTGCCCGGACGTGGCTGTTCAATCAGCAGGAAAGTTCCATCTGCTCGTGGGACCAACTTTGTGACGCTCTGATTGCCAATTTTCAGAGCTGTTACGTGCGTCTGGGCAAGGAGGATGATATGCACCAGATGATCCAGATGAATGGAGAGACCCTCCGCAACTTCGTGAAGCGTTTCATCAAGATCCGCAACACGATCCCGAACATCTTGGACGAATCTGTTGTCCGCGCTTTCAAAAACAGAGTCCGCGACGAGCGGCTCACCCAGGATCTCGAGATCAATGAGACCTGGACCGCCAACGACCTGTTCAAGGCGGCTGATCGCTATGCCAACGCAGCAGAACGCGTTCAGTATAAGAAGGCGTTCGACAAGGGCGAGCTGCCCGCCCAGCCTGGTGTGGATGAGAAGAAGAAGAGCAGCAACAATCCTGGTGACAAGAAGTCCAACAATAACTATAAGGGCAAGAAGCCCGCCCAGGGAAGCAATCAGGGCAAGAAAGGTCCAAGTGACCGATACTGTCCATTCCACCAGCATCACGGCCACGATATACGCCATTGCAGAACCTGGGCTGCAAAGCTCGAGGACTTCTACAACGGCAAAGGCCCTATGCCCACCCTCCCCGAAAAGGGTGATGCCGGCAAGGACAAGCGCCAAGCCGATGGTGGTGATCGGGACGACGAGGATGACTATCCTGAGCCCGTGAACCACATAGCCGTCATCTTCGGCGGTTCCTTGGCTTATCCCTCTCGGCGCAGCCTCAAGGAAGCTGCCCGGGAGGTCCACAACGTCGAGAAGGGCAAACCATAGCCCGAATAGATGAAGTGGACCGAGGTTCCCATCTTATTTTCTAAGGAGGATTGCCCCACTAGGATGACCAAGCCTCAGCGACTCCCACTGGTGGTCGTTCCGACCATCAGCAATGCTAGAGTCGGCCGTGTCCTGGTCGATGGTGGGAGCGCGTTGGATTTGCTCTCTGCTAAAGTCCTGGACGAGATGCAGATTTCCCGCTCCAAGCTGAAGGAAGTCGCAATGCCCTTCTATGGGATTGTTCCGGGAGAAGCTGTTCAGCCTCTCGGGCAGATCGTTCTGCCCGTCACTTTCGGCAGCCCGAGCAACTTTCGGACAGAATTGATCACGTTTGACATGGTTGATTTTCCATCCGCTTACAACGCAATCTTGGGTCGGCCATCTCTTGGCAAGTTCATGGCCGTCTCATACCATGCATACCATTGCGTGAAGATACCGTGTCCTAGCGGCGTGATCACGGTCAAGGGCAACTACAAAGTTGCTTTGGATTGCGACGAGCAGTCCCTCGCCCTGGTCGACCAGCTTCCGCCGCGTGGACCCGAAGTACCGCAGACCAAGTCTGCACGTCCCAAGGTTTCCCTTCAGCCAGGAGGAGAGACTAAGGAAGTTCCGCTATCCCTTCATGATCCTTCCAAGACAGTTCACTTGCGGGCCAATCTGGACCCCAAATAGGAAATCGAGCTCATCGCCTTCCTCCGAGCTAATGCAGACGTGTTTGCCTGGGAGGCGTCTGACATGCCCGGGGTCCCAAGGGAGGTTATCGAGTACAAACTAGCAGTCCGGCCGGATAAAAAGCCTGTTCGCCAGAAGCTTCGATGCTTTCCGGATTTCAAACAGGGGATCATCAAAGATCAGCCTGGCAAGCTGCTCGCTACTGGTTTCATCCGCGAGGTTGATCACACCGAGTGGCTAGCCAACCCTGTGATCGTAAAGAAGAAAGACGGCAAGTGGAGGATGTGTGTCGACCACACAGATCTGAACGCGGCTTGTCCTAAGGACAATTTCCTACTGCCTCGCATAGACCAGCTGGTCGATGCGACTGCGGATGCCCAGCTTTTGAGTTTTTGGATGCTTACTCCGGTTATCACCAAATAAGCATCTCCCCCGAGGATGAAGAGAAGACTGTCTTCATCACACCCTTGGCACTTTCTGCTATACGACCATGTCTTTCGGTCTGCGCAATGCTGGTGCCACGTTCCAGCGCTTAATGGAGAAGACTTTCCCAGAACAGCGCGGAAAAAACCTGGAGGTCTATGTCGACGACATAGTTGTAAAGAGCAAGTTTGCTCCAGATCATGTAAAAGACCTGGCCGAGACTTTTCGTAATCTCACCAGGCATCGAATAAAATTAAATCCAGAGAAGTGTACCTTTGGTGTTCGATCTGGAATGTTGCTCGGTTATGTTATTGGTGCGCAAGGTATTTCTGCCAACCCTGAAAAAATCGAGGCCATTGAAAATATGCAGGCTCCAACTACCGTAAAGGAAGTACAGAGCCTCACTGGGCGGATGGCTGCTCTAAGCAGGTTTATTTCCCGTCAAGACGAACGCGGGCTGCCCTTCTTTAAGGCCCTGCGCAAGCACAATGGTTTCGAGTGGACAGAAGAAGCCGATAGATCCTTCCAGGATCTGAAGCGATACCTGTCCAATCTTCCAGTCTTGACTACCCCGCGGCATGGCGAGCAGCTCCTGCTGTACCTAGCTTGCACGCCACAAGCGGTGAGCGCGGTCTTGACGGTCGAAAGGGAAGGCATCCAACGACCAATCTATTACGTGAGCGAGGTACTTCACGGACCAAAGGAGCGTTACCCTGAGGTCCAGAAGCTGCTCTACGCTTTGCTCATGTCCGCCAGGAAGCTTCGTCACTATTTCCAGGCGCATCAAATACTGGTCCCAACCACGTTCCCTCTGGGAGAGATCCTACGGAACAAGGAATCTAGCGGACGTATAGCTAAGTGGGCAATGGAACTAGCAGAGTTTGATCTGTTATTCGCTGCCCGAACTGCTATTAAGTCACAGGTCCTAGCTGACTTTGTCGCTGAATGGACTTGCCCGCCCAAATCCCAGGACGCTCCCGAGCAACCTGATGAACCCCCTTGGACCATGTTCTTTGATGGCTCGCGCACTGGAAACTCGGGGGCTGGTTTTGTTCTCATCTCCCCTCAAGGAGAGCAACTCCAGTATTCTATCCAACTACACTTTGTGGCGACTAACAACGCCGCAGATCCCTGGTCGCTGATGGAGTTCGACATGCTCGATCTACTAGATCCCCACGGACGGCGCCAACTGTCGACGGTTGAGATATCGATCCCAAGTCGATTAAGGTTCTTTAAAGAGGGAGATAGGAGACACGCCGAACAACACGAACAGCAATCAACGACGAACAGGGAGACAAGGGTTTTTATCCTGGTTCAGGCCTCTCGGGAGAGATAATGGCCCTACGTCCAGCCTTTCTTTATATCAAAGATGATTACAAGAGGAGTCCCGACGAGACGAACAAGTCTCGGCGAGTAGTATGCGAGACTACAAAGGTGCTACCTCCCTCTACACGCTGTAGGGGCTCGGTTTATATAGTGTTGAGGAACCGACCTACCGAAGGATAATCGGGCCGGGCTATCTACGAGTTCGTAACGAACTCAGTACATGCCAAATACATCCCGAGGTAGATAAAGTATACTCCAATTCTTGGGGATCACGACTCCTATTCCAATCCGAGAAACCAACGTCCAGGTCTTCACGTAGCCGTGCAGAACTCTTGTTCGAGTCGGACTCTAACACGAAGTCTTGGGCGCCACGGATCATACCAATCAGGGGGCTGTTCGGTACGACGCAGATGGGCCTAATAGAACCTTCCAGGGAGCTGGGCCCTAGTAGGCTGTTCGACTGGGCCGTCAGGGAGTGGGCCATGGCAATGGGCCGTAATTTTATCCCCGACAGGTTCGATCTCCTACACCACTGAAGAAGTTATTTTTCGAAGTTGTGTGTGATTTGCCCCCACCACTGCTGAAGCACCCCATTGGGGTTCTGGAACCCTCTCCAAGAATGAACTTTCGGTTGGCCAAGAAGTCAAATGCAACCCCGGTCTTAGCTACGGCGAAGGCGCAGCAGGTCCTTCCTGCCAAGCTGGGGGTGTTGGGCGTGAACCAAGACTGAGATGACGACGCCATTCACCGGTACAAGACTCTCTTCAACAGCAAGCTAGATGCTGACGCGTTGGGAGCAATCTAGGACTTGGCTGGTTTGATGCGAGAGGTTGACCTTGCCGCTTCACTTCGTGTGGCCACTTGGGCTGTTGAGGCAGCGTGACTGGCTACCTTGATTGCACTGACGGCAGGTGTCAAATCAGTTACAATGCTCTTTTCAGGTTATTTATCCTTGCCTACATGTATCCGTAGTTGTCCTAAGGCTGTCCCGTGTGTATAAGCGGCTTCTAGTGTTCCTCCCTGTGTGGTGTTGCTACTCTTGGATGCTTCCTTTTGAGCCGGCTCCACTGCTCGTTGGTTGCCTTTTCTTTAGTCCTATTCCTGTTGTAGGTGCTACGGGTTGTTATGGATAATTTTTGTTTGCTAAATTGGAATGTCAGAGGGCTTAATTCTGCAGCCCGAAGAGATGCGGTGCGCCTGCTGGTTCAGGAGAGCAGGCGATGTTCATTTGTTTGCAGGAGACAAAGCTAGCACAGGTTGATGAGTCCATCATCAGGGACAGTATTGGTCCACGATTGTCTAGAATTTCTGTTTTTTGCCGGCCCAGGGGACCAAAGGTGGGATCATCATGGCGATCGCCGAGGGCTCTTTCAAGATTGTGAATGTGAGATCTTCGGAGTTCTCCCTGACCTGTGATGTCCATCTTAGTCAAAGCCAAGTGGAGTGGACCTGGACAAGGGTGTATGGGCCCCAAACGGTGGTGGATAAGAGAAGGTTCCTGCTTGACCTTCGTCGTTTAAAATATTGCGTCAAACAGGCGTGGCTCATTGTCGGCGATTTTAATATGATTACAGCCCCGCAGGAAAAAAGCTCGGGAGTGAATCACAACGGGGCCCTCATGAGAGAGTTCAATATGGTACTTGGTGCCATAGAGCTAAGGGAGATCAATCTTAGGGGGAAAGGTTTACTTGGCGAGGAAACATTCAGGGAAACAATGCAACCATGACGAGGATTGACAGATGTTTTGCAACCCTTGAATGGGATGATCTCCTCCCTGCTAGGGAGCTTCAGTCGCTCTCGTCGTTAATCTCTGATCACTCTCCATTGTTGCTTGCCACGTGCGTTCCGAGCAACAAGTATCGTGGTTTCCGCTTTGAGAGCTTTTGGCCTAGGTTGCCGGGTTTTGTTGAAGTGGTCAAGACCGCCTGGGAGGTTCATGATGTGCATAATGGGGCACTGCATCGGTTATCCTGCAAGCTGAATAGAACGGCTAAGGACTTAAAACGTTGGAGCAAAAAATTATTCGGGCTGGTCAGGCTTCAGCTTGCCATTGCAACTGAGGTCAATTTTAGGTTGTACAAAGCAATGGAGGAAAGAGAACTTTCGCTTTCTGAGTTGGGGTTGTATAAGGCATTGAAGACCAGGATTCTAGGTCTCTCCGTTGTGGAAAGAATGAGGATGAGGCAACAAACTAGAGCGAAATTCATTAGTGAAGGAGATGCTAACATGAAGTTTTTTCACGCCAATATCTCCGCGGCGCAGAGTCTTAACAGGATCTCGCACTTGTATACCGACGACCAAAGTGTGATGTCTGAGGCCAATGACATTGAGGACATCTTTTTCTCGCACTTTGTGAACCTCCTTGGCATGAGAAAGGAGAGGTCACACACCTTGAATTGGGATGTGCTTCAACTCCTGCGTGGCGTTTTGCAGGATTTGGAATCGCCCTTCCTTGAGGATGAGATCCATGATGTTATTAGGCATCTTCCTTCAGATAAGGCTCCAGACCCCAGGCTTTTCTATAAATCTTGTTGGGACATCGTTCAAGATGATTTGATTGCAGCTTTCCAGGATCTTTGGCACTGTAGGGTGGATGGTTTTGTGGATTTGAATTGTGCCCATATTGCCCTTCTGCCTAAAGGGCAATGCGAGCCAACCATTGCAGCCTTTAGGCCGATTAGATTGATGCATAGCATTGACAAGTTGTTCTCAAAGCTACTTGCGAATAGGCACTCCAGGCATTTGCAAAATTTGGTCTCCCCGGTTCAAAGCGCTTTCATTAAAGGTAGGTCCATACAAGACAACTTTCTTTGGGTTAGGTCGAGCGTGCAGCACCTGCATAGGAAAAAGGTGCCTTCACTGCTTGTGAAGCTGGACATTCAAAGAGCATTTGACTCGGTCAGTTGGGAGTACCTCCTGGAGGTCTTATAGACTTTCGGGTTTGGGCAATGTTGGTGAGACTGGCTAGCCATTCTGTTAGGGAATGCCACCTCCTAGGTCTTGATTAATAACTTGCCTGGTAGGGCCCTCGCGCACCATCGGGGCCTGAGGCAGGGCGACCCTCTTTCCCCAATGTTGTTTATCCTAGCCATGGAGTCGTTGGCTCGGCTTCTACGATTGGCTGAAGATAGAGGAGTGTATCATTCCATCCCTCATAATCTGGTTAGATTGAGGGTATCGCTGTATGCAGATGATGTCATGGTGCTGATCAGGCCGGAGGCTTCAGAAGTGCAGGCCCTCAGTCAGATCTTTACTGCCTTCCAAGGAGCGATTGGGCTGGTTGTGAATTGGGCAAAAAGTGATGTCTTCCCAATTAGGTGTGATCAACAAACCGGGGGTTGGCTACATAATGAAATCCCAGCACAAATTAAAAATTTCCCTTGCAGTTACCTTGGTCTGCCACTGAAGCCCACAAAAATCAAGAAGCAGGAGGAAATGATTCTAGTTGAAAAGGTCAGGCGCAGGTTGGCGACTTGGAAGGCCAAGCTACTCTCCAAGGAAGGTCGGTTGGTCCTCATCAACTCCGTGCTCACTTCAATGACTATTTATCACATCATGGTCTTTGAGCTGAGTGGGTGGGCAATTAGGAAGATCGACAAAATTAGGTGAGCCTTCCTTTGGACCGGGGAAGAAGAATGCCATGGTGGTAAATGCCTGGTTAATTGGGCAACGGTGCGCAGGCCAAAGGAGGTAGGGGGTTGGCGTCAAGGATATTGGCCATTTTGGCCGGGCTTTGCTTCTCCGTTGGCTTTGGCATGTTTGGGACTCCCCGCCAAAACCTTGGGTCGGGTCTACGCTCACATTCCCAATGATGGATATCACGCTTTTTCGAGCGGTGACAGAGCTTACTTTGGGTGATGGCTCCAGTGCCTCCTTTTCGAACTCACCTGGGTTAGATGGTTCTTCTCCAAGTGGGGTTGCACCACGCTGCTATAGGCTTGCAAGAAGAGAGGATATTTCAGTGCAGGAGGCGCTAACAGATGGTCGGTGGATGATACCCTTAAAGAAAATTTCCACTTCGGAGCAGGTTCGCGAGTTCATCACTCTTTGGTCAGCCGTGCACCAGCTAATCCTACTTCCAGGCATATCAGACTCCGTTCGTTGGAAGTTCACCGCTTCAGGATTGTATTCAGCCATATCGGCATATTCCTTACAGTTCATCGGTTCTTCACAGGACCATGACTTTGCTCGCATTTGGAGAGCCAAGGTGCAGAGGAAGTGTCATTTTTTTTTCTGGGTGATGATCCGTGAGAGGTTGTACACCGCTCATCGCCTATCCGCTAGAGGGTGGCTGTGCAACGTTTTATGTGCTCTATGTGGTGATTGTGAAGAAACTCATAAGCATCTGTTTTGGGAGTGTGCCTTTATGAGACAAATCTGGCATGGAATGGCACCTCTTCTTTGCTTTTCAAAGGTGGATAGTCCCACAGTTGTTTCGGTCGGTCATTGGTGGGATCAGCTAACAGGGAAAGGTCGTCAGGCGCACTGAAGACGGTATCATCATTGCCATATGTTGGAACATTTGGAAGGAGCAGAAAGCCAGGATTTTCCGGCAGAAGGATTGTTGGCCGGACGATGTTGCTAAAGATTAAGGGTGGCCTACTGGTAGCCTAGTTGGCGTTTCGGTCGGACTAGTCGAGTGTTGTGTTGGATTGCTTTTGCCTCGTGTTACCTAAACTCTTCTCTGTATTTGCTTCTCCTTTGAATGAATTGGGCACCTCGCCTTTCTTTCAAAAAAAAAAGTATCCAACAGTTCATCTTGGATAACTTCCTGTATTTGCAATGCTTTTAGCTGAGCAATCACTGCTGTGGATAACATCGACCCCGGGTATCCACACGGCGGGCCTAAAAGACCACCCGACAGGGGATGGACCAAGTTGGGTGGATAAGGACGGGTACCACTCGGACTCTAGAAGACTTGCTCGGCAAGAAAAGACATGAAGATAGAAGCTTATCCCTAATTAATTGGGAAGGTATACTTGTAATCCCGGATAACTACTACAGGATAGAGATAGGAATCCTACCTCGTAACAGACTAGGACTCCTCCTTGTAACCCCACCCCCTCCACTATATAAAGGGGGTAGGGGGCCATAGTTCGGCATCTACATCTTGATCGTCTCCCAGGGGTTGATCATCATCTCCACATCCATAAAACGAAGTCCGGATGTGTTCGGGACATCCGTTTGAAGGCAGGCTGCGCGGGAAGGTCGCGAATCTCGGCCGAGCTCTTCGCTTCGGGAGCCGACTGCCTCTTCGACGACTCCGGCGAGCTCCACCTCTCGGATCTGGATTAGATCCAATCTGGGGGAAATACAACAATGCCTCCCGCTCAGGTTGGGGATTGCCATCTACTCATGAGTAGTACGCCAACGGCTCAATTCCCGACTCGGATACGGCGACGGCTCGAAGACAGATTCTGGACGTCATCTTGTTTCTTCAATTCCCGTTGATTCAGAAGGAATTTCGCGATGAGACTGGATGCGTTAGAAAGATAATTTCGTCCTCTTTCCGTGAAGCCTAAGAACGCCTAAAATGGAGTCCGGATACGTCCGAGACATCCGTTTGAAGGCAGACTGCGCAGGAAGGTCGCGAATCTCAGCAAGCTCGTAAAACCCATCTGCAGAGGATGCGGCATGCGGATATGCCGTGGTATACCTCCAAGGACATCAAGGATCAGCAAGGAGCTTCTCCAAACAATCGACGACCAACACTTCTTCCGGACTCGGATCCGATCCAGTCTGAGGAGAACATCGACATCGCTTCGTCTGAACTCCCGTTCGGGTCGAGGAACGCCGCTGCCATCTACTCCCGAGTGGTGCGCCGGGGCCTCAATTCTCGACTCGGATACGGTGAGAACTTAACCAAGGACTTCAACAACGCTTTTTCGGATTTGGACTAGATCCGATCTGGAAGGGAATTCAACAGCGCTTCACTCGGACTCCCGGTCGTGTTGGGGAACGCCACCGCCGCCTACCGACGAGTAGCGCGCTGGGGGCTTAATTCCCGACTCGGATACGGCGGGGTCCCGATGGAGGACGAATCTCGAGTGGTGACCGTCATTAGCAGAAAATCACTCGGCCTCAACGATCACAGCGTCCATCGTGCGATCTCGGCTTCATCAACTGCGAGACGAACATGAGAAGAAGATGCGATCTGTTCCCATTCTGATTCTGGACGGAACTTGTATCGTGATTTCTTCCCGTCGACTCAGGAGGAGTTTCGGGGTGATATAAGATGCGTTGGAAAGCTTATGTCGTTATCTTTCCAACGAATCCAAGAACGCCTGAATCCGACTTCGGATGCGACTGTGGCATCTTTTTGAAGACAGCCTGCGCAGAGAGGTCACGAATTTCGGCGAGCTCGTAAAGCTCGTCGGTGCCGGCACGGCGTGAGGATTGTTCATGCCACATCTCGTGGGATGTTGAAAACCAGCGAGGACTTCCATCAACTTTCGACAAGTTACACCAACCACGTGGAGCTCATTTACGACTACGGCCGACATCGCCGACCACGGGCAAGACCTCGGCGAGTATGTGCTCTTCGACGCCGACCACGGCGTGTGCTGCTCGGTGTTGATCGAGATTTGAACGACTACTTCCACTGCTCCGCTACACGCACGTCTACAAGTCCACGGCTCGGCGACACGCAACTCAGCGACACGCCTACGCCTACACCACGAGCGCCCAAATATTCAACAGCTCGGCTGTACACCATCGCGCACCACGAGCGCCCGGTACGGCTACACGCCTGCAGCCACAAGTCTACGGATCAGCGACAAGCCACTCGGCTACACGCCTACGCCAGCGTCACGAGCACCCAAGTCTACGGCTCGGCAACACGCCACTAGGCGAGACGCCTATGCCCGCGCCACGAGCGTCCAAGTTTTCAGCAAGGCTATACGCCATCGCGCACCACGAGCGTCTGGTACGGCTACACGCCTGCAGCTACAAATCTACGGCTCAGCGACAAGCCACTCGGCTACACGCCTACGCCAGTACCACGAGCGCCCAAGTCTACGGCTCGGCGACACGCTACTCAGTGATACGCCTACGCCAGCGCCACGGGCAGCCAAGTCCACGGCTCGGCTACACGCCTAACGCCTACATCAGAGCTAAGTTCTCATTAGCATAACTTTTCTGTATAATCTAAGTTGTTTCTTGACTTGCTACTTAGTTGGTCTCCAACTAAGCAGTAAGTCGGGGGCTACACCTAATAGGTGCACTTTGCGTGCACTTTTTTTTTGTTGTTTTTTCTTAATGATTGCAAATGAATCCGAGTGGTTTTCCCGAGTAGTGAAGCTCTGACCCACAAACGGCTAACTTTAGTCACTCGATACGCGTGCCTGGGAAAAGAGCCATGAGCCAATTCCCGACGCCCGGGGGCTAGACTAGTCGGGCAGAGTGCTTAATAAAAGGAAGATTACTTGGAGGAATTTAACATCAAAAGAAAAAGTTGCAAAAATCAAAAAGGAAAAGTAGCAAAAGCATAAAAATTATATAAATAAAGCAGTCGGACCTTACATCCGATTGGTTGTTTTTTCATCCAAATATTGCCTAAATCCTACATGTACATGCTACTAGGTTCATGGGTTTTTAGCTCATCAAGTACCTTCTACGACTCCGTACACGAGTAAGAAGGGCCTGCGCAATACTCCGTACACGAGTAAGAAGGATCTGCGCTATGAGCGGCAACTACGGCTCGGCGAGCGCCCGGCACGGCTACAAGCCTACGCCTGTGCCTCGACCATCCAAATCTATAGCTCGACGAGCACTCGGCATGGCTACAAGCCTACGCCCGCATCAAGAGTGTTCAATTCTATGGCACAGCTATATACCCACGCCATCTTCGGTACGGCTATATGCCTACACCAACTTTGGTACGGCTATACGCTTACGCCTCTGGCAATAATCCATCCTGCGCCCTGAGCGCTAACCACGGCCTTCTAGCTGTGCGTCATGACCAGTGGCTACAAGCGCAGCCGGGCTAAGCCAAATTCAGCCTCGATGCACCCCTTTGAGGGCGTATCACCGGCAGAGCTACAAGGTATACCCCATTTTGGGTCACTAGTTGGTCGCTGCATGTCAGGGTCAGATACTAGTGATGTCGGGATTGAGTTTCGATGGTACGCTCCAGTTGGGGCCTATGCTGTACACCACTACCCGGGTATGGATACCATACGGCTAAACTCTTTCCTTAAGGTACGCCCCGTGGTGGGGTCGCCAGCTGTATTCCGCTACAGTGGGATACAGGTACCGCCTGGTTGACAATCGGTCTCCAACTAAGCAGTAAGTCGGGGGCTACACCTAATAGGTGCACTTGCGTGCACTTTTTGTTGCTTTCTCTTTATGATTGCAAATAAATCCGAGTGGTCATTCTGAGTAGTGAAGCTCTGACCCATAAACGGCGAACTCTAGTCACTCGATACGCGTGCCTGGAAAAAGAGCCATGAGCCAATTCCCGACGCCCGGGAGCTGGACTTGTCGGGTAGAGTGCTTAACAAAAGGAAGATTACTTGGAGGAATTTAATATCAAAAAGGAAAAGTAGCAAAAGCGTAAAAATTACTTTAATAAAGCAGTCGGACCTTACACCCGATTGAATGTTTTTCATCCAAATACTGCCTAAATCCTACATGTACATGCTACAGGGGTTCATGAGTTTTTACCTCATTGAGTACCATCCACGACTCCGTACATGAGTAAGAAGGACCTACGCAATGAGCGACAACTATGGCTCGGTGAGCACCTGGCACGGCTACAAGCTTACGCCCGTGCCTCGACCGTCCAAATCTATAGCTCGGCGAGCGCCCGGCATGGCTACAAGCCTACGCCTGCGCCACGAGTGTTCAAGTCTATGGCACAGCTATACGCCCACGCCATCTTCGGTACGGCTATACGTCTACACCAACTTTGGTGTGGCTATATGCTCACGCCTTTGGCCATGGGCCATCCTGTGCCTTGAGCGCTAACTACGGCCTTCCGGCTGCGCGTTATAACCAATGGCTACAAGCGCAGCCGGGCTAAGCCAAATTCAGCCTCGGTACACCCTATGTTGGGTTGACTACCGACAGAGCTACCATAACAATTACCCATCTGTTGATATACCCCATGTTGGGTCACTAGTTGGTCGCTGCATGTCAGGATCAGATACCAGTGATGTCGGGATTGAGTTTCGATGGTACGGCCTAGATAGGGCCTACGCTGTACACCGCAACCTGGGTATGGATACCATACGTGGATACCATACGACCAAACTCTATCCTTAAGGTACGCCCTGTGGTGTGGCCGCTAGCTATCTCCCACTCCGGTCGGGTGCAGGTACCGTCTGACCGACAACAATGGTATGCCCCATATTGGGACACTAGCTGTGTGCCGCACCAGTCGGATACAGGTATCATTGGGCCAAACCCAATCCATATGGTATGCTCCATGTTGGGCCAACACTACAGGAAAACGAAGTGTTTTTGTCGGCCCATATTAATTTCGTCGGTAAAAATAACCGACGAAAAAAGGTAATAATTTCATCGGTTTCTTAAAACCGATAAAATAATGTTATAATTTCGTCGGTTTTTTGAAACCGATGAAAATAAAGCTTTATTTCGTCGGCTCCTTCGGCCGACGAAATAAGATGCCGCCACGTCCCCAAGTTTAACCCCACCCACCGGCCTGTCTATCAGCTCACATGACCTAGATCGCGCTCCCCCACTCCCCCGCGCCGCCGCCACCCTGCTCCCTCGCGCCGCTCACCAACCTTCACCTCGCGCCGCCCGCCGCCCCGCTCCCCCGCGCCGCCGCCGCCACCCTGCTCCCTCGCGCTGCTCGCCGCCCTTCACCTCGCGCCGCCCGCCGCCCTGCTCCCCCGCTCCACTCCTAGGGTTTCCTCCTCCTCCCTCGCCGACCGGCGGTGGCCGCACCCCTCCCCGCCGCCGCGGCCTCCGGCGCCTTGCCTTCCTCCTCCCACCGCCGCGCGCCCCAATTCCTTTCCCCTCCGCGCCCAACGGCAAGGGCCCAATGCCCACCCTGCCCGAACAAGGTGATGCCGGTAAGGCCAAGCGCCAAACCGATGATGGTGATCGGGATGATGATGAATATCAAGAGCCCGTGAACCATATCGCCGTCATCTTCGGCGGCTCCTCGGCTTATACCTCTCGGCGCAGCCTCAAGGAAGCTGCTCGGGAGGTCCACAACGTTGAAAAGGGCAAGCCTCAGCCCGAATCGATGAAGTGGACCGAGGTCCCCATCTCCTTCTCTTAGGAGGATTGCCCCACTGGGATGACCAAGCCCCAGCGACTCCCACCGGTGGTCGCTCCGACCATCAGCAACGCCAGAGTTGGCCGTGTCTTGATCGACGGCTGGAGCGCTTTGGACTTGCTTTCTGCCAAAGTCTTGAACAAGATGCAGATTCCTCACTCCAAGCTTAAAGAGGTCTCGATGCCTTTCTACGGCATTGTCCCGAAAGAAGCTGTTCGGCCGCTGGGGCAGATTGTTCTGCCTGTCACCTTCGGCAGCCCAAGCAACTTCTGGACAGAGTTGATCACGTTTGACGTGGTTGACTTCCCATCCACTTACAACGCGATCTTGGGCCGCCCATCACTCTGTAAGTTCATGGCCGTGTCCCACCACGCTTACCATTGCGTGAAGATACCGGGTCCTAACGGTGTGATCACGGTCAAAGGCAACTACAAAACTGCTTTGGATTGCGACGAGCAGTCCCTTGCCCAGGTCGACCAGCTTCTGCCGCGTGGCCCCGAAGCTTCGCAGACCAAGTCAGCACGCCCTAGGGTCTCCTTCAGCCAGGGGGAGAAACCAAGGAAGTTCCGCTGTCTCTTGATGATACTTCCAAGACAGTTCATTTGGGGGCCAATCTGGATCCCAAATAGGAAAGCGAGCTCATAGTCCCACTGTCCCTGGATGACTCTTCCAAGACAGTTCACTTGGGGGCCAATCTGAACCCCAAATAGGAATGCGAGCTCATTGCCTTCCTCCGAGCTAATGCAGATGTGTTTGCCTGGGAGCCATCTGACATGCCGTGAATCCTAAGGGAGGTTATCAAGCACAAACTGGCAGTCCGACCGGACAAAAAACCTGTTCGCCAGAAGCTTCGTCGTTTTTCGGATTTCAAACAGGGGATTATTAAGGATCAGTTTGGCAAGCTTCTCGCTGCTGGTTTCATCCGTGAGGTTGATTACACCGAGTGGCTGGCCAACCTTGTCATTGTAAAGAAGAAAGGCGGCAAGTGGAGGATGTGTGTCGATCACACAGATCTGAACGCTGCTTGTCTGCTCGCTGCTGGTTTCATTCGCAAGGTTGATCACACCGAGTGGCTGGCCAACCCTGTGATCGTAAAGAGGAAAGGCGGCAAGTGGGGGATGTGTGTCGACCGCACAGATCTGAACGCAGCTTGTCCTAAGGACAATTTCCCGCTGCCTCGCATAGACCAGCTGGTCGACGCGACTACGGATGCCCACCTCTTGAGTTTTTTGGATGCTTACTTCGGTTATCACCAAATAAGCATCGCCCCCGAGGATGAAGAGAAGACTGCCTTCATCACCCCCTTCGACACTTTCTGCTATACGACCATGTCTTTCGGTCTGCGCAATGCAGGTGCCACCTTCCAGCGTTTAATGGAGAAGACATTCCCAGAACAGCGCGGAAGGAACCTGGAGGTGTATGTCGACGACATAGTTGTAAACAGCAAGTATGCTCCAGATCATGTAAAAGACCAGCCCGAGACCTTCCATAATCTCACCAGGCACAGAATTAAGTTAAATCCAGAAAAGTGTACCTTTGGTGTTCGATCTGGCGTGCTGCTCGGCTATGTTATAGTTTCGCAAGGAAATTTCTGCTAACCCTGAAAAAATCAAGGCCATTGAAAACATGATGGCTCCGACCACCGTTAAGGAGGTTCAAAGCCTCACAGGGCGGATGGCTGCTCTAAACAGGTTTATTTTCCGTCAATACGAACGCGGGCTGCCCTTCTTTAAGGCCCTGCGCATGCACAATGGTTTCGAGTGGACAGAGGAGGCTGACAGATCTTTCGAAGATATAAAGCAATACCTGTCCCTGGTCCCGACCAAGTTCCATCTAGGCGAAATCCTAAGGAACAAGGAAGCTGGCGGACGTATAGCTAAGTGGGCAATGGAACTAGCAGAGTTCGATATTCTGTTTGCTGCCCAAACTGCTATCAAATCCCTGGTCCTGGCTGACTTTGTCGCTGAATGGATTTGTCCGCCCAAATACCAGGAAGCTCCCGAGCAGCCTGAAGAAACCCCTTGGACCATGTTCTTTGATGACTCGCGCACTGGAAACTCGGGGCTGGCTTTGTTCTCATCTCCCCTCAAGGAGAACAACTCTAGTATTCTATCCAATTACACATTGCGGCGACTAACAACGCCGTAGAGTACAAGGCCCTCCTCGTGGGACTTAGAGTGTGCAAGTCGTTCGGCTTCCAACGGCTAACTGTGAAGGGAGATTCACAGCTGGTCATCAATCAGATAAACAAGGAGTATCAGTGCTGCGATGACTCAATGGCGCGATACCTAGTTGAAGTGAGGAAGTTGGAGTGGCACTTTCGATTCTTCGAGGTGCTCTTCGTGCCCAGGAAGGACAACTTCTTGGCAGACCAGCTATCTAAGTTTGGATCCTCACGTGAACCTGCTCCAGCAGAGGTGCTTGTCGAGCACCTTTACAAGCCCTCACTCACGTCTCCGGACAAGGCAACAGAGACAGGTGGTGCTGTCTCCGTTATCGAGCAGGCTGCGGACTAGACAACGCCATTTGTTCGGTTCCTTGAAGATGGGACCCTGACCGACGACGAAGCCAAGCGTTCCCTGCTTATAAGGCATGCTAGTCCATACAAGCTTGTGGACGGCATCCTTTACCGTCAAGGTGCTCTAGGAGTTCTCTCCAAGTGCATCTCACAGCAGGAGGGTATGTTCCTTCTTAGAGACATACCCGAGGGTGCCAGCGGCAACCACGCCTCCTTCAGGACTCTGGTCGGCAAAGCGTTTCGCATGGGCTATTATTGGCCCACAGTGCTACAGGATGCTCGGGATGTGGTAACTAAGTGCAAGGCATGTCAATTCCACGCCGGAAGGCCAATAAGCCCGCACAAGAGCTCCAAACGATCCCCATCATGGCCTTTCTCCACATGGGGTCTGGATCTGCTCGGCCCGTTCCCAAAGGTGTACAAGGGCTGCACACACTTGCTCGTCGCCGTTGACACTTTCACAAAGTGGATTGAGGCAGAGCCTGTGTCATCTCTTCACGCCAAAATGGCTATGCACGTTTTCAAAAGCAACGTGATCACGTGCTTCGGAATTTCCCACAAGCTAATCACTGATAACGGTCCCAGTTCAGAAGCGAGTTATTCTAGGAATACTGCGAACAGCTGGGAACCAAGGTCTGCTTCGCCTCGGTGGCACATCCACAGAGCAATGGAGCAGTCGAGCGAGCTAACGGACAGATAGTCCAGGGTATCAAACGGCGCGGGATCGCTGCACTCAGCAAGCACAACAAAGCCTGGGTTAACGAAGTTCCTTCCGTCCTCTTGGCAGTTCGCACCACAGCCAGCCGGGCAACCGAGGAAACTCCTTTCCAAGTGGTCTACGGTGCAGAAGCCATCTTGCCCGCCGAAGTAGTACTCTGCTCGCCTCGCACAAGCTCGGTCAACTTGGTTGACGACGAGCAAGAGCGCTTGCTCAAACTTGATCTCCTCGAAGGTACATGCGAACGGGCACAAGTCAGAATGGCGTGCTACCAGCAAGATCTTCGCCGGCACGCTGCCAAATCAGTTCGACCAAAGGCTTTGAAGGTGGGCGACCTCGTTCTGCGCCTTAGTTCGTCCAAGTCTCTCGGGCTGCCATGTAAAGTTCAATCCAATAAACAGTGAATTTTTGCGGCCCCCTACGGTTCTTTTCACACCTCGTCTTCTCAGACTATTCCTTCTCTCTGGTAACACTTGATGGCTGCCCGGTCTTGCGAACTCTTGGCTCCGCGATCTTCAAGGTTTCCCTGCCCGTATCTGGTTCAACGACTTCCTAAACTCAGAGTTGCGTAACACGGCTTCCAGCCTTGCGGCTAAGTCTGCTCTCGTAAGCCTTTAGCGGCAGAGGCACTTACCGCTCACGGCCCAACCACTTGGTGAAGCCTGCACTTATAAGCCCCCCGCGGCAGAGGCACTTTCCTTGTTCGGTTACCTTCGGAATCGCCTAACTTACGTTAACGAGAAGTTCCTGGAACGAGTCGATCAGGATGCGGGTGTCGCTCTATCTCTCTACGCATGTGCTCGAATTCGCAATCTTAGGTATTCGAGCATCGTCCGTACCGGGGGCTAGGGTGTCGCTCTATTCCTTGTGCACCTGTTCGAGTTTGTAAATTTAGGTTCACGAACATAATTTGGCTGGCCGCGCGCGCGTTTGGTTTGCCCGGCGTGCTTCATTGCCACAGAGGGTTTCCTTGAGGGCTGGCGGCCGCCATGACACGGCGAGCTCTGCGTCGGCTCGGCGGCCACCTTGGGCTTCGCGGCCACCTTGGCGTTGCCCTTCCTTGCTTCCTCCTTCTCTGACCCAGAGAGCTCTTCGACGATCCCGCCGATGATGAGCTGATCTTCCTACACATTGTGAAGAGAATGTAAGTATGCAATTGTCTTGCAAGTCTAGCAACCCAGTGGAGATCTGTTTAAGATACCTCTGGTGTGCGAACGAGCACGTTCCTAGGGCAGGTGTAGGCCACCACGCCGATGACCTCACTGTCCTTCCTGGCAGCCTTTAGCATGGCGTCGACCTGCTCGGTCACCCATGCGTCGGTTGGCTTCACGGCCCGAGCAGAAGAAATCTGTCGACGGTTGGGATATTGACCCAAGTCAACTAAGGTTCTTCAAGAGGGAGATAGGAGACACGCCGAACAGAACGAACAACAATCAACGATCAATAGGGAGACAAGGGTTTTTATCCAGGTTCAGACCTCTCGGGATAGATAATAGCCCTACGTCCAGCCTTTCTTATATATCAAGATGATTACAAGAGGTGGCTCGACGAGACGAACAAGTCTCGGCGAGATTATGGTGTATACGAAGTGGTAAGATGCGAAAGCTCTTGGCCAGGGCTCCTCTAAACGTTGTAGGGGCCCTGTTTATATAGCACGGAGCAAACCGACCTACCGAGGGAATATCGGGCCGGGCTAACTACGAGATCGCAACGAACTCGACATGCCAAATATATCCCAAGGCAGACAAGGCATACTCCCGGTCTTGGGGATCACGACTTCTATTCCAATCCGGGAAACCACGTCCGGGTCTTCACGTAGCCGTGCAGAACTCCTGTTCGAGACGGACTCAAACACGATTCCTTGGCCGTTACGCCTTATGCCAGCCAGGAAGCTGTTCGCCAAGATGCACATGGGCCAGATAGAACCTTCCAAGGAGCTGGGCCCTGGTAGGCTTTTTGATTGGGCCGTCGGGGAGTGGGCCACGGCAATGGGCCGTAGTTTTATCCCCGACAAAATCGTTAGTTCCTGTTCGGAAGAATCGCCAAAGAACGGTTAAGTGTTTGAGGAACTTACCCGTGCTCTCCCTGGTGATGTCCTCCCCGCCTTCTATCTTGTAGAAGGGATAGGACCTCTTCCGCAGCGGACAGATCTTGTTCGCTACGAAGTCCTGGATTATCTCCCTGCCCATGAGCCCGAGGCCCACGAGAGAGGCGATCTTCCGGGTGAGATACCACTCCTCGTCGCTCAGCTCCGGCCGCGGCATTGGAGTTCCCTTCGCCGGCGCCTTTCCGGTGAAGATGAGCTTGCTGTCGTCGCTCCTCCTGGTGTAGAACCACCTCATCCGCCACGGTCCCATCGAGTCGAGCAGTGGCGGACCAGGATAGGGCGCTTCATCGGCGGTGGGCCGGAGCTTGAGGTATTAGCACCCAAGCGCCGAAGCGGCGGAGCTGCTCCTCGTCACGGTGTAGTAGTGGAGGAATAGCCCCACCGACGGATCTACTCCCAGCTAGCCCTCGCACAGGTGTGCGAAGACGGCCATCTGCAGGAAAAAGTTGGGGTTGAGGTTCGCAACCTCCAGCCCGCTGATGTTCAGGAAGGTCTCCACGAAATAGCGTCTGGGAGAGCTAAGCCCAAACATCGCGAACTGCTCGAAGTTGACGAACTCGTCCTCGAGCGTCTCCGGTCATTCCTCCTCCCCGGGCAGCCTCCAGCTGCCGGCGTCGATGTGTCCCTCCTCCCCTAAAGTCCTCAAATCCTCCTCGGTCATGCTAGAGCCTGAGAACTTGGCCACAGCGATCCCCAGCTTTGGACGAGCAGCTTTGGAGGTGAGTTGTGGCTGTTGATGCTTACACGATTGGAAAAGGGCTCGAGAAGGAGAGGTGCGCGAAAGCGAAAGTGGCGAGCCGGGAGCGGTTCGGGTGCTCTTTATAGCCCCAGACGAGCAGCTCCTCAACGGTTCTTTTCCACAAAACGGCTAGTTTTTTCTGCAACGGCTAGGTAAAAACGGTTGCCCGTTCTGGCTGCGCAGCAGAAGTTACCGTTGAGATGTGCTAACGGTTACTTTTCCAGTGTCTACACTGAGGGCTGAGAGCTCTGCTCGAACAGATGTTGTTCCCTGTTCGACGCAATAGAGTTGCTCAGCACTGGTCGGGTTTGTTCGGTCCCGAACAAGTCCTGTTCGGCTGAACCATAGCCTGTTCGGTCGCCTGTTACACGTCTTTGTAGCAGAAAAATTTCCCTCTTCGCGACTTGGAGTCTCAAGAGGAAGACCCCACTCTAGTGAGTCCTTCCACTTGAGTCTCGGGGGCTAGCTGTCGGGGATAAAATAACGGCCCATTACCATGGCCCACTCCCTGACGGCCCAATCGAACAGCCTACTAGGGCTTAGCTCCCTGGAAGGTTCTATCAGGCCCATGTGCATCCTGTCGAATAGCTTCCTGGTTGGCACGGTGTGTAACGGCCTTGGATTCCTGTTCGAGTCCGACTCGAACAAGAGTTCTGCACGGCTACGTGAAGACCCGGACGTGGTTTTGCTGGATTGGAGAAGACGTCGCGATCCCCAAGAATTGGAGTTTACCTTATCTACCTCGGGATGTATTTGGCATGTATATGAGTTTGTTACGATCTCGTAGTTAGCCCGGCCCGATCATCTCTCGGTAGGTCAGTTGTTCAACACTATATAAACCGAGCCCCTACGGCGTGTAGAGGGCACGGGATCATCGCATACTACTTCCTATACACACATAATCTCGCTGAGACTGGTTTGTCTCATCAAGCTTCCTCTTGTAATCCTCGTTGATATAAAGAAAGGCTTGACGTAGGGCTATTATCTCTCCTGAGAGGCTTGAACTAGGATAAAAACCCTGTGTCTCCCTGTTGCTCAGTGATGGCTGTTCGCATTACTCGGCAGGTCTTCTATCTCCCTTTTCCAAGAACCTTAGTTGACTTGAGATCAATATCTCAACCGTCGACAGTATTCCCTCTAAGACAGTCCTCCGCGCTCCTTCCTTGTGGTAGTGACAATGTGTCCGTCCCGAGGGGATCGTCCGTGATCGTCGCCCGCCCGCTTGCCCCTGTGGTCGCAGCGACCACGCGGACTTGGCGAGCGTTGTCTACCACGGGAATCTTGGACGTAGCGAGTCGTCCTTTGATGGTGACGAGGGTCACGTGATCGATTGGAGCGCTCACTGTCCGAATCATTCCGAGCAGGCTAGCTGCATTGCCCGGAGGAGGCGCTAACTTCCCCTGTGAGCTTAAGGCCTTGAGCCAATCGCTCTAGGTGAGAAGCAACAACGTCTCCCATGAGGGCGAGGTTGGCTGGTTGGTGGATCTGATCACCGTTGCCATGGCCTGAAGCCGTTCCGGACTCTGCTCAAGGGGTCCTGGGATCCCTAAGGCATCCGCGTTTTGCCCGACCGGGTTCTGGTTATGCGGCGATTCGGCCCGAGTAGGTAAAACTTCTGCCGGGGGACTTGGGGGAGGTGCGCGAGACGGGTCGCGTCGTTGTTGCTTGCGCCGATCACGAATCTGCGCCAAGGTTTGATTAATTGAGGCGTCCAGACTGCGGCGAACAACTTCTTGATCGCGAGCAGCCGGCGCGGCCCCATCCTGCTGCCGAGCAGAATTGATCTGCTCCATCTCGTCGACCGTCGCGGCCCGCGCAAGAGCCTCTAAGGTCTCTGCGCCGGCCATGTTGACGCTGCGACGGCCGCGCGTTGGCACACTAGACAGTGTCATCGCTGTGTCGCCACAGGAGGAATCGGCCGACATGGCCTTGGAAGCCGAGAGATCTAAACCAGCGTAAAGATCGTCGGTTCCGTAATCATCGTCAATGATGGGAGCGTGATCTAAGACCATCTCTAGAATGTAGCCGGGGGGTTCTGTCTCAGATCTTAAAGGCGATCGAGATCGAAGGGATCGATCCGATGTGACATCCTGCCCTTCTGAATCATAGCCCTCATGAAGAGTTTCCGGGTCGCTGAATGTGTTCGACATGCTCGAATAGGCTTGATCTACTAGTGCGCCCCACGGTCTGCGCCAACTATCGACGGTTGGAAAGGAGTTTCCCCGGTTACCCTACTGGCTGTGGTGCGCACGGCCCAGAGGACGGAAGGAACTTGGTCGACCCAGGCTTTTTTGTGTCGCGAACACCCGCCGTTTGATACCCTGGACTATCTGTCCGTTATCTCGTTCGACTGCTCCATTGCTCTGTGGTTGTGCCACAGAGGCGAAGCAAACCTTGGTGCCTAGCTGTTCACAGTATTCATGGAATAGCTCGCTTCTGTACTGGGGACTGTTCTCGGTGATCAGCTTGTGGGGAATCCCGAAGCGCGTGATCACATTGCTTTTGAAGAAACGCACAGCCGTTTTGGCATGAAGAGATGACACAGGCTCGGCCTCAATCCACTTTGTAAAGGTGTTGATGGCGACGAGCAAGTGCTTGCAGCCCTTGAACCCCTTGGGGAACGGGCCGAGCAGATCCAGACCCTATGTGGAGAAAGGCCATGATGGGGGATCGTTTGGAGCCCTTGGGTGGGCTTATGGGCCTTATGGGCATGAAATTGGCATGCTTTGCACTTAGTTACCACATCCCGGGCTTCTTGCAGCGCTGTGGGCCAGTAATAACCCATGCGAAATGCTTTGCCGACCAGAGTTCTGAAGGAGGCGTGGTTGCCGCAGTCACCCCTTGTGTATGACCGTAAGAAGGAACACACCCTCCTGCTGCGAGATGCACTTGGATAGTACTCCCAGAGCACCTTGCCGGTATAGGATGCCGTCCACAAGATTGTATGGACTAGCACGCCTTGTAAGACGGGAATGCTCGGCTACGTCGCCGGGCAAGGTCCCATCTGCAAGGTATCGGACAAATGGCGTTGTCCAGTCCGCAGCTTGCTCGCTGACAGAGACAGCACCACCTGTCTCTTTTGCCTCGTCCGGAGACGTGATAGAGGGCTTATAAAGGTGCTCGACGAGCACCCCTGCCGGGGCAGGTTCGCGTGATGATCCAAATTTGGACAACTGGTCGGCCAAGAAGTTGTCCTTCCTGGGCACGAAGAGCACCTCGAAGAATTGAAAGTGCCGCTCCAACTTTCTCACTTCAACCAGGTATCGCGCCATTGAGTCATCGCAACACTGATACTCCTTGTTTACCTGATTGATGACCAGCTGTGAATCTCCCTTCACAGTTAGCCGTTGGACGCCAAGCGACTTGCATGCTCTTAGTCCCGTGAGGAGGGCCTCGTACTCTGCGGCGTTGTTAGTTGCCGCAAAGTGTAGTTGGATAGAATACTGGAGTTGCTCTCCTTGAGGGGAGATGAGAACAAAACCAGCCCCCGAGTTTCCAGTGCGCGAGCCGTCAAAAAACATGGTCCAGGGGGTTTCTTCAGGTTGCTCGGGAGCTTCCTGGGATTTGGACGGGCAGGTCCATTCAGCGACAAAGTTAGCCAGGACCTGTGATTTAATAGCAGTTCGGGCAGAAAACAGAATGTCAAACTCTGCTAGTTCCATTGCCCACTTAGCTATGCGTCCGCCAGCTTACTTGTTCCGTAGGATTCCGCCCAGAGGGAACTTGGTCGGGACAGTTATTTGGTGCGCCTGAAAATAATGCCGAAGCTTCCTGAAGGACATGAGTAAGGCGTAGAGCAACTTTTGGACCTCAGGGTAGCGCTCCTTTGGTCCATGAAGTACCTTGCTCACGTAATAGATTGGTCGCTGGATGCCTTCCCTCTCCACCGTCAAGACTGCGCTCACCGCTTGTAGCGTGCAGCCAAGATAAAGCAAAAGTTGTTCGCCATATCGCGGGGTAGTCAAGATAGGTGGGTTGGACATGTATTGCTTTAGATTTTTGAAAGATCTGTCAGCCTGCTCTGTCCATTCGAAGCCATTGTGCTTGCGCATGGCCTTAAAGAAGGGCTGCCCGCGTTCGCCTTGACGGAAAATAAACCTGCTTAAAGCAGCCATCCGTCCTGTGAGGCTCTGGACTTCCTTAACGGTGGTCGGAGCCTTCATGTTTTCAATGGCCTCGATTTTTTAGGGTTAGCAGAAATTCCTTGTGAACCGATCACATAGCCGAGCAGCATGCCGGATCGGACACCAAAAGTACTCTTCTCTGGATTCAATTTAATTATGTGCCTGTAAAGAATATGAAATATCTCGGCCAGGTCTTTTACATGATCCCAAGCATACTTGCTCTTTACTACTATGTCGTCAACATAAACCTCCAGGTTCCTTCCGTGCTGTTCTGGGAATGTTTTCTCCTTTAAGCGTTGGAAGGTGGCACCAGCATTGCGCATACCGAAAGACATGGTCGTATAGCAGAAAGTGCCGAAGGGGGTGATGAAGGCAGTTTTCTCTTCATCCTTGAGGGAGATGCTTTACCCATTACGTATTCCTTGCGACAGTGTAAGCGTTGTCTTGGCAAGTGCAGAACTGATGCTTGGAGTGCCCGTTGCGATGAGAATCGGCTTACGATGGGCTTGCCCGTTGCGATGAGATTCGGCTTACGATGGGCAAGACTCCGTTGGTGGTGCACTACCTTGACTTAACCGAACTGTGAAGGTCAGTGCCGGGCAAAGGCAAGAAATCATACGCGGGTGATGCGAATCATTCCCCGCATGCATGGAGCGTGCCCGAGAAGAGAGGGATGCAGACATTGGTTTTGGTGGGGAAGCCTGAAACTTTGCCGCGACCATCACCGGCGTCTGATGTTCCCCGTCCCTATATTTCCTGCAGAAGACAGACAAGAAACAAGCCAGCAAGGGGAAAAAGAGAGCAAGCACAGGCTCTAAGAACAGTAAAGCGAGTTTTGAAAAACACGCTAAGGACGACCTATCCACACAAGACATAATTTTGCCCGTGTACGTCCCCCGATAGCATTAGTGTCACCTCGGCGAATGCGGAACCGACGCCAGGAGTGCCCGTTGCGATGAGAATCGGCTTACGGTGGGCAGGACTCCGTTGGTGGTGCATTGCTTCGGATTACCGTGCCAGGAAGGACGTTGCATGGATAGAAAAGACGTGTGCGGGTAAGTGCAGCCCCGCTATGGCTAAGACCGCTAACCAGGGAAGGCGATCGGGACCTTAGCCGCAGGCAAGACGTGCAAGGCGAAATCTTATCCGGGCACGGACCCGTGTAGCGTTGGTGTCACCTTGGCGGGTGCGGAACCAACGCCAGGAGTGCCCATTGCGATGAGAATCGGCTTACGGTGGGCAGGACTCCGTTGGTGGTGCATTGCTCCGGATTACCGTGCCAGGAAGGACGTAGCATGGATAAAAAAGACGTGTGCGGGCAAGTGCAGCCCCGCTGTGGCTAAGACCGCTAACCAGGGAAGGCGATCGGGACCTTAGCCGCAGGCAAGACGTGCGAGGCGAAATCTTATCCGGGCATGGACCCGTGTAGCGTTGGTGTCACCTTGGCGGGTGCGGAACCGACGCTAGGACTACCCGGTTGTGATGAGAATCGGCTTACGTTTGGGCATGCCCGTTGCGATGAGAATCGGCTTACAGTGGGCAGAACTCCCTCGGTGGTGCACCGCTTCGGTTAACCGGAGCTGTACAGGTCGCTGCCAGATAAAAAGACATTCTCGCACGCAGAAAGCGCTACGGGAGCAAAAGACCGGGCTGATTTGTCCCTTCATTAACCAAGCAGGGGTACAGAAACGACCCTGGATTCATAAAGAGCTAAATGCAGATCCGGGTAACGAGGTTTTAAGGAAACCAACGCTAAGGAAAGGAATTGAAAAACTGGAAACGTACTGGGGTTGCCGAAATTCGTGTGCATGTACTGGACACCAACTTGTTTCACAGATTCCTGCTGATCTGAAAGGAGTTTTGAGGTGGGACCAGATCCGTTGGAAAGCTTATCGCGTCTGCTTTTCGTGAAGTGGTAGAACGTCCGAAACAAAGATCGTTTGTGTCCGGGGCGCCCGTTTTAGTGCAGACTAGTCAGGGAGGTCGCGAATTTTGAGGTCTGGAAGACGATCGAGATCGAAGGGATCGATCTGATCTGATAGGGGACGTGATATCCTGCACTTCTGAGTCATAGTCCTCAGGAAGAGTTTTCTGGTCGTTGAATGAGTTCGACATGCTCAAACAGGCTTGATCTACTAGTCCCCACCTCCAGACTGGTAAAAGTTTAGGCATCGATTAAGTTGATTGTGTCGACGGTTGGGATATCGGTCCCAAGTCAACTAAGGTTCTTGAGAAAGGGAGATAGAAGACCTGCCGAGCAATGCGAATAGAAATCAACGAATAACAGAGAGACGCAGGGTTTTTATCCTGGTTCAGGCCTCTCCGAGGGAGATAATAGCCCTACGTCCAGCGCTTCCTTCTTATATGACAAAGGATTACAATGAGACTTGTCGAGACGAACAAGTCTCGACAAGATTATGGTGTACAAGAAGTAGTATCTGATCTTGGCTGATCTGGTGGCTCTTCTTACGTATCTTATCGTGCCCACTACACACCGTAGGGGCCTAGTTTATATAGTGTTGAACAACCGACCTACCAGAGGATAATCGGGCCGGGCTGGCTACGCGTTCGTAACGAACTCATATACATATCAAATATATCCTGAGGTAGATAAGGAATATCTCTATTCTTGGGGATCACGATGTCTGCTCCAATCCGAGAAACTACGTCCTGGTCTTCACGTAGCCATGCAGAACTCTTGTTCGAGTTGGACTCGAACACGAAGCTTAGGCCACCACGCACCGTGCCGACCAGGAGGCTGTTCGACAGGATGCACATGGGCCTGATTGAGCCCTCTAGGGAGCCAGACCCTAAGAGGCTGTTCGATTAGGCCGCCAGGGAGTAGGCCATGGCAATGGGCGTGATTTTATCCCCGATAGACCGAGAAACCTCTTCCATGTGCATCTATGTCGACAGCTACACATAAAACCGTCGAGACTACTGCACAGCCCGCCACTCAGCAGGCTAGAAAGCAACGATGTCATTTACTCTTGATGCCTATCTTGACGGCTTTCCCTTTGACTGTCAAGAATAGACTGGATCATTGGCCGGGCTTGAAAAAACCCAGTTCCGTGGGACCTAGCCTAAGCTCGGCTCGGCCCGACGCGTCGTGCTTCCGTTTCAGACCCGAACCTGGCCCGAAACCCAGAAGCCTAGCCCGGCCACGGCTTACCTCGCGGTTGCTTCAGACCTTGCCCGACGACCGGGCGTCAGATCGAGGCCAGAGCGTGGCCCGGAGCATGGGCCGGGCCAGGCTTTTTTTGGTCGGGTCGGGCCGGACCGTCGGACTAGCCGGGCCGTTCTGCCCATGAACAGGTCTAGTCGAGAGTAATATATTTATACTTAGTTATTTGACTTGTAAATTCTACTAGGCTACATGTCAATTTATGTCATCACATTTGATGCTTGGTAGTTTTTAATTGTGTCGGTGTCTGGAAAACGCGCCAACTGCGGGCCGCGGGTCCACGAACAGGCAAACGAGTTTGTAGTTGGAATAAGACCCAACGACAACCCTTCCCAGCAGCCCGGGGTGGCGGCAGAGCTCGCAGGGGCTCTGGCCGCGCGGTCTTCCCGGACTGTGCCTGGTGTGATCTGGGATCCAGGTACAAATCCGTCGTGTGGTGAGATTAAGAGGGGGTGAGAGGTGAGGCGAAAGAAATACAAATCGTGCGAGACAAACGTTTTTACCCTGGTTCGAGCCCCCACTGCCTGGTAATAGCTCTACTCCAGCCCTCGCTGATAATCTGGTGGAAACAGTACAGGGGCGCTGAGGCCGGGCTAGGAGGCGCCGGCCCCAAGCTTACAGGGGATCGAGCTTCGGACACTGAGGTGGCTAGAATCTACTCTACTCTGCTACGGCTACTGCTGCTGTTAGGAATGGGATGCTTCGGAGGCTTGAAGGCTTGGAAGGCGGTGCGTGTGTCTCTTTCTTCTATCGACCTCACATGCCCGTTGTGTTGGGCAGGCTTCTCCTTTTATAGGCGCAGTGGGATGCTCCGAGCTGATACCGTGGGCCCCGTGCCTATCTATGCTTTGTCCATCTTTAGTGGCGGCGCCCTTGTCTCGTTCCTGGGCTCCGTCCTGTGTGCGGCCTGCAAAGAGAAGCCTGTCTGGTTAGTACTGGACACGTGCTCGTCTCGGTGTGCCGATACGGGGAAGCAGCCTGCACAGGGAGAAAGCACTTTCCCTTTACCCCCTATATGGCATTGACTGGTCGGAGTGAGCTTCGCGCCACCCGTTGGGGGCATCGCGAAGCGCGGCAGCTGTTGCCATCTGCCCAAGGGACAAACGGCATGGCGAACTGCCCGCGCGGCTCTCCCTCGGGCTACCCATACCCCGGGGAGATACAGTCCTCTCGGTCAAGGCCTAGAAAAGCATGGTGGGGCATGACAGCCGTCGCCACCTGTCCAGGGGATAGGCGAGCTGTCTGAGTGGCCCACTCCCGGGCTAAGGATAGCCCGGGAGGTGCGCAACACTCCTGGTTAGGACCGAGGGAGGCGTGGTTGTCTTAGTCAAACCCAGGGATGGCCCTAGCGGGCTAGACGTCTCTCCTGGTACGGCCAGGGATGACCTTTCGGGCTCTTTCTACACACGGCAGGCCGGTACGGATCCGGCCCAAGGCCCGTCTCGGGGTGGGCCGATTATGAATCACCAACAAATTTTTTCGGTGATATTATTTGACGTATAAACCAACATAAAATAAATAGCAGTACTAACATTCATGTCATGAAGATCTTATTTATTATGAATTTATTCCATTTTCATTATTATCACATGGACTCTTCTTTCTATTATTTTTGTGCTGAATTTTTTAATTTTATTTAATAATTGTAGTAGGTATGGACTTATACTTTTAATATAAGCTACTCGCTCCGTTCCAAAATATAAGTCGTATTTTGACCGGAGAAAAGTTAAACTTAGTAAATTTTGACCATATATAAATCAAATAATATGCATCGTTAGTATACCAAAGTTGTACCAATTTGTTCATATTTCAAAGTACTTTTTGATACAATATTATATTGTAACAATTCATAATATATAATAGAGGAATCTAACAGTCAAACTCTACCTTTAAATATTTTTGTGGAGTCAAAATACGCCTTATATTTTGAAACGGAGGGTGTATTATAATTCAATCCACTATAATTGACAGTGTAGATATTTTTCCTTTTCCATTGATTAACGTGATGATTTATAGTATTTTTTAATTAATGTGAAAAAATTTAAGTATGGTAGAAGTAGCGTGGTGGCTCCATTTTTTTGTTTCATATACGCAGTAGATAGATAGGCCTTGTGGTGCTTAAGTTTGTATTGCCTATTGTGTTGTATTTCATTTAACAATACATATTAATTTGTTGTAATTTAAGGTTTATGGAATGGCCTTTCAATTTTAGTTATCAACTAGTTGTGTGTACATGATTAATTGTATTATATGTGGTTTAGGCCCTGTTCTTTTGAACTGATCTGAACAGCTGAACGGCTGAACGGCTGAAATGACTGAATTTCGAGAGCTTCTCAAGATAGTCTCAAGATTCAAATACATTTGACTTGCTTTTTAAAGTGTTAGGACCCACCTTCAAAACAGCGAAAAAACGGACTCAAAAAACTCAAAGCATATGTGTTTTCGAAATGTAGATAAGTCGTTAAGCTGTTAAACCGTTAAGCTGTTAAGCTGAAAAGAACTGGGCCTTAGTTAACTGTGATTCACATATAAAATAATAAATAAGCATAACAGACAAGGGCCAAAACATACTAAATAAATTACATTGCAAACAAAAAATACACTGTATACACCTCAATCCCGGTTGGATCTACCCACCGGGACCAATAGAGTCCCCAGCGACGGCCCTGAGCGTCGACATGTGTATTTGGCGCGCACACCTCAGTTCCGGTTGGTCGCTCTAATCGGGACTGATAGAAGCTGCCCCTGTGCCACCATGTGTATTCGGGACCTATCAAAAAGAGATTTAGTCTCGGTTCCTTTAACATGGACTGATGTCCAGCAGACATAGTCTCCAAGGGCAGTCCCGTTTCAGAAATCGAGACTAAAGCCCGTTCCAAACCGGGACTGATGGTCCGTTCGCTAGCAGTGATACTTGGACTATGCATGTCGTACAAAGTGGAAGATGGAATTTACTTACTTTCTTCAGTGAATTTTTGGAACGGTAATAAGTTGTGAGGAAGGCCTGAAAGCCACAGGATGGGAAAGAAGCTCAGTCAGAGTAAACAGTGGCAGGGTGTTAGCAAGAACAAAAAGAAGGCCGTGGCTTTTGCTTTTCCTGGAGAGGAGCGCGTATCTGCATTGCTTTCAGTGAAGGAGCAACGGTCATGCATGGGCAAATCACAAATGGGCAATAGGGCATGCGTCGCGTCGCACGTTCCCTCACGCTGCCGGCCACGAAAGCCGTGCACCCGGACGATGAAAAAGGCCCGGTCCATGGCACTTGGGAAGAAAAAAAAAACTGGGCGCAATTGCGTTTTTGCCGATCTACAAGTTGATTTTTACCGTTTTATCACTCAGATGGACCCACATATCATAAATACAGAGGGGTAAAATGGTAAGAGCTCATCCAATAGAGTGACAAAAATGTGATTTTCTAAAAAAAAAAAGGGAGAATACGGCCACCAAAAGACGTGCATAGCCGTAGCAGCTTGTTTCCAGCTAGTATACCCGCTACATGGACGAGCGCTATAATTTGTTCTTCCAAAACATATCGAGAGATGGCTTTTATCAGAGCATCGCCGGCTAGTTTTCTAAAAGGTCCTAAAATACTATTGCGGGACAATGTCAGTCTATATAACGATGCAAGAGTCTTTATCTCAGTGTATAAATTTAGGTTCGATTTTTTCGACCGAACAGTTGAAGTGACTGAATTTCAAGAACTTCTCAAGATAGCCTCGAGATTTGGATTCGTTTTGTTTGACTAGATTTTTAAAGCGTTAGGACCCTCCTTCGAGACGTTGAAAATACAGACTCAAAAAATCCAAAACACGCCTTTTAAACGTAGATAAGTCGTTAAGTTGTTAAGCCGTTAAGCTATTAGAAACTCCAATTCTAGAGAATTTCTATATCTTTTCGAAAATGTATACTCTGCTGGAAATGATGAAAATATAGGGATATATAGAATGAAATATAAAGATCTTCCTAGTGATACTCTTTAGAAGGCTGGGTAAGAAAACGTACAGCCAGCCGGCCTAGAAGAAAAAAAACAGCGAAAAAAAAAGGTCATGAGTTACATTGCGATTCTATCTCCGTAAGAAAATTTAAACAATATCTCTAATGCATGTGCTATCGATTGTTAGATTATCCGTTATTACAAATGGTCATTGGAAGGATCATGGACACGTGACTCCGACGTTTCAGATTTTTGTACAGTGTGGGGTTTCTGTTGTTTCTGGTGGGTCATGTGGGCTGAGAAGTCAACAGAAAAAGGAAACAAACGAACGGAACGGCACCATAGACCATATACCATGCCACCAATCTACCACAGCCCACAGAACCATGATCATGTGGTCAAAACAGTAGGAACATGTCTAGTTTTCAATTAGGGGTGTGATAAGTTCTGATTGGAATGGAATAATATTATTCCTTTTGGTCTATTTGCTTGGCACACCTGCGATTCACATATTCCTATTAGTCCAAACATATGATATCGACATAACCAATTTTGCTCAGCTATAGTCCATTGCTTACATTCATCACATACACTAAGTTTTACTCACTTCGGTCACAAAAAGAAGTCGCCAAACACTTCTTTGACCATTCGTCTTATTCAAAAAAGTTATATAAATATTATTTATTTTGTTATGATTTGGTTTATTATTAAATGTATTTTAAGTATGACTTATATTTTATATATATTTAAACTAAATTTTTGAATAAGATGAATGGTCAAATGCGTATCCAAAAGTCAACGGCGACTTCTTTTTGTGACATGGCCCAGCAATGGCCGGGCACTTGTTCTGCTTGATACAGGGACATGGCCCAGCGCTAGTTGGGCCCTTGTTATTGTTGGGTTAACTCCGGGAGCCTTCGGGTCGCATCAGGTACCTTCGGGTTTTTTCCATCACATCTAGAAAGATACTTCGGTGATGTTTTTCCCTTGTCCCGAGGTTTCCCCGCGTCTTCGATCCCGAGGATTGTGGACATACTTCGGATTTCTCGGACTTGGCTAGCCACCATCTTCGGGATTCTGGTCTTTAACTTCGGGTGAAAACGGTGGGACCTCTCCTACAACAGAAGCCCCTTGCAGCCTTAGCTCGCCTCGGCGTGGCGATAGGCTGCCACCCGAGGTTCACACCTTTTTCACCACGCGGGGGAGAGAATGCCGAAGATCCCTATCCACCCTGCTAAATATACTGAACGTTAAGAGTTAGGTGATGTTACCTAGAAACTTTTGCCGCTCATTTATTACCCTGGACCCACCATCTTTCGGATGGGACAGTTGATTTGATTTGAACAGAGAATTTTTCGATTGGCGCGCCCACACAGTGACTACTAATTCCACGCGTCAGCCCTGGGGTACGCGTCTCTTGAGCTTATTCTTGGCGGGAAAAATGAAAATTTTTACCGCTGACGGTTCGCCTCCGAGCCATAGATTTCGACATGCGTCATTCATCCAAGGGGTGGCCTTCCCCATAAATACCCCCAGACGGGGGCCTCCACTTTTTACGCCCGTCATTTTCGCCAGACAGTTCCTCTTGCTCCTTGGCTTCTTCCGCTCCGGCGATCGCCATTCTCATGTTGCTGCTGCTGCTCCGCCGCAGGAAGCGCCCGCCGGTGAGAAGCTTTTTCGATCCCCCCACCGCGCCCCCGCTCTTTCCTTGTCGGAGGATCCCAATGGCCCCCAAGCGCATTTTGCCCGCCGCGACTCAGGCCAACCTGTCCTAGGAGCTTGGCGAGTCTCGGGTGACTACGGAGGGCGTCGAACAGGTGGCGGCCCGATCCGGAGTGTCCGTGGAGGCAGTCCGCTGCCCCGAGAGAGAGACCAGCCCCAATCCCCACGAGGGGGAAACTGTGATGTTCCTGTGTCAACATGACGCAGGTCTTCGGATCCCCTGTGTGCCCCTGATTGGAGAAGTGTTGGGCATTTACCGGGCCCAAATATTCCAGCTCTCCCCCAATGCTGTAGCGAGGTTGGCTATCTTCAAGTGGGCCGTTCGAAGCCACGGCGGGGTCCCGTCAGCAAGGGTCTTCACGCACCTCCACGAGTTTCGTTGGCAGGGAAAGAGCCAAGGTTCCCTGTTCGGTACCTTCAACTTTGTGGTGAGGAAAGGTCGCGAAGATGGCTTCCCTGCACTGGCCACCAAGAAGAAATGGGAAGGATCTTCGGGATTATCGTGGAAGCTATTTTGGTTTTACCAGAGGATGGACGATGAATACCGAGGTCTAGCTTTCCTGAAAGGTGACCTCGCCACCATTGGATCCCCCGAGGTCTTACTGAATGGCACCGACGAGGCGCAGTTGCTGCTCTTGCGGAGGATTAGCCGCAAGTTCACTATGCGGTCCCTGGCCGAAGAGTACATCGCCGCGAGGATTCTGCCTCTTAGGAGAGATTGGGGATACAGCCCGGTCTTCGAGGTGGATGGTGCCTGGGTATCGCTAGGGTCCCGCTCGGCCCTCTCTCTCTCCAGAAAACAGAGGAGTACACAGACTTCCTCCTGGGTCCCACTTTGGCCGAGGAAGTCGCCAGAGCCGCCAAGGTCAGCATCACCATGAAGATCAACCGAGTACTGGGGACCGAGGTCCCTCTCGAAGAAGGAAGCCACAAGCGTAAGAAGGGCGCCGACTCCGGGGATGCGCCTGTCCCGAAGAAGATGCGGGGTTCTCGCCCTATAGCAGCTAGCCCCATCAGGTCCCTTCCCCCTCGCCCAGACGCGAGCAGCGAAGGGTACGAAGATTCCGAGGGCAATCATAGGCCTTCAGGCCTTGCAAGCTCGGCAAGTGGCACCCTCCCCAGCGGAGAGGATACTCCATCTGCATCCAACCCTCCGGCTCCAGCCCCTGGTGAGGACCAGCTTCACGGCTCAAATGATCCCGAAGGTACTGGCGGCGCGGGAGCCAATCCAATTTCCCCTCAGGACACCTATGTCTTTGTGGGGGGAAACACTGCTGCTGGTAGCCACATCGGCAGCGTATACGCCGTGGATGAATTCTTCGATGAAGGTACCTCGTACTTTTTTTTCTTTTTTTTTCAGCTAACTTCGCTTTATATGTATATATTTTCAGAGTCCCCTGCTCCATCTCTTGGAATGAGTGCCATGATCCCCAGAACGTCCCCTCCAGCCCCTAGTGCCGAGGATGTGGTCATTCCAGCTCCGGCTTCGGGTGGGAGACCAACAATCGCCCCCGAGGTTGCTGGTCCCTCTGTCCCTACACCTTCGGGTGAGGGGACACAAGATACCCCAGCCTTGGTCGTGGCCCTATTCTCCGATAATTCAGCCGAGAGCATTCTTGCCGCCGTCCCCGAGGTCAGGAATCTAAGCGAGGGGGTGGCTCCCAAGACTATACTCCATGGGCTTCAAGATAGCCTTCTCCAGGTATCAGTCCTCTCTCTCTCTCTCTCTCTCTCTCTCTCTTTTTAAATAATAAGCTTTTCCTATCTTCGCCTCGCGCAAGGACTGGTCCAGTTGAAGATGCTAGGCCTTCGCTCGGGAGAAGTCTCGAGGGAAAATTTTTTCTATGACACTCAATTGGAGTGCTTGTTTCTATTAGACACTAAATTGTATTCTAATTCCTAAGAGACACTTCAATTGCTAATTTTTTACTTTTATGACATTACGATAGTTTTAGAGTACTTAACCTATATGTTAACGTTTTTTAGGGGAGAAAAGACCAAAATGCCCTCATTTTCACCCTTTTTTAACCCAGCCCAATTCCCTTCTCACCTGTCATTCCTGTGACAACCTCATTTTTAATATAATAATCTAAAAATGAGTATGTCAATTTAAAAACACCTAAAAAACTTTTTAAAATAAAATTGTGCATGACAATTAAAAATCTTTTTTAAAACCAAAAGTGCATTTCATTGCATCAAAACTATTTTTGCAATAATGATAAAAACTAAAACTTGTTTCGGAACAAATTTTGCAAAGTGAGAAAAGATTATTTAAATAAATTTTTGCAATAATGGTGAAAACGAGGACATTTTGGTCTTTTCTCCTCTAAAATCATTAACATATAGGTTAAGTACTCTAAAACTATCGTAATGTCATAAAAATGAAAAATTAGCACTTGGAGTGTCTCTCAGGAATTAGAATACAATTTAGTGTCTAATAGAAACAAGCACTCCAATTGAGTGTCATAGAAAAAAATTTCCCAAGTCTCGACCGAACAACGCAGGCAACTCCAAGACCTATAGGCCCTTCGGGCAGAGGAGGCAAGGGCCCACTCCCAGGTCCTTTTGGAACGGGACGCCACCCGCTCAGAGCTTGGTACCTCGCGGGGGCGAATCCTTGAGCTGGAGGCTCAGGTTCTCGACCTTGAACAGCAGCTTACCCTGTCTCAAGCCGAGGTGGGCCAACTACGCGAGGCTAGCGAGAGGACCTCTGCTGACAACGCTAGGCTCCGTGGAATCAACAAGAAACTCTCGGCCGACCTCGACAGGCTTCGGGCTTCCCACTTCGGTCTCCAAAGGGCTTTCAGGGGTTCCCAGGCCAAGGCCTTAGAAGTCGCCCGTCGGGCTCATCATGAGTTGGCGAGGCTTGGGACGGTGATAATTCGGTCCCGGAGAAGGCTCTCTCATCCCTGCAAAATGGTTTGAGCGTTTTGCCAAAGGGTCTTCAAGCCTTTGGGACGAAGTGCGCTACGGGCGGCGTGTTGGCCTGATGCTGGAATCTTTGGGGTGCCAGCACTGGAAAAGCACCCTCCAAGGAGATAAGGGACCCTCCAGATACCTCGAAGGATATCCCACGGAAGATGTGCCTCAAGAACACCGCAAGACCGTAAAAGACCTTTTGAGGTGATTTTGGGTTCCTCATGGCCGAGCCTTCTCAGACTCCTTCATGGTTAGCGCTAAAAAGGAGATGGCCCTCAAACGCAAGAGCTCCTGAGGCCAAGGACCTTCGGGCACAGGCGATGCTCCAGGCCCCCAAAGATGACCCGAAGGGCAAGGGCCAGGCTTAACTCCTTTGTACACCATGCCGCTTATAATGCGTTTTGGATAACATTTTTGTAACCGCGTATTCTTTGTAAAGAACCCTTCTTGTTTCGGAACGAAGAATATATACTTATCTGCTTGCCTACCTTGTATGTTCATGATGTACATGTTTGTAATCATTTATACCAGTATACACATTCTCCTTATCATGCGAGAAACAGTTCCCCGTAATTTCTTATGGTTAATTATGCGTGGTTATCAGTTTTTTTTAACAAAGAAACCGCACAGGTGACAGAATAGACAATCTAGGGTTAAGTCAAGACTCTCACTTGGATCCAGCTCCGAGCTGACGAGCTCAAGGAGCAGGCTCCTCTTAAGCAAGTCGGCGAGGTCATCGTGCACCCCGTCCACCCCCATGTGCGCGAAGAAGCCTCCGACGGGCAGCTTCGCCGTCACCGTGGCCTTCATCGTCACCACCTCCTCCTCCATGGCGGCAGCGATGGCGACGGCGCCTACGGCCGCCTCCTCGCCTGAGCCATGGCCGCCGAAGCAGCTGACTGTCCTGGACACTGTCCAGCGAGCGCCACCCCAGCTACGTCTCCCTCTCCGGCGAGGCGCCGTCGCCAGGAGAGATGAGCCGTGGCTGGGAGTGAGGACTGCCACTAGAGGCTGCGCTGGCGCTGGCTTTAGCATCATGGCCAAGTGTTACTGATTTGCTTGCTACAAGTTGAAACTTGTTTCTTCAGCGAAAAAAGAAATGCTTTGCAAACACGCAGCTAAGCTAGGCTGATGAGTGATGATATGATATCTGAGGGAGCTGGAATGGTTGCTTAATTTATAGCATTCACGGCTCAACTCGTGCAGAATAGGGATGGCAATCAGACCCGTGGGGACGGGGCCCACGGGTTCTGCACCCGATGGGGGGCGGGTTCAGGTTTAGTTTTGCCCCTACGGGTCTGGCGGGTTGGGGCCCCGAATTTCTTACGGGTCTGAGGCGAGGGGAGTTTGTAACCCACGGGCACCCATGGGCCCCTGAATCAAGCATTTGCGGCCACGGCCCAAGGAAGGAGCCGGCCGCCCCTAACCCTCACTCCCATGCATGTATGTCCGTGTGAATCCACGTGACCATCAGCAGCCATGATCAGTGGCAAATTAAGGAACAATCAAGCGAGCCTTCGTCTTAACAAGCGGTTTCTAAGCGGCACGTAGGAAGGTTTTGGTCTTTGACATGATTCATTGGCCTCTCTTTGTTAATTTACTCAATTTGTCGGTCTTTTGGAATTAGCTTTGCATACAAGTTGAATCGGATTGGAAACGTGCAAAATTTGGATACTATGAAACTAAAATTGTATGTGTGCGCGTATGTTTATAAGCGTGCCATTCATACGTACATCAAACATCACAAATCTAAAATCACATCTAGTTGTAATTGACCTTGAAGTCTCAAAGCATGTATATAGAGAATTGGGACTTATGGAAGTCCATGATCGAAGTAGTTGTTAAGTCTCTAATAATATTGATTTTAAAAATATGAAATAGATACTAAAAAATTTAGAAATATATTGGGTCGCAGCACGGTTCAGACGAGATGAACAAAATGAATGATTCAAATCAACCATTATGGTCTCGGGTTTTGCAAGGGCCCCTTCATTTCATTACACTTGGTTTGCTTTGGAATTCAGATCATATATCAACAAACTTCTAACACCTTTCAACACATTTCACCTTGCAGCAAAATAAATATGATCATTGTTGTTGGATAATACGCCCACCCGGCCCCCTACGACATGGTGAGCGAGGCTTCAAAGGTAGGGCCGGCCAAGACAAGGGCCACTCAGGTGGAGACTGTTGACCACCATCTTGGGGGATGAGCGTAGACTCCCCACAGGTTTTCTAGAACCCATGCGGTGTCTCTGGCCTAGTGGGCGATCCCCATAGGAGCGCCTGAGCCCCTAGGGCACTCGGGCGTTTTTTGTGTGGTTTTTGGACCTAAAGATGTCCCCATCATGCCGTCTTCCTATCCATCTCCATCACACAACATCTGATCTAGCTCATCAATTGGTGTAGTCTTCCTCTCCATCACGCAGCATCTAATCTATCTTATCATCACCAAACTCCTACAATGTATCTTCGAAAGAATGGTGTTGGGTAGAGTCCGAGATATTACTGTCTCCCTTTTCTTTTTCATCGTTTACATATATAATCCCTTTTTTACTGTGCTTGGTCCAATATGTATAGTTTGGCCGGAAACCTTTTTGGAGCAAATGACTATGAAGGGGTTATGAGTTTGAATACTCCTTATCATTTTTATAGTCTACGCATGGATAGCATGTGAAGCCTGGATAGCTTGTATGCAACAGCCGCACGAATAAAAGCTTGCATGCTCTCAATGAACTTATTGGAGTGTTGGTTCGTGTTGTACATCCATTGCCGGTCTATCTACATTAGATTATATATAGCAAGTTAATTTTTTTGATAATTATTTATCAAATATTACGCAAAATCCAAATTAAACTAATATTTAAGTTTCTTATACTTACCTAATGTCATTGGAATTTCTCATATAACAAACTATAACCTTTTAAAAAAAATAATACGACATGGTTAAATATAGGAAAGTCTTTTAAGAGATTATAGGCGGTATTGGGCTTGCCAAACATTCTTAAAAAAGGGGAAAATCCATGTTAATTGTTCATTCTCGATTAAAACTCTAGCACCTTCAACATTGTTCACCATATATGAAATCCATATCATTTATTTAAATCATAAGCAATCTTCCAACCATAACATATATTTGAGCTAGATACCCACCTTCCATGTGAGCCCCATCTTAATCTAAGAAAACACCAAACATACACAATAATTATTTTTGCAATCTACTTATAGAATTGGTTAGCAACTTCTGGATTCAAAATTCTTCATAGATCATGAAAATATAACATAATTTTGAGTTAGATCCACACATTTAATAGGAGCTACATCTTAATCTAAACAAACTTCATACATACACAACAAGTTTTGTTTGCAACCTACTTTAAAAAATGATCGAGCTATATCTGTATTTAAAGTCCTTCATTGATCATGAAAACGCACTCTTTCTCCAAATTCCAAATTTAAAGCAAAGAGGCAACTATATTTAACTATAAATGAAATGATGATAATTTTACTAACCTTGAAGAATTTGGATTGGAGTAAAACCAAATTTTAAAAATTTTATGCAGCACCTCTCCACCACCTCGTGCAATTAAGCACCACCTGTTGCTCTCTATTCTTGGCTCTGATAGCGTGGCAAGAAGAATTATGTGTTCAAATAGTGTCCGAGAATATTCTCTACCCATTGGAGCCACAAACCGGTAGCGATGTCGTAGCATTATTATCGATTTGTATCAAAAACTAGTAGTGAATTAATGTACTCCTGGGAATCATTACTAGTTCTTGTAGTGATGCTACAGTATCACTAACGGTTCGTGGCTCCAAACCGGGAGTGCAAGCTCACTCTGATCCTGTAGTCGTTGAACCGGTAATGATGCAACCAATATTACGGGTCTCATATACGATGGATTGCTAGTAAAGTTCAGTTATCTGGCAGCGATTCCTAAGTACAATGCGCTCAGCAAAACAATGCATGGCATGGTCAGTAAGATTAATCAGCTCTGTTAACTATGCGAGTATGACAACGGAGTCACTGGCTACGGCAGACTTTCCATGTAAAACCATGTCCCCCATTAATTAGACCTCGACGCGTTCTCTGTGCATCACGTTCACCCTGTCTTGTAGCACGACATCGGACTAGCGAACCACGGCTAAATTTCCTCCGTACGTGTGTATATATACGTCCAATTCTTTGGTAGATCTTGGCAGGAACACCCGGCCACTTCCTACATATTTTGTACAACTTCCTCGATGCTAGGTGGAGTGTGTTTTTTGCCCCCACCCATCAGTTTTGTTCGTATTACTAGTGTCACTGAACAGTACTCCAGCACAATGAAGTAATCCCAGCTAGTAAATGCCATGGTACCGAAAAGCAAGAGCGAGAGAGTGCAGGGGCTACTCGATTACAATGGCATATTGGCATACGATGGTATATATACATATACAATGTTAACGATGGTATATATGAATTAGATATGAGATTTTTCCAGTGGCATATACTCCCTCCGTATCAAAATATTTGACGCTTTTGACTTTTAAACAAACGTTTGACCATTCGTCTTATTCAAAAAATTTATACAAATGTCATTTATTTTGTTATGATTTGTTTTATCATTAAATATATTTGAAGTATGACTTATTTTTTTACATATTTGTGCTAATTTTTTGAATAAGACGAATGGTCAAACGTTTGTGCAAAAGTCAAAAGCGTCAAATATTTTGATACGGAGGGAGTAGCATACATGACAATGATCAAGCGACTGCAATTATTACGTTAGAGACGAGAGAGTAGCTAGTAATAATTGATGGCACGAATAGAATTACATCGAAGCACAACGGCAGACGACTATTAAATCAAAATGTTTAAGACATGTTCGTAATAACTTCGTATAGCATACATTATACGAAGTTATACGAAGCCCATGCGAGAGCTGCACTGCCGCTCCAAGAACTCGATGATGTGCGGCGGCAGTTCTTTCTCCTCTTGCTCCAAAAGCCGCACCTTTCCGGCCAGATCATCCCTGTCCCTCTTCGACATGATCACCTCCACTTCCATGACGGTGCTCAACTTCCTCATCTTCTTGGCGCGGCGAGGAGCCGGGCGCGGGCGCCGCGCGGGGTCGTCACCGGCGCTGCAGCTCGTCTCCGGCCGCGATTCGGCGGTCTTGGCGCCGCGAGGAGCCGGGCGCGGGCGCGGGCGCGGCTTTGACGGCGCCGCGACCGCGACGCTACTCACCAAGAACCGGGCTTTCTTGAGAATCCCGGCCAGCGCCTCCAGCTCCAACCGGGACCGCTTCCTCAGGAGGCGCAGCGCGCTCGCTCGGCCGCCGTCGTCGGGGAAGACGCCGCGCGTGGTCGTCGTCTCCATGTGCCTCCTCGCCGGCGCTACCTAGGGTTTCGGTGGAATCGGGAAGAAGCGCGGGCGGAGAGAGAGCGTACGTACGACGCTTGCTATCTGCGGCGGCGTAGTAATCAATGGAGGGAAATGTGGAGAGATTTATAGTCCATTTTAGTGGGAAATGCGTATGCGGCGGCGGGAATCCTTCTCTCGTTGCGGGAGGAGTCCTTCTCGGATTGGGACTCGGTTTCCAGGCGCCGGAATCCTTCGCCGTTGCGGTTTCGCTTAACTCGGCTTTCCTCTTCCCGCCCTGCGGCGCCTCGACGTGGTGCAGAAGAACAAGCGCGAGTGGAAGAGGACCGCAAGCGCCGCGCCCATGGGGACCCCAAGATCGGCAAGCTCAAGCAGTACATGGCGTCCGTCTCCGTCTCCGGCAAGCTCCTCCGCCGCCTCAACCGGCTAGGTTCTGTTTCCTCTCCTAGTGATTGATTTGATTGATTCTCTGCATGATTGGTGCGAGGAACACGGCCCTTCTTGTGCCTGTCTGATGGAGCCGCCGTTCGTCGAGGCGCCCGGCGGCGCGCCGGCCAACGTCGCCATCGCGGTCGAGCGGGTCGGCGGCGGGGCGGCGTTCGTCGGCAAGCTCGGCGACGACGAGTTCGGGCGGATCCGCGGATGCATATCAGACACTCCGTCTCAAGCAGTGCATGGTGTTCGTTTCCCTCTCCTGCAAGCTCCTCCGCCGCCTCAAAAGAGTTGAGGGCAATGTCATCTAAATGCATTTATTGCACCCAATAGATTCAAATTATTTTTTGATGTTGTGCTTGATCTTGGCTATGCAATAGAGTTGGCAACAGGCAACTCCAGTATTGTATCCAAAGTAGAAGGTGGGGGATACTTTACTATCTACTGTGAACAAACTGAAGTCAGAGTCAGCAAATTAAGCTAGTTGATATTAAGGGGGGCAGTGATAACTTCATTAGATGAATTGAAAATGAGGCTGAACCAAGCCAAGTCAGCTGCTGAAACTGCTTCTTAAAGACCATCAATTATATGTAGAAAGAGTGTGTGAACTGGAGAAAAATCTCAAAACATTACAGGATGAGTGCAGTGGAATGAAAATAAAGATTCTGGAATACCAGAAAAGGGAGGATATATTGAAGGCAAGAGAGCTAAAGTTACTATCACTTGAACACCCCCAAAGTACAGTAGACAAAGGCAAGGATTTAAATTTCGGTGGCCAGCGAAATTTCCGGATTTCCCGAAATTTCCCGAAATTTCGGCCGAAATAAAAATAGAGAATTTGAATTTTTCAAAAAAAATGTTGAACATGGGACTTGAACCATGCACCTCTTGCTTGTTGAAGCACACACTACCCACCAGGCTACATTAGATGTTTTGTAGATTCTAGTTATGCATTCCTTTTATATATATGTCTCAAGCTAGTTCAAGTTTTTTGAATTCAAAAATTTCGAAAGTGTTTCGGTTCGCAGCGAAAATTCCGGATTTCGCGAAATTTCCCGAAATTTCGGCCGAAAGGCGAGTGCGACGACAGGACGTCCAGCACCGTCATCACCACCGCCGCCTGGATCTGCGACGGGAACGACTCCAGCAGCGCCGCCTCCGGCTTCGCCATGAACCTCTCCTTCTCCTCCGCGCGGGCGCCCTCCTCCACCGGCATGTTCTTCCTCACGATCGTCGGCCGGTTCGGGAAGTAGCCGGCGAAGTGGTACTGGCCGAAGTTCACGGCGGCGTGGTGCCCCGACGTCACCCACATGATGGTGGTCAGCACCCGGATCAGGCTCTTGCCGGAGTCCAGCGCCGGCCACCACGGCTCGTCCTTCTTGTCGCCGTGCCCCTCGGTGCGCACCTCCGCCCACCACCCCTGCAGCTCCTCGTCGCCGGCGATGTCGCCGTCGGAGGCGTAGTAGTGCGCCACGTAGTCGGAGACCCACCTCTCGAGGGCGTCCCACACCAGCAGGCCGTCGTTGGCGTAGGGGTAGTCCTGGATGGTCAGCTCCAGCTCGCCGCCGGGCCCCTCCACGGCCATCCCGCGGCGGAGGAGGTCGGCCGGCAGCGCCTCCATGTCGAACCGCCACAGCTCGCCGTACACCGCCGAGCTGAGCTCCAGGGCGTACTTCCCCGGCGAGAAGGTGGTCTCGATGATGCCATTCGCGCTGATCAGGTACTCCCTCGCCAGCGCGTTGATCTCCATCGTGTACCGGAAGTGCGGGTGCAGCAGCCGGTAGATGGGGTGCATCCTGCTCAGCCGCCGGTTCGCCGCGATGATGTACGGCTCCACGCAGCAGTGCGTCCTCAACCTGACGAAGCCGCGGTGAGCTCTTCACTCTTGAGCTCGATCGATCGAGCCATGGCGTGATGAATGGCACGTGAAGAAGAAGACGAAGAAGAAGAGTTTAATTACCAGTGGCTGACGAGCTGGTGGTAGCCGGAGTCGTGGGCGAGGACGTGGGCCTTGGCGAGCCGCCAGAGCCAGGCGCCCGTGCCGTCGCACCGGTGGGTGAAGGCCCCCCGCCACTGCGGCTGCGCCGGCGACTTGGGCCGCGTGAGCTCGATGGCGATGGGGCGGAGCGTGCCTTCGTCGGTGAGGAAGAAGAGCGTGCGCGAGCCGTACAGCGTCGTGCCGCCCTGCTCGCGCACCGGGTGCACGTACGGCAGGAACAGGTCATGGTAGTCCAGCATGAACAGCTTCTTCTTCTCCACTGCCTGAAACGAATGGTACTCCACATGATGAGAACACTTGAGATTAATTAGTCATGGCAATTGCTCGTTGATGTAGTTTTCTCTGACCTCCTCTGCTGTCATGGTGCGCTTTATCTGCTCCTCGATGAGCTCCTTCGTGAGGAGGGACTCCGGTGAGCCGTAGATTTCCGGATCGAGCTTGCTGACAATAGGGAACTCCTGCGTACATGGTGCCAAACATCAAAAAAAAAAACATGAGAATAGACTCTAATTCTACTTTCTCTGCATAATTGTTCTATCTTTTTCCATCAATTAATTTGAGCATTTGGCTAAATTGGTTTCTGAGATGTCTCCCATTCGAGCCCTAACTAGTACAGTACTAAACAGCGTGCTAAGACTGAATATATTGGATCGGACAGCCCAATGATCTGCCCTTCAAGGGTAAGCAAGACGTAGCAAAGTATAGAAACTAAGCGCGGGAAGAACTAACGTACCGTAACGAGCTGGATGCTGAGAGGGTTCAGTCCAGCGAGCGCTTGCCTCGCAAACTCCTCGTCTCTGAACCAAGCAAACTTGTCCCCTGCGAATCAACAAGCAAGCTCATATATTCGGTGAGCACAGCAGCAGCTAGCGAGGAGGAGGAGCTAGAGCATGCACCGCCTGAACAGGTCTAATTAATCAAGCTGCAGCTAGCGAGGAGGAGCCAGAGCATGAAGCATCAAGCATCAGATCGATCGCATGCATGGGTGGGGGTGGGGTGGTTCGATCGGATCGTACGGTCGATCATCTCGGGGGTCTCGAAGCGGAGGACGGCTTCGGAGACGGCCTCGACGGCCTTGATGAGGCGCGGGATGACGTCGTAGAACTTGTCCATGCCGCGGTGGGCGGGGAGCGCGATGCCGTCGTCGAAGAGCGAGTCGATGGCGGCGAAGTGCGGGAAGCCGAGGCTGGCGTCCACCAGCGCCGTCTCGATGGAGGGCACCACCGCGTGCAGCGCCGACCGCAGCGTCATGGCGCTGAACGTCACCCCCTTCACCTCCGAGAACACCTCGTCCCGCGGCACGTACACCGCGCCGCTCCTCGCCTCCGACGCCGGGTCTGCAATGCATGCGTGCGGCACACAGGGATACGATTTCATTAGGCAGTAGTGAAAAAGCAATAAAACAAAATCGTGCAAAATCACGGGTTACAACCGCAACGCAGCTACAACCACCACCGCTCCCAGATCGTCACTATTGGTTGGTTGTGAAAATGTTTGATACTTTTCTGTTTACGTGTTTAGTGTCGTGTCAATATTTTTTAAAAAAACATTGGTGTATAAAGCATCTTGTAATATGTACATAGCCTTACAGTAGTTTTAGGTTTTTGAGGATGTTGTTGGAGTGGTGTGGTGGAGACTGGAGAGAGGACTGTTCGACCATATCGTTACCGGAGAAACTCGAAAATTCGCAAAACGACTTAAAAGAATATAACTTCGGACGAATTTCGATGAAATTTCGCTGGTCTCGTCGATTTTGGTGTTGAAAGAAATTTTGCGCAGTGTCAGGCCACGATCTGCTTGGTGTTGGTTACCTGTCTTGCAGCGGGCGCGGCCGGTGCGGCAGCGGCGAGGGTAGGGGCGCTCCTTCCCTCCCAGCACCGGTCGCTTGGCGGTAGCGTCGCCGTCGGGGTTGCCGAGGTCGTTGTACACGTCGTAGTCGTCACCGCCACTGCATCTACATGCTATAGTGGAAAGGGTGGGGGAGAGGGAGAAGGGAGAAAAGGAGGGGGAAGAGAGAGGAAGGAGAAGGGGGCTGCCGTTGTCGCTGTGGTGGCCAACTATGGTTTTGGTCGGAGGAGGTAAGGGATAGGCGCATCGGCCTCCATTCGCCCAAGGGAGGGACGATGCGGGGGCCTCTAAATTTTAGCGTCACTATTGGTTGGTTGTGAAAATATTTGATACTTTCCTGATTACGTGTTTAGTGACGTGCCAATATTTTTTTAAAAAACATTGGTGTATAAAGCATCTTGTAATGTACATGGCCTTACAGTAGTTTTAGGTTTTTGAGATGTCGTTGGAGTGGTGTGGTGGAGACTGGAGAGAGGACTGTTCGACCATATCGTTACCGGAGAAACTCGAAAATTCGCAAAACGACTTAAAAGAATATAACTTCGGACGAATTTCAATGAAATTTCGCGGGTCTCATCGATTTTGGTGTTGAAAGAAAATTTGCGCACAGTGTCAGGCCACGATCTGCTTGGTGTTGGTTACCTGTCTTGCAGCGGGCGCGGCCGGTGCGGCAGCGGCGAGGGTAGGGGCGCTCCTTCCCGCCCAGCACCGGTCGCTTGGTGGCGGCGTCGCCGTCGGGGTTGCCGAGGTCGTTGTACACGTCATAGTCGTAGACGCGCTCGAAGGCCTTGCGCTCGCCGTTGCCGTCGCCGCGGACGGCGGCGAGCTCGCTCCGGCGCAGCCGCTCCACGCCCTTGGGCGTCTGCGACGGCAGGTAGGACTTGAGGGCGAAGAAGGCGCGCTTGTGGGGGTTGTCGAACTTGGAGTGCACCCATGAGTTGCACTCGAAGGTGATGGCGTCGCCGGCGTCGGGGGAGATGACGATGTTAGTGAGGAACATCTCCCGGTGGTGCTGGTTCTCGACGAGCACGGCGCCGATGGAGCCGAAGGAGGCCGGCACGGTGAAGGTGGCCTCGTAGGTGGCCTCGGCGGCGTCGTCGCGCTGGTGCTGCAGGACGCGCGCGTAGCTGGAGATGGGCTCCTTCTCCGTCCCCGTTTCTGCAGCAAAAGGAAATGGAGCGTGAGTACGTAGGTTAATTACTCCGTTCAGCCGTGGCCGCCTCGTCGTTCGCAGTTCCGAAAATGCTAGCTGCGGCTGTTTGGCGTAATGCTAATTCACAGTTCCGAAAATGCTATTGCAACAGTTCCGAAAGTCCCCACAATATTGAAATTGCACCCGTTAGTCATCTGAAAATTGATGAAATCTCGGTTGACGTATTTATACTTATAAATAACTTATGTATATATGATTCAATCTGCTATCTATATAAAGCAGAGTTAAACGGAGCCACCACATTATTAGAGATAAACTCTAAATCTAATCTGATATATTATCTATATCTTAACACAAATCTATCCGTGCAAAACGCGCGGGTCACCCTGCTCGCTATATGAAAAATATATAATTTAACTATAAAAAAGTTTATATATGCGCCATATTTTTAGATATATAGGTAGCCTCTTGTATAATTTTTTTTTAAAAAAAATAAACTTGCAACAACTAAAAATTATTAGCTTATTAGAGCATGTATAATGGTTCACGTCAACTGCCTATAATGTTTCCCATGTAGAACATCTTATGATACAGGGAATGAAGATAATTTATAGAAATTTGGAAAGTCTTTAATGCAAAAATCGACTTTACGACAAAAAAAAAGTGATGAAGTTCCCTAAAAAATATTCAACCATCTTTACCAACGTACATGAGATGTCTTTAATATTATACGTATAGCTAATGTAGATAGTATTATGGACGGTAACCATGTTCATGTTGTACATGTTTGTAACCGTTTATAACAGTATACACGTTCTCTTTACCATGCGAGAAACAGTTCCCCGTAATTTCTTCAGTAATGCTATTTGGCAGGCGCCTGCGCTTTAGCAAAACGCGCAGGCGCCTGCCCGTTCTCACCAGCGATACAGCAAATGCAGGCGCATGGCATGCTGCTAGGTAGTAGTTGCATTGATACATTTTTTTCCATTTAGATTTCTCTTTTTTGTATATATTTTATCCGGAGTCCAAATTGCGTAGAAAAAAATTCATAATTCTTCTAAAATCCTAATCAATCCATTTTAAATATTTTTCTATTTTTCTGATTTTTTTGATTTCTTTTGATTTTTTTTGCTATTTTTTATTTAATTAGCACTCAATTAGTGAAAATTCCACTAAATTTCTACTGTTTTTCCACATTTTCATTTATTGGAAAAAATGTTTTATGATAGTGGAATTTTTTGCGCGAGGTCTGATCTATTATAGATTTATTTTGTTTTCCGTTTATTATAGATTATTTTGTTTTCTATTTATTATAAATCTTATTTTGTTTTCTATTTTTCATGTCGAGAGATTTTTTGGTCATATAATTTGCGAAATCATGCGGGCGCAAAAAATTCCACAAAATTTCTACTGTTTTTCCATATTTTTATTTATTGGAAAAAAATGTTTTGCGATAGTGGAATTTTTGCCGGCGCCTGCAACTTGTGGATTTTGACAGGCGCCTGCACAAAAACGTTTATTGCATGCGCTTGTCAAATAGTTGGTCCCTAATTTCTTATGGTTAATTATGCGTGGTTACCAGTTTTTTTAACAAAGATACCGCACAGGTGACAGAATAGACGATCTAGGGTTAAGTCAAGACTCTCACTTGGATCCAGCTCCGAGCTGACGAGCTCAAGGAGCAGGCTCCTCTTAAGCAAGTCGGCGAAGTCATCGCGCACCCCGTCCACCCCCATGTGCGAGAAGAAGCCTCCGACGGGCAGCTTCGCCGTCACCGTGGCCTTCATCGTCACCACCTCCTCCTCCGCGGCGGCGGCGACGGCGACGGCGCCTACGGTCGCCTCCTCGCCTGAGCCATGGCTGCCGAAGCAGCTGACTGTCCTGGATACTGTCCGGCGAGTGCCGCCCCAGCTACGTCTCCCTCTCCGGCGAGGCGCCGCCGCCAGGAGAGACGAGCCGTGGCTGGGAGCGAGGACTGCCACTAGAGGCTGCGCTGACGCTGGCTTTAGCATCATGGCCAAGTGTTACTGATTTGCTTGCTACAACTTGAAACTTGTTTCTTCAGAGAAAAAATAGATGCTTTGCAAACACGCAGCTAAGCTAGGCTGATGAGTGATGATATGATATCTGAGGGAGCTGGAATGGTTGCTTAATTTATAGCATTCACGGCTCAACTCGTGCAGAAATATCACTCCGCGATGAACCACAAATAAGTGGTTCAGATTTCAGAGGAGCTAGAAAGAAAAAGAAAGCCTGGAATATCAGATGCTCGATCATCATCATATACGCCGATCAGCGCAGAAAGATACAAAGCTTGCGAAATTGGCGTTTCTGAGCTCGGTGGTGTCGCTTCTCAAGGTTTTTGCGCTCGTTTCTCACGCACGTAAAACAATGTCCCCCATTAATTAGACCTCGACGCGTTCAGTGTGCATCACGTTCACCCTGTCATGTAGCACGACATCGATCGGACTAGCGAACCGCGGCTAAATTTCTTTTTGAACAAAGGGCAGAAGAACTGCCTTCTATTGATCAAAGAAAGAAAGAGTACAAAATTTGGGGGATGAGCTCTCCCCCTGGGCGCATACAATTAACTAACTACAAAAGGGGCTCCCGCGGCCGACCACAACCGCAGGTCATCGAGTAGTAGCTGGAGGAAGATCGCCCTTGGGAAGTCTGTCTGTCTGAATATGCGATTATTGCGTTCCAGCCAAATGTGACAGATGGTTCCGGAGACCAACGAGAGGGAGCCTTGCGTCGGCCTGGCCCAGAGGATTACGTCTGCCCACCACCGAGCGAAGTTGTCGGTGTTCCTCCAGCTGTCAGGTTGAAGAAAGGGGGTGTTCGATTGTTGAGCAAGCCGGGACCAGACATAGCGACTGAATTCGCAGTTTAAGAATAAGTGTTCTGGGGTCTCCAAGTTGCATCTGCACAGGGGACAGAAGTAGTTGTTCGGAATGTGCCGCTTCATTAAAGCGTCTGCTGTAAGTACGCGCTTGTGCAGGAGTTGCCAGAGGAAGAACTTGCATTTCGAGGTTGCCCAATGCTTCCAAACCTGTTGGAGGTGGGGCGTAGCACATCGGCCGATGAATTGAATCTTGTAGGCGGAGCTCACTGTGAAGTTGCCACTTGGGTTGAAGCACCAGGATTGCAGGTCCGGCTCGGTTGTAGATAGCATGACTTGGGAGACCCGGAGGAGCAGCTCGATGAGTTCTGGGATCATCTGCGGGGTTAGGTTTGTCCGCAGGTCGTTGAGCCAGGTCGCCCCCTGCAAAGCCTGTTTGACTGATCTATTTTTCCTGGCGGAGGCGTTGTATAGCTGTGGGGCCAACATTTGTGGCGCGAAGCCAGTGAGGCAGCGATCTTGCCAGAAAGAGAGGGTTGCACCATCTTTCAACGTGATAGCGGTACCAGCCCTTAATAGGTCAAGGTCGACTTCATGGGGATCTCCGATCCAGGGAGCGGTAGGGGATGATCTGCAATTCCAAAGCCAACGAAGACGCAGGGCCCTGGCGAAACGGGTAAGGTCTAAGACCCCTAGGCCTCCAAGGGCAGTCGGTGAGCAAACAGTGCCCCAATTGACCCTGCGTTGACCCCCTGAAACGGAATCTGTCCCTTTCCAAAGCCAGGCTCGTCTGACTTTGTCGATCTTTTTTAGCACGAACAGAGGAGGGTTGATGACGGAGAGCACATAAGTTGGCAGAGCCGAAAGGACGGCTTTGAGCAAGGTTAGTCTGCCACCTTTTGACAAAAGCGGACCTTTCCAACCAGCTAGACGATTGGAAATTTTGTCTAGGAGAGGTTGGAAGTGAACGTGGTGAAGTCGTTTAATGGAGAGCGGGAGGCCAAGGTATTTAATGGGGAAGGAGGTCTGCATGGCCGGCAAGTCCTGAAGAATGGGTTCAAGGTCAAGGGACTCACATCTAATGGGTGCAACTTGACTCTTGGCGAAGTTTGTCTGAAGACCGGTGATGTTGCCAAAAGCGAGGCGAATGGACGCAAGAGCTGAGACATCTTGTTTTGTGGGGTTGACAAAAATCGCGGCATCGTCGGCGAAGAGGGAAACACGGAGGTTTGTCCGAATTCCCCTGACGGGGGAAAGGGCCCCCGCCTCGGTTGCCCGCTGGAGTAGCGCAAGAAGCGGTTCAATAGCAAGGTTGAAGAGTAGAGGCGAGAGGGAGTCCCCTTGACGAAGGCCCTTTGTGTGGTAGATGGCTTCCGTGAGGTGGCCATTGATCAGAACTCGTAAGGAAGAAGAAGCGAGCGAGATGGAAATCTAGTCTCGCCAGCGTGTCCCGAAGCCGCGCGCCCGGAGGTTATCCAGGAGGTAAGGCCAGGAAACCGAATCGGAGGCTTTTTCAAGGTCGAGTTTGAGAATGTCACGACCCCCTGCGTCTCCACAGGGAATCCGGCACCATGATCTGATACCAGCCCAGACTAGTACCTCATGATGGACAATTAACGGCTATCATCGCTGGCATTCCATTATTAGTCAAAATAACAGAGTATTACAAGGTAACATCATATGCTATTACAATAAGATAGATATTACCAAATAGTAAGAACGAATAAAAAGAACATCAGAGCAGCAACAGCCTTCAGCGACGATATCCGAGCAAATTGACCCGGACACCACCCGCAGCTAGTCCTGCACACCTGAGTTCGGACCCTCCTGGTCCTGATCAGACTTGCAACCTGAATAATAAAATTATCCGCGATAGATATAATGAGTACGCGGCTACCCAGCAAGCAATCCTTAATAAATGTATGCAATGGCAACGATCGGGGAAATTGGCTATTTTACACAAAGACCTATTTACTAATCAAGTTTTAGCAAAAATGATGTTTGTTGAATGCATGAATCTATAGTATCAACTCGAACATCAAGTAAGGTGCATCATCGCACCAGGTCAACATCAAAGGAAGGTGCATCATCACACCAGACCAATCCCAGCCTACTCTAGTCAAGTTCAATTATTAAAAAGGTGGATCTACATGTGCAAACCTTTCCAGACTCGTCCATAACCGTGGACACGGCTATCATGATAGTTTTAACTCTGCAGAGTGTGTACAAGTTTCCCCACAAGCCCCGTCTCATCCACTAGGAGAAACGGTACAAGACTTTTCCAGCCTACTACACACACCACTTCACCTGCCCTCTCTTTTGATTTGCCTAGCCACGTCGGTGTCCGCTGCGGTAAGGCGTCTACTACATCTGGACACCACCCGGGGGCGTTCCCCAATTAAGCCATTCGGTCTCAGGGACGCACCTACCCCTCAGAGGAGTTTGTCGTATAACTTCGTATAATGTATGCTATACGAAGTTATTACGCCCAGTCAAGAGAAAGACTCCAGATAGGCGAACCTCTGCTCGAACTCATATCGTTGCCTCGCCATCTCCGCCTCCTGCCTTTGTCTAGCTTCTTCTTGGGTCCTTAGGCTCTCCCTCAGCGCCTGCATCATTGTCTGCTCTCCTCCTTCTCCCGCTCCCTCTCCTCTCTCTCCCGCTGCCTCTCCCTCTCAATGCGGCCCTCGAAGGCGCGTCGGCTCTCCGTTTGAGAGTGGGCTTCCTTTATTTGATTCAACAAGGTGGGCTGCAATTCCATCGAGTTCAAATAACCGACTTTCACCACTCCAAGATTTAGCTTAAGGAGATCTTGACATAAATCCAGTGACATCTCCTCACTCCGGAGGTGATTACAGGCGGGACGGCGGCTTAGAGCATCAGCCACCACATTGGCCTTGCCAGGGTGATAGTGAATTCCCACATCATAATCCTTGATTAACTCCAACCAACGCCTTTGCCTCAGATTCAGGTCAGGCTGGGTGAAAATGTACTTAAGACTCTTATGGTCAGTGAAGATCTCAGTGCGATTCCCCATGAGATAATGCCTCCAAATTTTCATAGCATGGACAACAGCAGCTAACTCCAGATCATGGGTAGGGTAATTTTGTTCATGTGGCTTAAGCTGACAAGATGCATAAGCCACCACTCTTCCTTCCTGCATCAGGACACAACCAAGACCTTGACGGGATGCATCACAGAAAATCTCAAAGTCTTTGCGGATATCAGGCAAAATCAGCACAGGGGCTGAAGTCAAACGCTTCTTCAACTCTTGAAAACTATCCTCACAACTGACGGTCCATTCAAACTTCTTCTCCTTCTTCAACAAATTGGTCATTGGTCAGGCTATTTTGGAGAACCCTTCGATGAACCGGCGGTAATATCCCGCCAAACCCAGAAAACTTCTGACTTGAGTCACAGATTTCGGTTACTTCCAGTCAACCACAGTCGGTTGCTTCCAGTCAACCACAGATGCTACCTTCTCGGGATCCACAGCAACACCTTCAGCAGGGATGAAGTGACCAAGGAAAGATACTTCTTTCATACAAAATTCACATTTGCTCAGCTTGGCAAACAACTGGTGCTCCCTTAACCTTTCAAGAACCATCCTCAAGTGGACCTCATGCTCTTCTTCAGTCTTTGAGTAAATCAGGATATCATCAATGAACACAACCACGAACTTATCAAGAAAATCCATGAACACATTGTTCATCAGATTCATAAAATAAGCAGGAGCATTGGTAAGACCGAAAGACATGACGGTGAATTCATACAGACTATACCGAGTGGTAAAAGCTGACTTAGGAATATCAGACTCCTTGATTCTGATTTGGTGATAGCCAGACCTTAGATCAATTTTTGTGAAAATGGAGGCCCCTTTTAACTGATCAAATAAATCATCAATGCGGGGCAAGGGATATTTGTTTTTAATGGTCACCTCATTAAGTGACCTATAATCCACACACATTCTTAGGGATCCATCCTTCTTTTTCATAAAAAATAACTGAAGCACCCCAAGGTGACGCGCTAGGGCGTATAAATCCCTTATTTTGCAATTCTTCGATCTGTTTCTTTAACTCAGCCAGTAGATTGGCAGAAAGACGGTACGGCCTTTGAGAAATAGGCGCAGTACCAGGGACTAAGTTGATGACAAAGGCGCAGTACCAGGGGCTGGGGCTAAGTTGATGACAAATTCAACATCTCGCTCAGTCGGCATGCATGGCAACTCATCGGGAAACACATCAGGAAATTCCCGTAAAATAGGCATATTCTTTAGATCAGACCCTTTCAACTTATTTAGGGTAATCAAATTCTTAGAGCAGGAGTTAGCAACAAACTGAACTTCCTTGCCATCATTACTAGTCAACTTGACTGTTTTAGAGGCACAGTCAATATGACCCTTATATTTGGCTAACCAATCCATGCCTAATATCACATCCATTCCCTTGGAATCAATGACTACTAGGTCTGTTAAAAATCCCACACCCTCAATTTTAATGCAAACATCAGGGCACATCAATATGGTGTAAATGACTCTTTCAGGAGATTTAATCAGCATTGGTTTCTTTAATGCAATTGATTCAAGTCCATGATTTTTAACAAATGATGCGGCAATGAATGAATGCGTTGCACCAGAGTCAAATAAAGTAGTAGTGGGGATTGAGTTGATGTGAAACTTACCCATCACTGCATTGGGATCAGCATGGGCGTCCTCAGCACAGACGTGGTTCACTCGACCACGTCCCACAGAAACAGCAGTCCTGGCGTGCGGAAAATTCCGACGAGCAGGCACAGAATTCCTTGGCCTCGGCAATACAACCTTGGCTTGACCTTGAGCAGGTATGGCACCTTTATTGGGACAAGAACTGGCGTAATGTCCCATCTGCTGGCATGCAAAGCATTTGATGCTCGACAACTCCTTCTTGGGGAGTGCTGACATTTGAGTGCGGACAGGTGGAGCTGACTGCTGCACAGGGCGAGACATCACCCACTGAGAACGTGGGCGTGGAGGAACAGCAGGCGCACGACCACGAGGGCGGTGTACCTTGGAACGAGAGCAAGGATGACCATCCTGCTGGACTCTCTTTCTCTTCCTAGCAGCCAGACACTGACGACGGTTTTCTTCTTGCTTCACGGCACTAGCAAACAATTGCTTGAAAGTGATGAACTCAGTGGAATCGATCAAAGCACGGATCTCAGGATCCATACCCTTCTTGAAAAAGTAAATTTTATCAGCATCACTTCTTACATCGCAGGGCACATAACAAGCCAGCAATGTAAACTCAGTGAGGTACTCGTGCATTGTCATATTCCCTTGAACTAAGGCATGGAACTCACGCCTTTTAGCTTCTTTTGAACTATCAGGAACGTAGTTCTCTTCAAAAGCTTCAACAAATTCATCCCAAGTGATCGACTCAGGATTCTCATGAGATTCACTGAAGGTATCCCACCAAGCTGACGCAACTCCGGTAAGCTGATATGCTGCAAGCTGGACATTTTCCAAGTCTCTACACTGAAACATGATCAGACACTTCTCAATTGCCTTCAACCAGTCTGCTGCCTCCATGTCATCAGTAGAACCACCGAACTTGGGAGGGTTGGCTCTCAGGAAATCATTAACACGGGAACGGATAGGAGGTGGAACTGGGGAATGGTTTGGCACTGGTGGGGGATTGGGTGAGCATTGTTTCTCTCTCTCATTAGATCTCGGAACATTTGAAACTGCATGTCCAAGATCTCTCTCGCAGTGGGATCTCCATGAGGAGGTTGTGGAATGTGGGTAGAGGATTCGGCTACATTTTCTTGTGGGTTTTCTTGTGGATTTTCTGGTGGATTTTGGGGCGATTTTCAAGGGAAAGAAAGAAAGGAGAGAGGAGAGATGGGCCGGCCTGGGCCGAGACGGGGTTAAGGCCTTTTGGATTTTTCTGATTTCCAAAAGCTTTCAATTTCAAATACTCTTTTTGAATACAATAATACTTAGGAAATATTATTTTGTTTCCCCAACATTTATAATATATTTTCAAATAACTTCACATGGGGCATTGGTTTTGAGAAAATATTATTTACACCAATTACCATAATTTTCCACCAAAGGGCAAAGACTTGGAAATTTTAAATTATTTTTTCTAATTTAAATGCAATGCATGAAGTGATGATGTCATGATGCAATAATGAGCGATTTGACATTTTTAAATTATGCATTTTAAGAAATTAAATAACGTGTCAAATTGGGTTTAAAATTTGGGATGTTACAGAAACCAACTCAGAAGTCAGAACTACCCCTAATACTACATCGACCAACAACCCAAATAAAAAATCTAAAAGAGCTGGATAAATTTCACCTTCAAGGCCTTTCGTACAATGCGCTAAATGTGCTAATACATAGGTTCTAGTTTGTACCTTTCATCAGGATGAGACACATGATTAGGTGGAGGCCCATGACTAGGAGGATGCTCCACTGCTCTATTTCCTTCCATCATGTTGTAGCCGTAATGTGGACGGATGAGGCAGCCAGCCAGCCACGATGAGATGATGCAGCAACAACTAATCTGTCTTAGTGATCGATTTAGCAGTGATGTGAGAGATGCAACAGCAGCACGACGGCGGTGGCGGCTCCGACGAGCGCAGGATGGTGGCGGCGGCGCCAACGACGCGCAGGACGGCGGCGGCGGCGACGGCCTCAAATGGGACGGCGACCTGCAATCCAGTAGCAGCGACTGCGTGTATATTTCCCGCCTATTGGGCTGGGCCAAAACTCTCGCATAAGCAGGCCTAACCGAGCATGCTGACGTGCGATGTGGAAGTGACGGCCAGATTTGAAGCAACTGGTTCTCTGTAGTGGATAAACCAACGTCAGGCGATATGCTTCCGTTATTTACCCCCTGCGGCCAAACAAGCCCTAGTCAAATGGGCCACCACCCAATCCATATATAACAGCCCAAATACCAGCCAAGTCCATGTACCGACATTCCTCCCCATAAATTTGGCTTGTCCTCAAGCCAACGCCAGCCATCGGGATCCCATGGCACTTGCAAATTGCTTTGAAATCATTATGTACATTGTCTCAACCGTGTCTACTTTTGTGGTGAATTTTTGTGCCCAAAATATCTCCATGCCAACAGACTTCAGCCCGGTGGTCAGCCAGCCACAACCTTCCTTGTATTGTTCCACCACGTCGAAGATAGCACATGCTTCTGCTTCAAAAAAAAAAAAAAGATAGCACATGCTTCGTCTTTGACCAGACCTACGGTGTATATGGAGCCACCAAGCAAAGCCGAAGAATGGTACCCTCTGGTGTAGTTCATCGGCTTAACCAGCACCCACGATGGCATCCTTGGCTCATACAACTCAACGCTAGCCACCGTCGCTCTAGCCTCGGCATCATACCCACCAATCAATCAATCAATCATTCTATATATCAAAGCGCTACCAGCGCGCCTCCACGTTCGTCCACGTCGACGCTTCCCGTGCCTCCGCTGCCCCGCGTTGCCATGTCGACGAAATGGCCACAGCCGTCCGATCGCGACCAATAGTTAAATCCGGCCGCCCATTTATAGTTTATATATAAAATGATTTCTTTGCCCAGAAATTCAGCAGCGCGGGGCGTTTGCTCGGATGGTTCTGCGGGCTAGCTTTCGCGCCGGCCGTCGCGGTTCGAATCCCAGCCTCCCCCATTTTTCCCCTTTTTCCCATTCCTATCTTCTCTTTTCCTTTTATTTCTCCACGATGAAGTAGCACGCGCGCGTAGCTCACTTGGTTTCCACGATGACTTACGGGCGCATCTGCTCACGGGTTCGACTTGCAAACTCTCCCCACTACGGTGAGCCTTTTTTTTTTTTTGGTCTTTTTCACCGGAGGCGGTGAGCCTTTTTTCTTTTGGTCTTTATCACCGGAGGCAGACGTCGCTGTCCTCACGTTGAATGATTTTTTTTTCCTACCGACGTCACGAACTCAGGATTCTTTTTTATTTTCTCTCTTTATGGCCGATTTAAAAAATGGTTTAAACCTTTACAGATGAATCAAAAAATAAAAAATTATTTTCTTTAGGGTTTAAAAACATCCTACAAATCCAAAACATTATAGAATTAAACCACGATTTCATTCTAATATTTCATGAAAAGATTTACATATTAAAGGAAAAAATTCCCCATGAGATAGTGCCTCCAAATTTTCAGGGCGTGGACAACAGCAGCTAATTCCAAATCATGGGTAGGGTAATTTTGCTCATGTGGCTTAAGCTGACGGGATGCATAAGCCACCACTCTCCCTTCTTGCATCAGGACGCATCCAAGGCCTTGACGAGATGCATCACAGAAAATCTCAAAATCTTTGCGAATATCAGGCAAAATCAGCACAGGGGCTGAAGTCAGACGCTTTTTCAACTCTTGAAAACTATCTTCACAACTGGCGGTCCATTCAAACTTCTTTTCTTTCTTCAACAAATTGGTCATCGATCGGGCTATTTTGGAGAATCCTTCGATGAACCGGCGGTAATATCCCGCCAAACCAAGGAAACTTCTGACTTGAGTCACGGATTTTGGTTGCTTCCAGTCAACCACAGATGCTACTTTCTCAGGATCCACAGCAACACCTTCAGCAGAAATGAAATGACTAAGGAAAGATACTTCTTTCATCCAAAATTCACACTTACTCAGCTTGGCGAACAACTGATGCTCCCTCAACCTTTCTAGAACCATCCTCAAGTGGAGCTCATGTTCTTCTTCAGATTTGGAATAGATCAGAATGTCATCAATGAACACAACCACAAATTTATCAAGGAAATCCATGAATACCTTGTTCATCAAGTTCATGAAATAAGCAGGAGCATTGGTAAGATCAGAATGTCATCAATGAACACCACCACGAATTTATCCAGAAAGTCCATGAACACTTTGTTCATCAAATTCATAAAATAAGCAGGAGCATTGGTGAGACCAAAGGACATGACAGTAAACTCATACAGACCATATCGAGTGGTAAAGGCTGACTTGGGAATATCAGACTCTTTGATCTTGATTTGGTGGTAACCAGATCTTAAATCAATTTTGCTATAGTCAGACCTTAAGTCAATCTTTGAGAAAATGGTGACTCCTTTTAACTGATCAAATAGATCATCAATGCGAGGCAGAGGGTATTTGTTTTTAATGGTCACCTCATTAAGTGACCTATAATCCACACACATTCTCAAGGATCCATCCTTCTTTTTCACAAAAATAACTGGAGCACCCCAAGGTGACGCACTAGGGCGTATAAATCCCTTATCTTGCAACTCTTTGATTTGTTTCTTTAACTTAGCCATTAGGTTAGCAGAGAGACGGTACGGCCTTTGGGAGATAGGCGCAGTACCAGGGGCTAGGTGAATGTCAAATTCAACCTCTCTTTCAGGCAGCATGCCTGGCAACTCATCGGGAAACACATCAGGAAATTCCCGCAAAATAGGCATCTTCTTTAAATCAGACCCTTCCAACTTATTTAGGGCAATCAGATTTTCAGAACAGGAATCAGCAACAAATTGAACTTCCTTGCCATCATCACTAATCAACTTGACTGTTTTAGAGGCACAGTCAATATGACCCTTATATTTGGCTAACCAATCCATGCCTAATATCACCTCGATTCCCTTGGAATCAATGACCACTAGGTCTGCTAAAAATCCCACACCCTCAATTTTAATGCAAACATCAGGGCACGTCAATACGGTACGAATGACTTTTCCAGGGGATTTAATCAACATTGGTTTCTTTAGTGCACTTATTTCAAGACTTTGATTCTTAGCAAATGATGCAGCAATAAATGAATGCGTTGCACCAGAGTCAAATAAAGCAGTAGCAGGTATGGAGTTAATGTGAAACTTACCCATCACTGCATGGGGATCAGCGTGGGCGTCTTCAGCAGTGACATGGTTCACCCGACCACGTCCAATAGAAGCGGTAGTCCTGGCGTGCGGAAAGTTCCCACGAACTGGCATTGAATTCACGGGCCTCGGCAATACCACTTTGGCTTGACCCCGAGCAGGCACGGCACCTTTATTGGGACAAGAACTGGCGCAGTGTCCCATCTGCTGGCATGCAAAACACTTAATACTAGACAGGTCCTTCTTGGGGAGTGCTGACATCTGGGTGCGGACCGGCGGAGCTGACTGCTGCACAGGGGGAGACATCACCCACTGAGAACGTGGGCGTGGAGGAACAGCTGGTCCACGACCACGAGTGCGGTGTCCCTTGGAACGAGAGCCAGGATGACCATCCTGCTGGGCTCTCTTTCTCTTCCTAGCAGCCAGACACTGACGACGGTTTTCTTCTTGCTTCACGGCACTAGCAAACAATTGCTTGAAGGTGGTGAACTCCGTGGAATCGATCAAAGCACGAATTTCAGGATCCATGCCCTTCTTAAAGAAGTATATCTTATCGGCATCACTTCTCACATCATGGGGCACATAGCGAGCCAGCAAAGTAAATTGAGTGAGGTATTCATGCATCGTCATGCTCCCTTGAACTAAGGCATGAAACTCACGGGACATAATTTTTCTCAAAGGCTTCAACAAACTCATCCCAGGTGATCGTCTCAGGAGCCTCATGGGACTCGCAGAAAGTATCCCACCAAGCTGAAGCAACACTGGTAAGCTGATATGCCGCAAGCTGGACACTCTCTAAGTCTCCACACATTGGAACATAATCAACCACTTCTCAATTGCCTTCAACCAGTCTGCTTCCTCCATGGCATTAGTAGAACCACCAAACTTAGGAGGGTTGGCTCTCAAGAAATCATTGACACAGGTACGAATAGGAGGTGGAGCTGGTGAATGGCTGGCACTGGTGGGGGAATGGGTGCATTGTTTCTCTCTCTCATTAGATCTCGGAACATCTGAAACTGCATTTCCAAGATCTCTCTCGAAGTGGGATCTCCATGAGGAGGTGGTGGAAGATGGGGAGAAGACTCGGCTTGGTGTTCTTGTGGGTTTTCTTGTTTCTTGTGGGTTTTGGGGGAGTCTTTGTGGCGCTGGAGAGGGAAAAAGGTGAAGCTCACGGGGTGGCCCTCCAATGGAAGAACGAGCTGGGACAGGGACTGACTGGGCTTGCCTCCCAAGTCGGCGAGATCCACTAGCTCTGCTAGCAGCACCACCATGGACTCGACCACGGATGATATCCCCACGTCCAACACGACGCGAAATCACCATCTGCTTGCCAAGAGGACGAGAGACAATAAGGGGAAAGTGCTAGAACCCAGATTTTCCAAAACATGAGTTACAACATGCAAACTTGGCACGATGCACACTCACATACATAAAATAATAGTTTTTAGAGTACAAACAGGGGCGCGATACCACAAGCCGGTACGTCAGCCCAAATCGCGAGCTAACTACCTATGGGTTATAGGGACTGGCGCCGGGACGATTAGTAGGGCTGGATCCACAGGGACCACCAGGTAAGCACCAACCAAAGTAGGATGGTTACCACGGTGATCCAAAGCGGGAAGTGCCTCATCTCCTCGAGGAACAACTGGAACTCGCTCGGCTCGGGCCGAGGGCGAGGACTCGGGGGACAACGAGGGCTTGGGGAGCGACGGGGGTTCGGCGAACGGCGAGGACTCGGAGGACGGCGAGGAGGACTCGCGGAGCGGCGAGGGCTTGCGGAGCGGGAGCGGCGAGGACTGGCGGAGCAGCGGCGAGGGGGACTCGCGGAGCGGATCTCCGATCTCCTCCTCATCGCGGCTGGAGAAGCAGCGCGGCATGGTAGGGAGACGGGGCGGCAGCACAGGCGGGGCGGCCCTCTTATAGAGGCGGCCCGGTTATTGAAGTGGGGGGGGGGACCGGCGGTAAAGCGGCGGACGATGCCAACTATCTGTGTGCAATCACAATGCCTGTTATTTGTTAGGGCTCAGCGAACGGCGAGGACTCGGAGAACGGTTGGGAGGGCTCGCGGAGCGAATCTCCGACCTACTCCTCATCACGGCTGGAGAAGCAGCGCGGCACGGCAAACTGGCAAGACGGCAACACCTGCGCGGCGGCCAAGCGGCAGCGGCGCGGCGAAACTACAGCGAGGCGGCAGCGCGGGCGAGGCGGCCATCTTAAAGAGGCGGCCGATTATTGGCGCGCGCACGGCAAAGCGCGGACAAGACAGAAAGCAAAAGAAAAAGAAAAGGAAAAAGGATGACACGACCCATGCAAAGGGTACCGGAAGCTACGAGCTAATCCTGCTCGTACTCAGACTCGGAGACCAATTCCACGGGGACTTCCCCGTCATCATCATCATCATCATCACCGGCATCAACAGCGGGCTGCCAACCCGGCGGTGGTGAACGGACACTGGCGGCGAACGGACCATCAGCGGAATACCTTGAAGCTCGACAAGGGTGGGCGGCGGCGCCCTCACTCTAATCAGACCCAGATCCAACTGAAGATTCTTGGGGGTGAGCTCGAAGGAGCACAGGGGAAGATCAGCAGTCCTTGGGCTCGAGCTTGGCGCTGGAGCCGACATCCTTCTTCTTCAGGCGCGAGGTCGAAGCAGCAGGAGTAGGAGTCCTAGAGGAAGAAGTGGCATTCCCCCGGAGACGCTGGTTCTCGCGAACCAACTGTCGGATCCTTTTGCGAAGATGGACCTTCTCCACCAAGTGATGAGAGTCGCGCTTTTTAAGGTCGCGGCACGCCTTCTTGATCAGGTCCAGCTGGCAGTTGGCGTCGTAGGCGGAATTCAATTTCCGCAGGGCGATGGTGTATGCGTCGTCCAGGGATTGGACGAGCTCGGCAAGGTGGTACACCGTCGGGTCGCTCTCACCCTCGGCCGTACGAGCGTGACTGAACAACTCGTGCGGCAGGCGAGAGGGAAAGTAGCGAAGCGGGGAGACGTGCAGCTCACGCGTGAACAGACTGCGGAGTCGGTGTAGAGCAAGTCTGGACACGTCTTGGATAGCGTTAGAGCAGCTGACGCGAGTGGCGGAGTAGCGGAACGGTCCCCGGGTAGGTGGGGGACCGGCAGCAAAGATAGTGACGCAAACCACCCAGCATGTGTGTCCCTTGCGTGGAGCAGTGGCACCATGGTACATGGGGTCACCGAAACCAAGCGTGCCTAGCATCAGCAGCAGCTGGCGCACGAAACCTCCGTAGCCAACACCAAGGCTGGAAGCGAACGCCGGCATCTACAAGTTTCCAAAAGATCATCAGTCAAAGATATGACGGCAACGCCTCCGCCAACATCGACGTCTCCAGTACAGCAAGAAGAAACAAAAGACCAACAAATCGGTGTCATTGTTCATACCGAATCGTCTGGATCTTCATCATCGGAAAATCAAAAAGCCGTTGTTGAGTCCTCGAAGGTTTCATTGCATCAAAATCAGTTCCACGTAATAACTTCGTATAGCATACATTATACGAAGTTATACGAACCCAAATTTGGTTCGGATGGTATCCGTGAGTCCTAAAGTCCAACAATGCGGTAAAGTCCCAACTTCAAACAGCCGAAACGGAGTCATCCAAAGTCCGTTTTGGACGTTCGGGTACAATACGGACAATAGAACGACGAGAGCTTTCTGATGGATCTGGGTTCACATCAAAAAGCCTCATGGATCAGCGGGAATCTTTAAAACAAGATGATGATTGCAATCTGTCCAGTGCCGCGTCGACCAAAATCGAAGATCCATCGGAAGTTTGTCGTAATAACTTCGTATAGCATACATTATACGAAGTTATACGAACCTCTGCTTCTTCATCATCTGTTCTCAGTATTCTAGGATGGCCTAGTTGCCTGCTCAAAATGAGGTTTAGTACAAGGAGAGCTTAGGACTTTTTGCGGAAATTGCAGTTATTAGCCTAGTTTTGGCAAAGCTATTTTAGAAACATTTAATCTCAACATTTTCTTTGGGATCTTCTCAAACGGGTCTCGCCACTTGGCCTCAGTGCCATAGCGAGAACAAATCCTTTCTCATTTTCCTTTCGCAAACCGGCTAGGTCCATTCCGCGCGACACTTTCTGATAGGCCATCACCCAATTCGGAATATCGCCGGTGGCACCTAGCTCAAACGAAATCCTTCTCAAATCCTTACTCGTCTCAAATTCTTTGCTCAAAACCCGTTTCAAAAATGGTTTTTAAATGAGAATCTACCATATAATCAGTCCCTTCGCACGCTCATAACTACGAGCACGGCTATCATGACAGTTTTAACTCTGCAGAGTGGGTACGCCTTACCCTCGAGAGGCTACGCACCCAGACGATGTTTCGCCACAAGACCGTCAACCACGAGGGCCAACGATCGGGCCCGTCCCATACCGGGGCTCGAGGTCGTACTGTAGCGGCTCAGTTCATAGGATTATAGGATGAGCAGTCCTTAGACTAGGAGAGATTTGATATTTCATAGGATGAGCAGTCCTTAGACTAGGGGAAAGTTGATGCTTTAGCCCAGTTTACGAAACCGGTGCCATACTACACCAACTGACACAGTATCTCTCTAGTCGGAAAGATTTTGGGGTAAGAGGAAAATCATTTCCTATTAAGCATCACCCTTGATGCGCTATCTTTAAATCATCTTTGCCCAAACATTTCTCAACAACATCTCATTTCACACAAATGATTGAATCAGTCCGCATAAATGATTTTTTATCATTCCACATAAATGGTTTTAAGCATTTATCCTACCACAACGAAATATTTAAACATGAGCAAACCATATTTTAGCCTTAGGTTTAACCCTAACATATCTCTTACCTTTTCTATTTGGCATAATATCTACTTCTAGCAAATACGACAGTTATCTTTAAACTAGCATGTATATTTTCAAGTCTAATAAACATTTTCTAAATAACCGAAAATGGCTTCTCAATATGATCGAAGGGGTCACAATATGATCGAAGGGGGAGTTGGCTTGATCGGTCCCGGGGAAAACGAAGGGGACGTCGTCGATCGGGTCTTCGGGGGCTTGACCTCCTAAACACGCACACACACATGCAAAGCAATACAACACACATAAGAAACATTTCATGACTTGATGTTTTAAAGATAATGCAGAAATCTTGGTTTCCATGCATTGCTAATTGGGGAAAATCATGAAAATGATCTATGCACATGAAATGATGCAATGCCCAAGTTATGAAATTAACAATATAAGAAAGGTGCTGAAATTAACAATATAAGAAAGGTGCTTAAGGTCTTGCTGTTTTGAATAATGGGACATGCAGCAACTTCAATGCATTTTTATTTAATCAGAAATGCTAAGAGAATTTCCCAAGCTCACATGAAATGATGCCCCTCCTAGGTTAGCTATTTAACTAAAAATGATGCTACACACATGACATGCATATAAATAATTTTCTCAAGTCCAGCGACCAATAAAGTATTTTTCAGAAATTTTTCCAGGATTTTACAAGGCTTTAGCTATTTTTACTAACTAATTTTAGGGTACCACCACATGGTTTAAAACAGAAATTAAAAGGAAAAAAACAGGACTGGCCCCTTGGCGCTGGGCCGGCTCGGCCGGATGGCCCAACAGCGGAGGCGCGGCTTGAACCGTGCGGGCGAGGAAGCAAGGCGACCTGACAGATGGGCCTCGCTCGGTCCCACCTATCGGCGCCACCCGCAGGCAGCCGAAGGGGACAAACAGGGGAGTGTTCCCGGCGGCGGCGACGGCGCACACGGCGGCGGCGACCCCGGCCACCGAGGCCAATCGGGCTTACGAGGAGTGGGAGGTGATGGAGGCGAACACAATGGTGGTCTTGGCAACGCCGGAAATGCACGGAGGCGGCGGCGCAACAGTGCATGGCGGCGGAATCTCACGGAGTCCGCGGCGCCGGCGAAACACGGAATTAAAACTCGATTCCCTCGGTCGAAAGCGACAATGGGGGAGGGTGAAGCGTTCGGTGACCTCACCGAGGCGGAGAGGATGGCCAAGCGGCGTGGCGACGACGGCGCGGCTCCGGGAACGCACGGACCACGCGGCTCCAATCCCTCGGCGCGAGCTCCTCCGCAACGACCGGCTCGGGCGAGATGCCAAGCGATGGCGCAAGGCGGGGAGCAAAAGGGGGAGCAGTTACCCATTTATAGGTGTGCTCTGCCGGGGCACCTCTAATGCGACACGCGAGGTTGGCCGCGCCGGCGCAATTACCGGCCGGTGGTGTGTTGGGGGCGACGGTGGCGTCACGAGCGTGAGACCGGCGACAAGACAAGGAAGGAGAGGAGAGGGGGTCTGGAGGAGGCGATCGGGATGCGTGGCGGCATGGGAGGCTGCGCCCACGAGCCTCGGGACGGAGGACGAACAGCGTCGGCGACTGGCGAACAGAGGAGACGAGGCAAGGGAGAAGAGAGGAGGAAGGGGCTGACAGATGGGACCCACCTGTCGGTGGCGCCACTCAGCGCAAGCGAGGGAGGAGGCAGCGGCGGGAATGGGCCGGCGAGGCGGCTGCGGCCCAGCAGGGGAAAAAGGAGAGGCGGGAAAAGAAAAGAAAGGAAAGGGGAAGAGGGCCAACTCGGGCCGAGGGGAAATAAAAGGTTTTTAAATTTTCTGATTCTCCAAAGGTCTTCCATTTTCAAATATTCTTTTAAAATATATTGATACTTTAGGAAATATTATTCCAGAATAAATTAAAATATTAAGAGTTGGCTTTAGTGAAAAATATAATATATGCATTAAACAATTATTAAATTTTTCCACCAAGGGTGCATGTTTTGAAAAGTTTAAATCAATTTTCCAATTTAAATGCAATGCATGCAATGATGATGAGGATGCATAGGACTTCCCAACATGCATTGTTTTGAGAGGTGTTAGTATGTCCAAGGAGGGTGAAAAGGAGTCTAACAAAGACAAAAATGGCGTGCCATCAAAACCACCAATGAGATAAATGACATCAACACCAGAAGATTTCTGCAGTAATAATTGTTGTTGATGCCCCTATCTCCTTGCTAAGTTTTCAACTAATGTCAGCAACAGCAAGCCACAATCTTCACTTGAACTAAAACTGAAGTAATCTTTGATAGCACCAAACTGCTCAAGATTATCGTATAACTTCGTATAATGTATGCTATACTATGGCCGATTTAAAAAATGGTTTAAACCTTTACAGATGAATCAAAAAATAAAAAATTATTTTCTTTAGGGTTTAAAAACATCCTACAAATCCAAAACATTATAGAATTAAACCACGATTTCATTCTAATATTTCATGAAAAGATTTACATATTAAAGAAAAAAATTAATAAATAGTTGGATGAAGGATACAAGAAAGCCTTTGAGAAAATATAATTAAAGTTGAAGATGAACGGTCTATGGAATAAAAAAAACATCCTACAAATCCAAACCATTATAGAATTAAACCACGATTTCATTCTAATATTTCATGAAAAGATTTACATATTAACGAAAAAATTAATAAATAGTTGGATGAAGGATGCAGACGTCGGTGTCCTCACGTTGAATGATTTTTTTTTCCTTCCGACGTCACGAACTCATGATTCTTTTTTATTTTCTCTCTCTATGGCCGATTTAAAAAATGGTTTAAACCTTTACAGATGAATCAAAAAATAAGAAATTATTTTCTTTAGGGTTTAAAAACATCCTACAAATCCAAAGCATTATAGAATTAAACCACGATTTCATTCTAATATTTCATGAAAAGATTTACATATTAAAGAAAAAAATTAATAAATAGTTGGATGAAGGATACAAGAAAGCCTTTGAGAAAATATAATTAAAGTTGAAGATGAACGGTCTATGGAATAAAAAAAACATCCTACAAATCCAAACCATTATAGAATTAAACCACGATTTCATTCTAATATTTCATGAAAAGATTTACATATTAAAGAAAAAATTAATAAATAGTTGGATGAAGGATACAAGAAAGCCTTTGAGAAAATATAATTAAAGTTCAAGATGAACGGTCTATGGAATAAAAAAACTTAAAATGGAACCATAACCATATTTTAGGCAATAAAAATAAAAAATATGTATACAAAGCAAAGCATATGTCACGTATACAAGGCAAAACTATATTTCCATTTTAGATTGTTTTCATCATGAATTTAGATTGTTTTTATCATGGAGTGGCGCACCATAGGTGCGCTGCCATTGCTATTGCTAGTAGAATTACAAAGCCAGTGAGCAGGCGTCCCTCGGTGCCACGTGGTCCGCTTCTTCGCGCAGTCCCCGCTCAGCGCTCGCTCACTACTCGCGCATTGGGGTGGGCATTTTCACACCGAACCGAAAAAACCGAACCGAAAATTTCGGTTTTTCGGTATTTCGGTTCGGTTTCGGTTTCTGGCTTTAGAAAACCGAGCAAATTCGGTTCGGTTTCGGTTTCGGGCCGTCAAAAACCGATATCCCGATAATACTGGCCACGGCCCAGCCTCCCGGCCTCCCCCCCACGGCCCAGCCTCCCGGTCCCGGCCTCCCTCCCGACGGCCCAGCCTACCGGGCCTCCGTTCTCTTCCTCCGTTCGCTTCCTCCCCCACGCACGCACGCGCGATCGCGGTCTCGCGGACGCGCCTTCCTCCCCACCCCAACCCTATGTCCCTATCCAGATCTGGCAGCGGCGGCACCTCCCTCACCTCACCTAGCCGCCCCTCCCCACCTTGGCTCCCCTCCCTCCTCCGGTCCTCCCCCTCTTCCCCACGCTACCGGCAGCGGCCAACGGCGGCGGCGGCGGCCGGCGGGCGGCTCCTCTCCTTTCTCCTTGCGCGGCGGCAACGGCCAACTGCAGCGCCCTCCTGCGCGCTCCGCGACGGCAACGGCCAACGGCGGTCGGCGGGCCTCCTTCCTCCCTCAAGGTAACTTCGGTAATACCGAATACCGAACCGAATTAATTCGGTATATTCGGTTTCGGTAGTAAATTTTTCCGCACAAATTTCGGCAGTCACTTCTTGAATACCGATTTTGTTTAGATACCCGAAATACCAAACCGAAATAACCGAAAATACGGAATGCCCACCCCTACTCGCGCATACGCCCGCCCGCCGCTCGCTTGCCGGCTCGCTCGCCACTTGCCTCGCTCCCTGCCAAGCGCTCGCTCGCGTCGCGCGCACGCCGCTGGCTTGCTGCCTCGCTCGACGCGCATGCTGTCTCGCCGGCTCGCTCGCGTACAGGCGTCATGTACAGGCGAGCTCGCTTCCTGGCTCACGTACGTGCAGCCGAGCACCATGCCTATATGTGACGCCTGTGCATGCACGAACCAAATGTAATTACTTCCAAAAACGTGTTATCCAAACGTATTATCCAAGACGAGTTTAAACATATGACTTTTTATGTTCCAAATCAAAACTAAATATTTTGAAAATATTATAGTTCAAAGTTCTAAAATTTGCACTTACTGAAAAATTAATATTTCTCAAATCATAAATATTTGTGACTTTAAGAGCATCTTCAACATGACCTCTATCCCACCCTGTAAAACACTATTTATATCTCATGAATAGTGACAGAAACAGTATTTAGGAGATTGGATGGAGGGGCTACCAGAGATGCTCTAAAAAAGGCTAAGTTTCTTTTTTTCCTGTACTACCAACTCGAGTTCAAATGGAAATTTTGATATCTTCCAAAATCTCCTAATTTTTTTTCCAAATTTTAAATTCCTTGCCATTCAATTTTAAAACTTTAAACCCCCTAAAACATGAATTTTAGAAAGAACGGAGAGAGAGGGGATCAAGTGGGGAAAATTTGGTCTAGCAACGTAAACAAATCCATAAATTTACATGTTTTTAAAATGCAATCAATTTTTTTTTGAAACTAGCTATTTTTAAGATATTTAGGATTTAGAAATGATTCTATTACGAAATAATTCATTCTTTTTTAAATTTCAACTTTAATGGCAGCTTAAAAAACTTGGAAAAAACTCGCAAAAGGCACCGTAATATTATGATAATAGCCTTAAAAAAATTTGACACCAACAATTATTTTAAAAAAAAAGAAATAAAAAATGGGAACAACAAACAAAAGATGTAATGCTTTTTAAATTTTGTTTTGTCATACATCTTTATTTGCTAAGGTATAAAAAGGCTTGGCTTGCAGTGGCGCGCCATGGGCACGCTAACCCTGCTATACCATCAGTAAAAGTACAAAGCCGGTGTTGAGTCGTTCTGGCCTGCCACGTGGGTCGCCTCTCCGCGCAGCGCGCTTAGGAGAGCTCAGTGCAGCGCCCCTCGGGAGCCCACGTCGCCTCGATTTTCTCGGGCCGTCCTATGGCCCGCGCAAGGCAGATCCGGCCGTTCATTACTTTTTTATCTATAAAATGATTTTTCCCATGCTGTTGTGACCAAGGCGGGCCCTTTGGCCGGTTAGCTAGCTGAGCTAGCGCTCGGCCAGGCGCTCGCGGTTCGATTCGTCCATGCATCGCGTTATTTTCCTTTCTCCCTCCCGGGCTCCCGGCCGCGTCGCGCGAGGTGGCTGGTGTGCATGCGCACAGGCACGCACAGCCAGTCAGGTGTATGCACGCACGCTCAGGCACGCACAGCATGCGCACGCCCAGGCACGCACATGCACACCCGCACAGCATGCATGCTGCACGCACGTTTTTCTTTCTTTCTTTTTTTCTCTTTCTCTTTCTCTTTTTCTTCTTCTTTTCTTTTCCTTTTTCTTTCTCCTTTCTTCTTCCTGCAAAATCTATCTATAAATAGTGCAACTAAATTGACGAAATATTTGATCCTAGGTTTTACAGATTGATTTTGTCTTCAATGATTGTATTACCAAATCCTTCTAACAAGAGGCTAGTTGCTAATGTTCTTAGCATGCATGAATGCAGCTATCGAACGATGATCATCAATCGACTGAGAGAATGGGAGTCGACAAATGTATATGTATCATGTATGTAGCTTTGCGTGCAGGTTTGCTTCTAGCCAGATTGTATAATTGCATTTGCGTGTAAGTTATGATGCATGCATGCATATGTGTGCTTTGGTGGAGTAAAGACAAAAATTGAGGAGAAACCTCAATTGGCACATAGCTTTTGCTAGGCCTGGAAATAATTAATTTGTATTTGTCTTAGCTGATGCATAATGCCTAGCTCTCTCTCTGCATCGGCCATGTAAATGATAAAATGTGCAATGTTGTGCAACATCCCAAAATTTTTAACACTCCCCCCAAGTTCAAGGGTTGGTTTTCTTTGGCTATGTCGAACTGTATTCAGTAAGATATTAAAATCAGAGTATTTGGACCGTGTTGATGGTTCTGTACTTGATTTTCTTCAGTTCCGTCTTATCTGATCTATGATTAAACGTTGTGTATCTGTTTTTTTGACAAGGCATATAGAAATGCGTAACCAGATGACCACCATAATCGACCTCCTAACCGGCGGGCCATGGGCCGCTATTCAACTAGTTGAGTTTATATCTTTTCATCGAGCACTGCCAGTATGTGGCAACCTCTTCCGGTACTCATCATGGGAAGTAGCTTCCAGTTAGGCTACCTGGGAATCGTGGCCTCACCTTGCCACGCCTCAGCTTAGCCCTGCCACACTAGCTTAGGCACTTGTTTGGTTGGGTGCTAAGTGGAGGCAAGCCACAACGAGTTAGGCAGCTAGCCGCATCCGTTCTTCAGAAATTTTCGCCACAAGTGCGGCGGCCGATTTCACCGCCGCACTTGCCACGCCACAACCGCTCTCTCTTTCGCTCTCTCTCTCTATGAGGTGGCGAGCCCATGGAAGGATGGCGGCGGCGGTGGCACACGCACGGGATGCCCGCGGCGACGTCGACACTGACGCATCGGCCGGGAAGAAGCTCGCGGCGGCGAGGAGCCATGGCTTGCGGCGGCGAGCGGCTGGGTGGAGCTCGCCGGGGAAGAAGCTCGCGGTTGGGCGCGTCGGCCGCGCCCAAGAGCTCGCCGGGGAAGAAGCTCGTGAGCTCGTGGCGGGACACGTCGGCCGCGCCCGCACGGTCGGCATGCTCCTCCGCCTCCAGCACTGCGAATGAGGTGAGTATCTTCGCGATGGAGCGCTTCTTTCGGCGGCGGCCGTTCGGCATGGCGGCGTCGGCCGCAACTGGTGAGGCAGCGGCACCGGCGGCGTCCTGGATGGAGTAGTAGTAGGCGGTGGATTGATGCCTAGAACGTGCTCAATGAAATGGTTAACCCAACATAGTCAAGTTTGCCTCTATACAACCAAACACGGACCACAAAATTTTTCCTAGCCTAATGTTAGGCATGGCTGCGAACCAAACGCCTGCTAACTTTAGCCACGTTAGTCATGCCACACATACTAAAACCTGCTAACCTTAGGATTGGCTTTTTTAGTCACGAACCAAACAGACCCTATATCTGTTCTCTCAGCAGATCTCAAATATTGAATATCGTTGAAGCCACCAACGACAAAAATCGCACCGTTAAGTTCCACGCCGGCTAGAGTAAAGCACTTTTCCATCATAGGCCGATTCTTAAACCACTCCACATGAGCAGGACCAAACACCTCAACGTCAGAGAAACACTCACTTCCGTCTCCACCACCATATGCACTAGAATGAGAATTGAAACACCCTCACATATGGATAATTTTTCCCATTAAGGCTAACTCTGGCGAGGCTTTCCTTGTCATAAACCAATGCTGGCGATGGGGTCCAATCATCATGACCTCGGTCGTAACAGTCAACTGTATCAAACCAGCAAGCACCACCACCACCGAGAAAAAATATCTTGACGTCTAATGAAACAAAGGATGCATAGGACTTCCCAACATGCATTGTTTTGAGAGGTGTTAGTATGTCCAAGGAGGGTGAAAAGGAGTCTAACAAAGACAAAAATGGCGTGCCATCAAAACCACCAATGAGATAAATGACATCAACACCAGAAGATTTCTGCAGTAATAATTGTTGTTGATGCCCCTATCTCCTTGCTAAGTTTTCAACTAATGTCAGCAACAGCAAGCCACAATCTTCACTTGAACTAAAACTGAAGTAATCTTTGATAGCACCAAACTGCTCAAGATTAAGTACTACCACGCCTCCGCTACCTTGGCTTGAACTTGGATCGGGCCATGGTGGAATGTAGGCATAAACAGGTTGTTTTGAAACAACTTTTGGAAACTTCTTAGAAGCTGCAGACTCGAAAACAATTTCTTCATCTGTTGAGAAAAAAAAATTCGATGACGTCGATCGGCCCGCGGCCTCGGAACTATTTATTAATAATTTCCGTAGATTAATTTGGCCCGGAATCAAGCCAACCCAATTTTGGCCCATAATCACAAACCCTAATTGCCGGCTATAAAAAGGGAATCAACCCTAATCAAGGAGGAGGAACAGAGGATGACAAAAAAACCACAGTAGCCGGCAGCTGGTAAAAAAAGAAGAAAAAAGGTAAAGGGGGGGCCCTTCCCCATCGGGCTCTCTCTCTCTCTCTCCCACCTCGGCTTGCAGGCAGCAGCGGCTGGGGCGGCCGGCGCGCCGCCGCCTTCCTCCCTTGCTCCAGCGACGGCCGGGGCGGCCGGCGCTCCGCCCCCTTCCTCTCCCTTGGCCCAGCGACGGCGGGCACAGGCGGCGCTCCCTCCCTCTCCCTCGGCCTGTGGCCGGCGCGGCGGCGCCCGGCTCTGCCCTCCATCTTCCACGGTGCTGGCCGCGGGCAGCCTGGGTGCTTTTATAGTCCCATATGAGCGGCTCTGCAACGGTTTTGTCACAAACGGCTAATTTTTACCGCAACGGCTAGGTAAAACGGTCGCCTGTTTTCACTGCGCAGCGATAGGAAGTTACCGTTGGAATCTGCCAACGGCTAGTTTTTCCAGTGTCTGCACTGAAGGCTGAGTATTCTGCTCGGACAGATGTGGTTCCCTGTTCGACGCAACAGAGTTGCTCGGCACTGAGCAGGTTTGTTCGGCTCCGAGCAAGTCTTGTTCGGTTAAACCGTAGCCTGTTCGGTCGTCTGTTACATGTCTTTGTAGCAGCCAAATTTCCCTCTTCGTGACTTGGAGTCTCAAGAGGAAGACCCCACTCTAGTGAGATATTCCACTTGAGTCTCGGGGGCTAGCTGTCGGGGATAAAATTATGGCCCATTGCCATGGCCCACTCCCTGACGGCCCAACCGAACAGCCTGCCAGGGCCCAGCTCCCTGGAAGGTTCTATCTGGCCCATATGCATCCTGCCGAATAGCTCTCTGGCTGGCACGGTGCGTAACGGCCAAGGAATCGTGTTTGAGTCCGTCTCGAACAGGAGTTCTGCACGGCTACGTGAAGACCCGGACGTTGGTTTCCCGGATTGGATTGGAAGTCGTGATCCCCAAGATTAGGAGATTACCTTATCTACTGTAGGTTGTATTTGGCATATGCGAGTTTGTTACGATTTCGTAGTTAGCCCGGCCTGATATTCCTCGGTAGGTCAGTTTACTCCGTACTATATAAACAAGACCCCTACGGCGTGTCAAGGGGACTGGACCTAGCTTTTAGCATCTGATAGACACCTGGTCATAGCGCATTGCTTCCTGTACACCATAATCTCGCCGAGACTTGTTCGTCTCGTCGAGCCACCTCTTGTAATCGTCTTCGATATATAAGAAAGGCTGGACGTAGGGCTATTATCTCTCCGGAGAGGCCTGAACCAGGATAAAAACCCCTGTCTCCCTGTTCGCTGTTGTTCGTCCTGTTCGGCGTGTCTCCTATCTACATCTTAAAGAACCTTGGTTGACTTGGGTCAATATCCCAACCGTCGACAACTTGTGGAACTCATTAATGTTAGCCTTAATGTAATTTAAATTCCTTTATTTTGTGGATATGTTGACAGTCAAAGGTATAAAATATTGCAAATAAGGACCGTTTACAGGCACCACTTCTCAGGGCAAAAGGCACACGATTGTGTGTCCATCCAATTTTTCCAACTATATTCCGCTCAGATACTTTCCTCTGCTTCCTCAAGCTGAATGGGCTGGATTCGAGCAGATCCAGGGCGATCCTAGGGTGGTTAGGCTCGAGCTCGGTAGGGTACCGAGCTTGAGGTTGGGCTCGGGTTCGAGCTCGCGAGCCTGGAGACAGGTTCGAGATCGAGCTCGTGGGCTCGAGTCGAGCTTTCGAGGGCTCGATTTGGCCTTCAATCGCTGGGCATGGAGCTCGAGGACGGTGTATCGGGACTGACCTCGGGGGTGGCGAGCGGCACGTCGGGGCGGAGCTTGGGGACGGCAGCGCCGTGCGTGGTGGTGGGGCGAAGCTCGGAGACGGCGACGCGGAGCTCGGGGGCGGCATGTCGGGGCGGAGCTCGAGGACGGCGACGCGACGCGTTGCGTTGGTAGAGCTCAGGGGCGTAGAGCTCAGGGGCGGCGCGTCGGGGCGGAGCTCAGGGGCGGCACGTCGGGGTGGAGGGATTAGGGTGTGGTGGGCAGTGGGGTTTGGTGCAAGTGGCCGGCCCATTTGTAGACTGGGGATAAGAAAGGATGCAGGCTAGTGGGCCTTTGGCCTGTGGAGGTTGGGCTCGATCGAGCTATTCGGGCCCGATCTTTTGGTCCAGCCCTAAAGCTGATACATGCTACGATGCTCGCTTGCTATCCTCAGAGGCTCAGACCCCCTTCTTGGAGCAATCGAGGAGCTGCTGCTCAATTGATCGGCGGGGCATCATGACGGGGATGGAGGCCACCCTCCTGAGCGGATTCATCAAGATCATCCTGCCCAAGCTCCTATCGATGGCAGGCGACAAGTACAAGCTGAGTAGGAGCATGAAGCACAACATCAAATTCCTCAAGAAGGAGCTCGGCATGATCGTGGCCGCCATAGACGACGAGCTCTCCTCGCAGCCACCGGCCGGGAGGCACGGGGCGGCGGCGGCGCGGCTATCGGTGGACGAGCTGCGGGAGCTTGCCCACGACATCGAGGACTGCGTCGAGAGGATCATGTACCGCGTGTGCCGGGACCAGCAGTCGTCGGCGCTCCGCCGCACACTGCGATCCCCCAAGACGCTGCACTCCGACCTGCAGCTGGCGCAGGAGCTGCAGCGGCTGAGGCGGCTGGCGGAGGAGGCGAACCAGCGGAAGCAGAGGTACACGGTCCCGGGCCTCCACTCTCACCCCTCCTCCGCGACCCATCCCCAGGAACCCCCCTCCGATCCGCGGCTCCTTGAGGCGGACCTCGTCGGCGTGGACTCGCCGCTGGCGGAGCTGGAGGCGCAGCTGGCGGAGGGGCGGCCGGAGCAGCTGAAGGTGGTCGCCATGGTCGGGTTCTGCGGGTTGGGGAAGACTGTCCTCGCCGGGGAGCTCTACAGGCGAGCGACCGGCAGCGGCAGCGGCAACAGGTTCGAGAAACACGCGTGGGTTTGCGCCACGGACAAGGGGCCGAGGGAGGCGCTTGCGGAGATGCTCAGGCAAATTAGCTCCGGCGATCTTTCTTGCCAGGGAAGTGTGCTGGATTCCTCGGATGTATCCCAGCTTTGTGTAGATCTAAGACAGCAGTTGGAGAAGAAAAGGTAAGGAACATTCTGCTTACTTGGTCGATTCATTTTCCGTTTCATTCTTTAATTACTAGTATAGTAAAATCCGTTGCTTGATATGGTTCTAATGTAAGCTCAAGATCGTTTGATTAAGCTTTTCTAAAAGAATTTCAAGAAATTTCACTTTTCCGTTATCAACCGGAAAACATCTACTACCATTGAATGATCTAAATAGATCTTCCTTACTTTTTTTGTATATCAGTGCATTCTTACACAGTCATTGCAATTAATAAATTTTATATGATCCAAATCTTCGTACGAAGCAGTCAACTTACTACTAGGTTGTGTATGTAGCAACAAGCAAATTATCACTGTGGATTATCATTTTGGAATTTCGAACCCTGTTGCTAGGCATAGAGGTCTGTTCTCGAACATGCAAAATTCGTCTAAAAAAAATACATGCAAAATATTCTAAAAGTTATTGGGAAAGCAGGTTGTCGACTGAGCAAGAGCCTTTGCAATTTGTTGCTCCAAACCCCGAACTCTGCCGATGATATAAAAAGAAGAGAACGAAATGGTAAAGAACATTACATGTAAATAGTGAAGATTATCATTCTGCGAGAATATAGGTAGTGTGTGATCAATTTTTTCATATAGTGGCTTCCGGGAGGATCTTCACTAGCTAATGATTGTTTGTGTTGATTTGTTTTTCAGGTACTTCATTGTGATAGATGACATTCGATCAGAAGATATGTGGAAAACTGTGAAATCAGCCTTCCCAACCGATGAGGATGTCAGCAGCAGAATACTTGTAACAACGACTGTTCAGTCAGTAGCTAAATCTTGCTGCTCTGCTAACGGCTACATGCACAAGATGAGAAGACTTGATAAAGAATTCTCGCAACAATTGTTCTCAAAGAAAGCTTGTCCAGAAAAATATTCACGTTACAAACAACCTGATTCAGCAAGAATTTTGAAGAAATGTGATGGCCAGCCACTTGCTCTGGTTACCATTGGAGAGTTCTTGCAAGCAAATGGTTGGCCGACTGGGCCAAATTGTGAAGATGTCTGCAACCAGCTACATTATCATATGAAGAAAGAAAAAAACTTCGAAAAAATGCGACGGGTGCTGATCAGTAACTACAACAATTTGCCTGGCCATGCCCTGAAAGCTTGCTTGCTATATTTTGGCATGTTCCCAATTGATCATCCAATCAGGAGGAAAACTTTGTTAAGGCAATGGTTGGCTGAGGGATTTGTAGGAACTGAACCTCCACCCACAGCTGCTTTTGATGAACTCATGGACCAGAGCATCATTGAGCCAATCAACTTTAGCAACAATGATAATGTGAAAACTTGCCAGACATACGGCATGATGCATGAGATCATTTTGCACATGTGCATCTCTCAAAACTTTGTCACTTTATTTTGTGATGGGAAAATAGAGCCCAAATACATTCGGCGGCTTTGTCTTCATCATCACAATAGTAGAGATAATGATGGTTTTGGCAATATTGATTTATCACTTATCCGTTCTCTGACAATCTTTGGCGAGGCAGGTGAAACTATATTAAACTTCAGCAAGTATCAATTGCTGCGAGTCTTGAATCTTGAAAAATGTGACAAATTGAAGGATGACCATCTTAAAGACATATGCAATCTGCTCCTCCTGAAATATCTAAGCCTCGGGAAGAATGTCACTAGACTTCCTAAGGAAATTGTAAAATTGAAAAATTTGGGGACCCTTGATCTAAGGAGAACGATGGTAGAAGTACTACCAGTAGAAGTCTTTCAGTTGCCCTGTTTGATTCATCTCTTCGGAAAGTTTAATCTTCCAGATAAAGTCAAGCAAACGAGTGAAGTACATGAATTTCTTTCTAAAGGAAAAGGTATGTTGGAAACGCTAACAGGGTTTACCACCGATGGAAGCGAAGGGTTTCTCCGTATTTTTATGAGTAATTTGAAAAAATTGAGAAAGGTGAAAATTTTGTGCAAGTCATCTGCAGTTAGTGATTGGACTAATCTTAAGGAGGCCATTCAACAGTTCATTGAAGATCAGAAGGAGACAAATATTGGTACTCGTTCTTTATCTCTTCATTTCGATGAGTTATTTGAGGGCATCCTAAATTCCTTAAGAGGACCCTGCTACCTCAGCTCGCTTAAATTACATGGAAGTTTGTTGGCATTGCCTCAGTTTGTCTTTTCACTCCGAGGTCTCATAGAGTTATGCATTTCATCTTCAAAATTGACAGCAGGTGTTCTTGAAGCTTTGAGTAATTTAAGCTACCTGAAGTATTTAAAACTAACTGCACATGACCTTGACAAGTTCATCATAAAATATCAATCATTCCCTAGGCTGCTACGCCTTTATATTAAGCTTCAATGCTCAACATTCCCAACAATTGAAGAAGGAGCTTTGCCATTCCTTGTCACACTTCAGCTACTCTGTAAAGATCTAGATGGCCTTTCGGACATCAAAATTGAATGCCTCGGACACCTTCAGGAGGTTATTCTTGATCCTGGAATCACCAAAGAAACCAGAGAAAAATGGGAAAATGCTGCTAAAGAGCATCCAAATAAACCAAATGTCAAATATGTTTATATTCTGGAGAGTGAGAAAACAGACTATTTTATTCTGTCAGAGCCAACCAAAATTGTGACTTCAAAGAATTCTATTGCATCAGAGCGACCGGTACAAGAAACAGACATTCAATTGCATCTAACCAAGGAACAGGGACCCTCTTCTGTGCCAAATAAAAAGAACACTTTTGCATTTCCATCAAGTTCGAGTGATGAATTGAATTCTACTTTCAATAATATTAGGCATCCAGAGGTTTCTCCTGCTTTAGATGAGTTGTCGAACAGCATGGTGACTTCTTATACATGACAAGGATTTTGATCCTTACTGTCTCGGTCAGTACTACTTTGTCTTTATTTTGCCTGTTCTATAGCTTTTGCAGAGGATTCTCGCTGCACTGCAATATATTTGCTAACTTTTCATCTTACACAACGTGATGCACCGATGCCTGTTAACTGACAATTTCTATAGGACCGAAGTACAACTTCATCTCAGTAATGAGAGCTCTCTTGTTATAATTTGGTATATTATCCTCTATTAACTATTATAATTAAAAAACAATATGTGTTACTAGTTATGGAAATCTTTAAACCATGCATGTTAACCTCTAGCTAGTTTTAGTATGACGGTTAAATATTTCAGATCTAACAATTTGTTGGTTCTTATGTTCCTCTTAAAAATAGGAAAATTACAAGGTTGAGTGTTACTTGGACACGGTGCAGGTGTTGAGGTCAGGCATGGGTGCGGGTGTCCGATTTGGCAAACAAAATTTTGACACACCAAATACCATTTGGAATCCGATAGAGGTGTCAGAATCCGACACGGTGTCCGACTGGCAAAAAATTTTAGGAGACGGGTGTCCGAGTAACTCTTCAAAAAAAATATTTAGTTCTAAACCGACTTGTACTCTCGGTTATTCTATAGGAGTAAGATCCATTTTTCCTTCATATGTAAATCTTTAGTTGTGAGAATTCAAAAATCTTTTATTTGGAATTTTTAAAATTCACAATTGAATTTCTCAAATTGTGAATATTTTAAATTTGCATTTCCTTCATAATTCTAAAATGGTAGGTATCACACGTAGGAAAAATGATTTTGATTTTAGACATAGAAAGACATTGAAATTGATTTAGATTTTACTTTGATTTGGTTTCTAAATTCCAATAGATGAGGGTAAGGCAAATCTATAAAAAGAAGAAAGTAAGAGCCCATTCACCTTCTATGTGGTACAATATTAAATTTAGCAATCTTGACCCAATGAGTATAGATGGTATACCGTAGAATAACAACAGTTGTTGCACGTCAATAATTGTTTGTGGCACCTATGTATATATATGAAATGTTTTTTTAAGGTTATTTATCAAATGTTGGTTAGGTCATATCCATATTGATTGTGCTTGTCATTTTACTAGGTAGTAAAGCAACGTTGTTGGATTGCCATCTATTAGTTGCTGGTGTTCGCGATACTGCAAGCTGGATTGCCATCTATGTTCGCGATACTGCAAGTTTCATTCACAGTGACCAGTGATTGCCTAAATTTCAAATTCAAAACATCGCCTGCATTATACAATCAGAATGAGTCAAGTTCAGCATGCTATTATTGATCAAGTTAGTTTGTAATTGTCGCTTGATTTGTATTTGAATTTGTTGTATGACTACCTTTTTCCTAAGAAATAATCGTATACATTCAGTGTTTACAGGATTGCCTGCACTGTTGCATGAACTGAATTCTGTATGACTGCTGATCTTATTTGAGATAGTGTCGGCCCTCAGCTTGTACAACTTCACTAGCTTGTATCGGTACATTTTTTTGAACGAAAGATAGGAGAGTTGCCTCCCGTAAGAAAAATATGATGTACCACTGATACAACGCAGTAGGATTGATGCCAATCCGACGAGAAGGCTGAACATAAGCTCGCAAGGTCAACAACCTTGCGTAGAGCACGCTGATGAGCAGTGTGGGAAGATTGGAGGGGAAAACACTGTTTTGCTGTGTAACTGTAAGCTGGTGATTTAGTCAAGCTTCTGTTTGTACTCTAACAGCTATCTTTGTTTAGGGCTGGTGAGCTATCAAATGAAGAGGTTGAATGCCTCATGACTGTGATAGCAAACACCCGTCAGTTCAAGATTCCTGACTGGTTCCTCAACAGAAAGAAGGATTACAAGGATGGTAGGTTCTCCCAGGTTGTTTCCAACGCTGTTGACATGAAGCTTAGGGATGACCTTGAGAGGCTCAAAAAGATCAGGTTAGTCCACTACTTATCGACAATGATTATTCATTACAATGACTTCAATCCTCATCAACGACATGTTTAGTTTGGGTTGTTTTAATAACTGGCAATCTGTAAGCATGGAGTGCTCTGTTTTTCATTATGATGACTTCAATCATCACGACATGTTTAGTCTGGGTTATTTTTTACAACTGTGGCAACTTGTAAGCATGGAGTACTCAGTTCTGTATATGTTACTTTTGATTCCATATTGTTTCGTTGCACATTGTTGTCTTAATTCATCCATTATAATTTGATTTTTATAGTCCTTTAGCCTTTAAGGAAATTCTTGATTCTTGCCATTCATCTGTCAGTGATTCGCATCCAACACCTTTTTTATCTAGGAACCACCGCGGTCTGCGTCACAACTGGGGTTGGTGAGTCCGTGGTCAGCACACCAAGACTACAGGCAGGAGGGGAAAGACCGTTGGTGTCTCTAAGAAGAGATAAACTGCCATTACACACCAGGAAGGAGGGGAAAGAACATTGGTATCTCCAAGAATAGTTAAAACCGCCATTATATCTTTAATGCTATGTAGCTTAATCAGTTTAAGAATAAGAATGTTGAACTTGACTTCAGAGATTTTATCCCGCCACCAAGCTAAACTTTTCTAGGTGAATTTTGCATATTGCATCACGCTACGAATTCGGCCACTTGTATAATTTGTTAGCTTTGGTTAAAAACCTGTTGAAGGATTCTATGCGAGCGGTGTTTCACTTTCTAGGCACTTGTATAATCTATGTTTTGCCGGAAAAATAGACTTTTTAATTAGACTGTTAGCATGTTAATGCTCTCTTGGTAATGCTTTCTTAAGCATCTGGATGGTCATTGTATATGGCCAAAGTATTCGGCCGTCTCACTTCGTGTTGTGGCAATGTCCTTGCGGATTTTCTCGTGCAGGAGATGGTGGCTATTGTTCTGGTCAAGAGTCCATAGCCTGCAATACGTAGCCACAAATCAGTATGAATTACAATCTACGATAACGTCACATGGTTTTTTCCCTGTATCATTATACTATAATTATTATTGGTGTTGTTTGTCATTTTATATGCTTTAGCAATGTCACATAGCTGGATAGCTGACCATGGATATCATCAATTTGGTACCAGGAAATTTTAACTTGTGAGTGGGCAAGTACTGAACATGTTAAGAGTGACAATGTTGCTAATCGAGGCATGTCATTGGGAGGTCTAACTTCTCTTGTCATAGGAGTTAGTGCAATCAATGTTGGTATTGTTGATGCAGATCAGGTCTACTTAGAGCGACCAATTTTGTCTTCTTCACAAATCCTCACAACCTTGTCGGTGTCTAGGGAATTTAGAAATCAAGCAAACCTGTTATCTTTGTCCGTCCAACAAACTCCTGATACTTTGCAGCATCCTCCTGCAGATCCAGAACCAACAAATGCATTGGGTGTGATAGCATCTGGTGTTTTGCAACTTCAAATGGAAACACCAACATTGACATCCATGAATTTTTATGATTATTTTGTTCGGCCATGAATTGCTCAGTACCCATCAGCTCCTTTTGTATGGTCTTTTTTTTATGATTCACATATATTTTTGTGCTTAATTGATAAATTACAATTCTTTTTGTATTTCATTGCGCTAGCTACAAGAACTTGCAAGTTGCATTGAACTGTGGGAACACTGCGAGAATGCATAAAATATCCTACATTTGCAAAGTAAGGCTCCAAAGTTTCATGAAGCTAGATTTCCTATTTCTTAGTGATCATATGTATTCTTTTTTTCTTTGCTTGCATTTACATGTCTCCAGCGTATAAGCCTTTGAGAAGAAAAATTTGCCAGCTCAACATCTCATGTCTCCAGCGGATTCTAAAAGTGTAGTCAACATCTCATGCCATATCATTCCTTGTACAATCTGTTCCCTGTTGATAAATATTGTAAATCTTTAAAACGGTGTTTCGATAAAAAAGCATCCAACTAATATAGGAAATCGCGGTATAATTACGAATGTTTTTTATTGCTTTTGATTTTCCATCCATGATAACAATGAAAAATTGCACGATATATACACTAACCTTAGATTGTGAATTACTCATTATTTTTTCTCTTTATAGTCCCGCAGTTGAAATTTGTAAGATTGACAGTTAAGTTGGCATGTCTCATCTCATAAATTACTCTTTGTAATTCCATATGTTGTTTAAAATTATGTTTCCTTTCATTCCTTTATGGTCCGTAGCAAAGCACGGTCATTGTACTAGTATTTATAACGTCTAAATGATTCTAAACGCTATAAAAACTCATATTCTCATGTAATTTTTGCCCATCCGAGTAGTTGATTTGTTACCCGAATAGTTCTGTAATCCGAGTAGTTAACCTTTTTTGTATGAGTAGTCCCAGGCTCGAGTAGTTCTTGGACAGAACATTCAAGATCCCAGACATTGCTCCTTCGGTGGGCTTTGATCTGTTCCTTCGTTCTCCAGCCCAAATCAATCCCAATCTGGGCCTCAAGCCCAATCCGGAATCTGCGGACTAAGACTTGGAAACTCCGATGCGATATAACTGCTTTAGCAGAGTTGACGTTCTTCTGTTTACCATCTCCTATTTCTGCGCTAGCGGTTAGGCGATAGCGGCTGTAAGGCGATCATCAGAACTCAAGTCCCGATTCACCATGTCGAACTCCGCCACCTCCATTACTCCAGACCTTGTCATTGGCACCAGCGCAAGCAGCTGGAAGCGATCCACTTCTACGGAGCGCCGGCTGCAAAAAATGGTGAGCCAACACCTTCTTCCTGGTCAGGAATTTGTGGCTTGGCGCGCCGCATGTGGCGAATCTTGTCCAACTCCAAAGTCAGATGAGATCGTCGTATTTGAATCTTTCTTCCCGCGGGGGTTTGGGCATCCTGCTCACCCCTTTCTTCGCGGTCTTCTCCATTTTTATGATATTGAGTTGACGCACCTTAATCCCGACTCAATCCTTCAAATGTCTGTTTTTGTTTATCTCTGTGAAGCATATTTGGGAATAACTCCCCATTTCAATCTCTTTCGCTATCCTTTTCACTTGAAACCTTACCCCAACAGCAAAGCTCCAAATGCTGTTGGTGGTGCTGGAATCCAACTTAGAGAGGGTAGGAATAAAGAATACTTCCCGCTTGCCCTCAAATCTTCCAATAAAGGATGGCATAGCGAGTGGTTCTATTGTTCGAACCTTACTCCTGTTCTTCCTCCTTTTGTTGGCAAATGTCCAGAAGTCACCTCTTCCTGGTCCTCTGTCCCTGAATCGAGTGAGATGGACCAAGTAAAAGATCTTCTGAAGCTCATAGCCAAGCTTAAGAAAAATGGTCTTCATGGAGAGGGAATTGTAATGAGCTTTGTAGAGCGCAGGATTCAACCCTTGAAAGAGCGCGTTCATCCAGTGTTTGAGTACTCCGGCCACCACAATCCCACCAGGGAGTCTGAGCTCGAGATTTCAGCTAATGCTGTGCTAAGCCGGGTGGGTGAGTTCTTCGTAGGAGGCACCATACTGGAAAACGGCGAGTGCCCTAAACCATTCAGGCTGACGTTCAATCCAGCTCCAAAAGTAAGCCCTTTTGATATACTACCCGAGTGATTATTATTCCTGCTCGACTGATTTCTTGGCTCAAACGTGTAGGGACGTGAAGTTTATGTATCGCTCCCTCCATTGCCCGATCATCCTCCCTCCAAAGCAGAACGACCAAAGCGCCATGCCAAGGACATGGCCTCTGATCGCCCTAAGAAGAAGAACAAAGGGTACGTGAGGAAAGACTCTGATGACGACGTCGAGACTGGCTTTGTTCTTTATGAGGAGATTGAGGAAGAGGAAGAAGTGATCCCCTTGGTACTGAAAAGAAATAGGCCAACGAGTTCAAACAGGCAAGAAGTGCCTTCGAGCTCGCAGCCCCCTGATCTGGATGTAAACAAGGGAACTTCTCCGCCTCCCATTGCTGCTGAAGGGAAGGAACCACTCCCTAGTGAGAAAATCACTCGGAAGGTTCCAACTCTTAAAATAAAAATGACCCAAAGGTATACTTCGAGTCATTTGGGAAAAATTCTTTTAAAACGAGTCATGCTAATCATGTTCCTTTCATCAGGAGGCCTTTATCAAGGGCTTCCCTAGGCGTGATAGACGAGGCCACCATCACTCAAGAAACCGCTGCTGTAGCTTCTACTGAAGAATCCGCCCCCCCAGCCAAGTTGATGGTTTCCGCTTTTAAAGCTGCCGGTACTCATATTGCTCCAAGCTTTGGCCCTCCTCCATCCACCCTCTCAGCTACCACTCAGAAGGCACTACGACCTCCCCGAGCTGCCCAAGAGGTAGTGGTGACGGAGGAGGAAATACTTCATCCCGCATTAAATGGAAATCCGATCCAAATTGGCTTGATGTGAATAATGATGAGGATGAACAGAATGTGAGAACCATGGAGAAGATGGCGATCCATTGCACCAAAATAGCTCAGGTAACCATATCTCCACAATTTCATTCCCTTAATTCAACCCTCAATTTCCTACTTTTGATATATAGGAAATGAACAAGCGCTCTGCCCGCAAGACACAATATCTGCGGGGTATGCTTGAGGATTTTGAGAGTCAAGATTTGCACCAAGCTGCAATGACCATGGCAGAACTCAAATGTCAAGATGAGCTAGGGACTCTCAGAAAAGAAGTTTCCCACCTCAGAGCTCAACGAATCAAGGATCATGCCAAGATCCAAACTCTGTTGGCTTCTTGTTGTTCTAGCTGATAATGCTATTCCTTCTTCCAGATCTTGAGACAAGGGTGGTTGAATACGCCGAAGAATCCAATCGCCATGATGCTCAATATGCGGCCTTGGAGAAAGAGAACTGGAATACCACCGTGAAGATGAATCAGGTCACTCGTGAACTGGAAAGTAAGTGACCTCCCAATACGAATAATCCTCTATCATGTATAAGATGGTGATGCTTTTTTGTCTGACCCCGACTGGTTTACAGCATATCAGAAAAAGACATCGGCTCAATTCCGAGTGCTTCAGGAGAAAGCAAACATCGCTGAGCGCAGCTGCAGTCAGTTCTCTGAAGGGGTGAAGGCCTTAGCCATGATGATCCTAGAAGAAGACGCGCCTTCGACCATCCCCGAAGCCATAACCAAGCTTGCCCAAGCCCCCGACAAATTCAAGGCTCTCATAAAGGAGACTGCAACTCTATGCACATCCCAAGGTTTGGGTATTGTAAAGTGACATTATCCTGATGTGGAGCTTGATATCATAAGGGAAGGGTTTGGCTGCTCCGTGGAAGCAGAGTGTGAGCGCTTCATTGAGGATGCAAGAGATACGGCTGCCGCCATTGTTAATGATCTGGACATTTGAGATGACAAAGGGCTTAGCCGAAAACAATGAATGTCTTTAATTCTTAATTGTAGAACTAAAGATACTTAAGGTTAGGTGTAATATTTTGCTTGTCAATCTGTGTATCTTAGATCGCATAAACTACCGAGTGATGTAAATATCTTTTATTAGCTAAGTAACATGCTTGTCAAGATTTCTGCAGCACTCGATAAATCATGCTCACCAAACACAATAGATGACGAACTGAGTATTACTTTATTTGAAAAGAAAGGGTGCGACATGTCGCACACTTATAAGTGTAGCCCCCCGACTTACTACTTGATCAGAAGGATCGAGTAGCAAGTCTAGGAGATTCAGCTATTACAAAGAGATTAAAATACTAAGGTCATGGATAAAAACGACGTAGCTGTTCGATGTTTCAAGTATTGGGGATGAGGGTCCCGTCATCTCGCTTGAGCCGGTAAGCCCCCGGGCGTGTGACTTCATCAACGATATAGAGGCCATCCCAAATTGGAGAGAGTTTGTGCTCGTGCTTCTGGTTCCGCCGCAGAACCAAATCTCCTTTGGAAAAAGCTTGTCCTTGTACTTACTGATGATGGTAACGTCGTAGGCCCTACTGATATTTTGCCGACTGGATCAGCGTGCTTCTCGAAATTCCTACAACTTGTCGAGGTCTTCAAGCCGTCCCTCCTCCGACTGCTTCTCACTGATGTTTTGTACTCGGGGAGACGTAAACTTGAGCTCTGTTTGAAGGACCGCCTCGGAACCATACACTAGGAAAAAAGGAGTTTGCCCAGTAGCTCTACTCGGGGTTGTGCGGAGTCCCCAAAGAACCGCAGGCAACTCTTTCACCCAACGTGTAGCATATGGTTTAAGTTGATCGAAGATTCGTGCTTTGAGTCCATGTAGTATCATGCCGTTGGCACGCTGGACCTGGCCGTTCCTCCGTGGGTGAGCCACAGATGCATAGAAGATCTTGATACCAAGGTCATCACCCCAGTCTTCAAACTCACTGCTTTTGAACTGTACACCATTGTCAGTGATGATTCGATTAGGAACACCAAAGCGTACCACCATGTCACTAAAGAAATCAATAGCCTTGGCCGCCGTGATGCTGGCGACGGGCTTGGCCTCAACCATTTGGTGAACTTGTCCACCGCTACGAAGAGATGCGTGAAACCCCCTTGTGCAGTTTTGAATGGGCCAACCATGTTGAGCCCCCAGATTGCAAAAGGCCATGAAATAGGAATTGTTTGGAGATCTTGCACTGGTACGTGTGTTTGCCGCGAACAGTATTGACATCCTTCACACCGCTGTACCAGATCTTTGGCATCTGTCACCGCCGTGGGCCAGAAGAACCCTTGATGATAAGCTTTGCCCACGAGGGAGGTCGCAGCCGCATGGTGGCCACAATCTCCCAAGTGGATCTCTTGAAGTAACATCCTGCCATCCTGCTCTGAGATGCACCGCCTGAGTACTCCGGAGCTGCTTTTGCGAAATAGCTCATCCCCGACTACTTGATAACCTTTGCTTCGACGCACAATGCCCTCAGCAGCGGCTCTGTCATGTGGGAGTTCTCCCTTGAGTATATAATCCAAATAAGGCTTACACCAGTCCGGATTAATAACAAGGACCTCCGACTGATTCTCTTGTTGAGCTATAACTGGTGGTTGACCGATCGACGGTTTGTGCAATTCTTGCATGAAAACTCCTGCCGGTACCGGAGCCTGACTGCATCCCATCTTTGCAAGTTCATCTGCTAGCTCATTGTCTCGACGAAGAACATGAGAAAGTTCTATCCCATCAAACTTATCTTCTAATTTTATGACTGCTTGGCAATAAACAGCCATACCATCTTCAAGGCAAGACCATTCCTTCTGAACTTGATTCACCACGAGCTGAGAGTCTCCACGGACTAGTATCCTTTTGATCCCCAAGGCGATAGCGACACGCAATCCATGAAGAAGCGCCTCGTACTCGGCGGCGTTATTGCTCTTCGAAAAGTGGATTTGAAGGACATATTTGAGCTTCTCCCCGCTTGGTGAAATAAGCACAATCCCAGCCCCCCGCGCCACTGAGCACGAGGAAACCATCAAAGTACATCATCCAGTACTCCAGTTGTGTAGCTACTGCTGGGACTTGCACTTCTGTCCACTCGGCGAGGAAATTGGCTAACGGTTGAGATTTGATGGCTTGCTGAGGCTTGAAGAGCAGCTGAAAGGCTCCAAGCTCAATTGCCGACTTTACGATCCTCCCATTGGCTTCCCTATTGTGGAGGATGTCTCCCAGGGGGAAGGAAGTTATGACGGACACCTCGTGCTCTTGAAAATAATGCTTCAACTTGCGTGACGCAAGAAGGACGGCATAAAGCAACTTCTGCACTTGAGGATATCGTATTTTTTATTCGCCCAATACTTCACTGATGAAATATACGGGCCGCTGGACCTTTTGAACAAAACCGTCCTCTATACGCTCAACCACGATTGCAATACTAACCACATGGGCCGTTGCAGCAATGTAGAGCAGGAGAGGCTCCTCAGGCATTGGTGGGACCAAAACCGGAGGAGTGGTGAGAAAGTTCTTCCACATATGCCTCCACATTGCGTCCAAGCTGAGTGTGAAAATACCGCTGAATAGTACGTTGGTACGTAGCTCCAGCGTTCTTTAACCCAAACGGCATTGCGACATAGCAGAATACCCCGAAAGGTGTAATGAACGACGTTTTGATACAATCATCCTCTTTGAGGCTAATCTGATGATAGCCTGAGTATGCGTCCAAGAAGCTTAGGAGCGCACAGCCCACGGTAGAATCTACCACTTGGTCTATGCGAGGCAATCCAAAGGGATCCTTAGGACACGCTTTATTCAAGTCTGTGTAATCAACACACATGCGCCAAGTCTTATTTTTCTTTTCGACCAAAACCAGGTTGGCCAACCAGTCGGGATTATACACCTCCTTGATAAAGCTGGCTGCTAACAATTTGGTGATCTCCTCCCTGATCGCGTCCTTGCGGTCCTGAGCGAATCTTCGAAGGCGTTGCTTTAACGGCTTCACCTTTTCGTCCACGTGTAGCGCATGCTCAATCACCTCTCTTGGGACGCCAGGCATGTCAGATGGCTTCCATGTGAACACGTCCCGGTTAGCCTGAAGAAAGGTGATGAGCGTGCTTTCCTATTTAGGATCAAGCCCCGTCCCGATCGCAGCGGTTTTCGCCGGATCAGACGGGTCCAACGGTATCTTCTTAACTCCTTCATCTGGTTGAATTGAGAGCTTCGACTGCTTTTTAACTGGTATATCGCCTTCCTCCTCAAGGCCAGCGATAACCAGTTTAATGCTTTCTAGCTCGGCGGAAGCCGCCAATCGTATGCACGATCTCACAGCTTTCTTTGTCGCATATGTAAGATTGCTTGACGTCACCGGGCAGTGTGATGACTCCTTTGGGGCCCGTCATCTTCATCACTAGGTAAGTGTAGTTTGGGACAGCCATGAATTTTGCTATCCCGGGCCTTCCCAAGATGGCATGATACGCCATCTCGAAATTGGCCACTTCAAAGTTGCGATAATTTTCCTTTGTCCCGAAAGTGACCGGCAAGGAGATCTGTTCGAGTGGTACTGAGCTCGTACCCGAAATTACTCCATGGAAAGGCGATGATCCTTGCTTGATCTCGGAACATGGGATCTTCATATTATCCAGCGTTTTCGCGAAGAGGACGTTCAGTCCATTTCTCCATCGACGAGCACCCGCTTGAGACGAACTCCGCGGACGACTGGTTCGAGCACAAGTGGATACCTTCCAGAAAAACAACTTGATCAGGATGATCTGTTCGATCGAACGTTATGGGTACTTCCGACCAACGCAAATATCGGGGTCCCCCCGGTGTTATGGCATTGATCTCCCCAGTGGTAAGCTTTTGCTTCCGCTTGGATTCATATGCCTCGGAGCCGCCAAATATATCGCTGATCTCTCATTGCACCAACTGGAAATCATCCGAGTTATCATCGGGGCGATCCTTATCCCTCCTGTCCTTCTCATTAGACTGAAGGAAACGTTTGCCCTCGGTGAAAGTCTCCAACCAAGTGCACTCTTTGGCAGAATGCTTGGCTGCGGGATGGAAGGGACAAGGTCTATCCATCAACTTCTTGAAATCATCAGGGCCCAAAGGTTTAGACCGATTACGCTGCATGAACGCGACCGTGTCGTCCCATCTGCGCTTCTTGTCTTGGACTTGTCCGCCTCATCCTTCTATTGTTTCTTGGGCTTTAATAATCACGAAGTGTCTCGCCCTTCTTCTGCCCTATCTGGTTGATCTCCCACTTACTCTCTGGGCGCTCGTAAGTGCCTTGGAAGCTAGCCAGGTCTGAGTGGATGGAGTCAAGCAAATGGGAAGATAATTTGCCTTGACTTTCTCTTTTCCTCCAGCAGCCCTGACTGCCAGAGAATATACTTGAAGCCATGTTTCGGGGTCCCGATCTCCATCAAACTTCTGAATACCTTTCAGGGCGAAGCCCTCCGGCCAGTGGACATCTTGCAATTCCTCCGTAAACACTCGGATCCCCTCAATGCGACGTCGAGGAGGATCTCTATCGCGCAGCGGAGAGTGTGGTCGAGGTGGCGTCCTGCCTCGTCTTGGCAATCTTGGACGGGGTGGAGGTCGGTCTCTTTTTGCATTGCGTTGAGGTCCATCTTGCTGGTGGTGGTGACCCCGTATGCCGTGAGAATTGTTAGGGTGCGAACTTTGTTGGCTTTCTGCTTCTTGGTCCCCTTGCAATCCACGATTCCTCCGCTTGTTGTTGAGATCTTGGCGAAGGTCTCGCGAGTGAGAAGGTACAGGGGCTGTCTACCTCTCGGACCCAACCGATCGGCAACCGACCCAGTGTGGCGTGATGCCGAAGGTCAACGGCTGCCTCTCGACTAGCTGTTCCGCCGCTCACGGTCCCTTGGGCGTGTTGACACATGGCTGCTTGTATGTAGGCTGATGCTTTGACCAGTACTGGGGTCATCGAATCATTAGCAGGCGCTTTTGTACCAGAACGTCTAGTGACTGCTTGGATGCTAGAGCATTCTACTCAGGAGTGACGAATATGTCGTGATCTCCCATCCTTGTCATGATGATGTCCTGATTAACTTGTCGGGCTCGTAGTCGAAGGTCTTGCCTCTGTTGATTGTCATTACGAAGACCTCCTGCTGGTGGATCATCACCCTGTCCTCCACTGCCGCCACCGGCAAGGGCAGGAATATTCCTTTGCTCCTCTTCGAGCCGTCTGTCCCGTTGTGATTCCATCTCCAGGTTGACCATAAAGATCTCTCGATATGGAGAGCTAACTTCCTGAGTAGAACCACCAACACTACCCCCAGATGAAGAGTCCGAATGTGACAAGCTGACTTGCTCACTCCGATCTATAGGGATAACACTGAGAGTTCCTACTAGGCATGATGTTTCCTCCTGGAATCCACACGGACCTGATGCTTGATAAGGATCGTTGAGCTCCTCCACAACTGATTGATACCCTATGAGATCTAGGGTTTCTCGACCAGTCGAAAAGAGGCTCATGATGGTGCTGCAGTCCGGTCCGAGTGGAAGCAATCCATGGGCAGCTACTCGGGAGTAGTGCGCAGCGGCGTTCTTCAACTCCGCAAGGGTGCAGTTGAGCAAGAAAGATGGAACCTGGGACTTGGCTTTCTTCGGGTTCCAGTAGCTGAAGCCTTCCTATCTGATCAGCGATGAAATCAAGGCACCCAAAGCGGAAGGCCTGATCTGGAGCGTAGATGCAGTAGAGGAAGACGGTCGTCACCATCAGACTTGACAAGGAAGATCTTGACGCGCGATCCCCTACCTAGCGCGCCAACTGTCGTCGGTTTTAATCTTGGGGGGTACTAGACGACAATGAATTTGATATTCAGGTTGATTCGGGGGGGGTGCCAAGATAATCGATCTGATGGTAGCACAGAAGGATAGGCACACTTTTTTATACAGGTTCTGTCCTTCTGAGTAGAAGTAATACCCTAGTCCTGTGCTCTAGGATTATATGGTGGATCTCGATTACAAGGCGTGTTGTGTTTTGAGGGGGTGCTCTTTGGTGCTGCCTTTCGACTAGATTGGAAGCACGAGAGCTTATGAGAACTTATGTTTGGGTCTCGTCCTCCATCCTTTATATAGTAGAGGGAGTCCGAGTTACATGGAGGAGTTCTACTCGTAGTAAATTCCTTCTAACAGGTATTGATATATCTGTTTCTAGTCGGTCATCCTCCTTGCCGATCCCATACAGATTAGGAGCTTTCCCTTTCTTGCGCAGCAAGTCTTCTCCTTGAGGCCGGGTCACGTACGTGCAGGGAACTCTCCCCTATGGACCGTCCCCTTCCGGATGTTATATGGCCAACCACGAAGACCCCCGTGGCCCATATCCTCCATAGGTATATTGTGGTACGGCGCCCCTTTTGTATGGAAACTATGTGCTTGTAGTAATAAATTTTGGTGTGCTGCAATGTGCCAAAATTGCATGATTTTTTAATAATAAAAAAAAAGATTGGATGGAAGAATCAAACCTCCTTGTCTCTAAGTTTCGCTCCCTCCTCTCCATTTGATGGTGATTCCTCGCATAGACGGAAAAGGAGATGCCCGTGACCAAGATCAGGATCATGGAGAAGCAAGCCATGCCAGTGCCTCTCGACGCACCCCCCGCTCCTATTGCTCCTCCAGCACCACTTGCTGACCAAGTTTTCGTAGATGGACCCGTGTCACTACCCCGCCAGCTCTTAATCTTCAACTTCAACTCAATTAACCCTAGAAAGACCCTCAAAATCCACCAAATGAAGTCCAAGCTGAGAATGATCCACCACCACCTCTCAACAAAGGACCAACCACCCGAGAACTCCTGCATATGCACCTCCAAATGATGCGCGAACTGTACCAGGATCGGAGCCATGCTCCCGCACCCGTTCCTACCATTGTGCCTGTTGCTCCCCATGTTCACAACCGCATAAGAAATTTCATGCGGTCTCACCCGCCGAAATTTGCCGGTTCTGCTGACCCTCTGGAAGCGGAAGATTGGCTAAAATAGATAGAAAAGAACAGTGTGAGGACACCGAGAGTGTTCAGCTCGCCGCCCATCAACTCACTGGGGCAGCAGCTGCCTGGTGGGATACCCACCTTGAGTCCATCCGCAACCCTGATAGCTCTAAGTGGATGACTTTGTCAAAGCCTTTGATGAGAACTATGTCCCGGCTAGTGCCAAAGAATCCAAAAGGAATGAATTCCACAACCTGACACAAGGTCACATGACCATACATGAATATCACACCAAGTTCACACTCCTAGCCCGTTATGTGCCACGAGAGGTTAAGAATGATGTAGACGAGATCTACTACCTCAAGAAGGGAATGGACCCTGAAGTCCGTGCCCAGATTGACTCCACCACATTCAAAAGCTTTAAAGAGATGTTAGCTAATGCCCTTGAGGCTGAAGAGAATCATCGCCTTTGCCCTGCTCCCCGTAAGCGCAGGAAAGCCCAAAAAGATTCCCACTCTGCCAACTACCCTATCACCACACCAAGAATCCCCGTGGGAACCTCGCACCTCCGCGCCCATGTACACCATGGGTACCCTCTCTCCCAACACCACCAGCCAACAACCAAGATCCACCTTCACCCACTAACCGCAAGATTTCCCCATCTCCCAACAAGGACATGTCTGCCATCAAGTGTTTCTTTTGCTAGCAGATGGGACACTACGCCAGTTCTTGCCCAAACAAGACGCCAGATTCACAGAACAAGAATGTTTCCCGGCGACCCCTAGTCTCAGGGATGAATCGTGGAAATTTCACTCTAGCAAGGCCGACTCCAACATTTGGACGTGGAAGGGTGAACCACATCGCTGCTACTAACGCCCATGACAACCCCAACTCAGTGAAGAGTAAGTTCTTAGTGAACGGTGTTCATGCTACTGCCTTATTTAACTCCGGTACTACGCATTCATTCATAGCATCATCTTTTGTCGGAAAGCATAATGTTGAAAGTGCCACCTTAGCAAATCCTATGTCAATAAAATCCCCGGGAAAAGTCATGAAAACCTCCATGTTTTGTCCTAAAGTGAAGTTAAACATACAAGATACAGAATTTTGGGCAGACTTGGTAATAATTGACTCCAATGGTATCGAAGTAATTTTGGGAATGGATTGGTTATCAAAACACAAGGGACAAATTGATTGTGCAACCAAAAGGGTGAAATTCACCAATGAAGAAGGCCATACCTTTCGGTTTGTGGCTGATAATTGCCCAAGAGACCTGCTCACCCTCAACCAGATCGAAGCCTCAGAAATCGACTCCATACTAGTAGTAAGGGATTACCATGATGTGTTTCCCGATGAGTTACCTGGAATGCCACCTGACCGAGATGTAGACTTTGTAATTGACCTAGCACCTGGGACTGCTCCCATATCCCAAAGACCATACCGTCTTTCTGCAAACCTATTGGCTGAATTGAAGAAAAAAAATAGATGAAATGCAAGAAAAAGGATTTATCCGCCCGAGTGCCTCCCCTTGGGGTGCTCCAGTAATCTTTGTAGGAAAGAAGGATGGATCACTAAGGATGTGTGTAGATTACCGCTCTCTTAATGAGGTGACCATAAAGAATAAATATCCACTTCCCCGGATTGATGCCCTTTTTGATCAACTCAAAGGAGCATGTATCTTCTCAAAAATCGACCTAAGATCCAGTTAGCACCAGATAATGATCTGGAAGTCGGATATCCCGAAAACAGCCTTCACCACCAGATATGGATTATATGAGTACACTGTCATGTCCTTCGGACTTACCAATGCACCTGCCTATTTCCTAAATCTAATGAACAAGGTCTTCATGGAATTGTTGGATAAGTTTGTGGTAGTATGTATAGATGACATCTTAATCTACTCCAAGACAGAGGAAGAACATAAGATTCATCTGAAAATGGACTTGGAAAAATTAAGAGAGCACCAGCTTTGTGCCAATCTAAGCAAGTGTGAATTCTGGTTAAGAGAAGTCTCTTTTCTAGGCCACATCATATCTGCCGGAGGCGTTGACGTAAACCCTAAGACCGTCTCCGACGTGGTCGATTGGGAAACCCCTAGAACTGTATCACAAGTAAGAAGTTTCCTTGGATTGGCCGGCTATTACCGCCGGTTCATCAAGAATTTCTCCAAAATTGCTCATTCCATAACTAACCTCACCAAGAAGGAGAAAAAGTTTGAATGGACAAAAGAATGTGAACAAAGTTTCCAAGAGTTAAAAAGGAGATTGACCACCGCTCCCGTGCTAATCTTACCTAACATCCACAAGAACATTGAAGTCTACTGTTATGCGTCCCGACAAGGTTTGGGATGTGTTCTGATGCAGGAAGGAAAAGTCGTGGCTTACGCTTCCAAACAACTGAAACCCCATGAGCAGAACTATCCCACTCATGACCTAGAGCTCGCTACTGTCGCTCATGCACTAAAAATTTGGAGGCACTATCACATTGGCAACAGAACCGAGATATACACGGATCACAAGAGTCTCAAATATATTTTCACCCAACTGGACCTCAACCTAAGACATAGAAGATGGCTGGAATTGTAAAGGATTATGGGGTAGGAATTCATTACCACCCTGGCAAAACTAATGTAGTGGCTGATGCGCTAAGTCGCCGCCCTTACAGAAAACCTCTTAGCCTTGAAGAAACCCAGCCAAGGTTGTGCAAAGAATTAGTTGCTCTCAATCTAGAAATCGTTGAAGCAGGTTAAATAAATACGATGGAGATCCAGTCAGCACTTTTGAGCCAAATAAAAGAAGCTGAAAAGCAAGACCAAGAGATCCTAGAAATAAAATAGAGACTCAAGGTAGGAAAAGGCCCCGATTTTCACCAAGATGACGAAGGAATGTTCTAGTTCGAGAAGAGGGTATGCTTACCACAGAATAAAGAATTAAGGGAGCTCATCCGAAAGGCAGCCCATGAGAGCCCTATCTCCATCCACTCGGTAGTACAAAAATGTACGCCGACCTTAAAAGCACCTATTGGTGGACTAGCATGAAGAAGGATATTGCCGACTTCGTAGCGCTATGTAACATATGCCAAAGAGTTCAGGCCGAGCATCAAAGGCCCGTCGGACTGCTGCAACCTTTTAAGATTCCCGCATGGAAGTGGGAAGAAGTCGGGATGGACTTTATTGCCGGATTACCTAAAACTCAAGCTAGCAATGACTCCATCTGGGTCATCGTGGACCGCTTGACCAAGGTGGCACATTTTATCCCAGTAAAAACCACCCACTCCGGAGGAAAACTGGCAGAGTTATACATGAACAGAATAGTGTGCTTGCACGGAGTGCCTAAGAAAATTGTGTCGGATCGTGGTACACAGTTCACTTCCAAATTTTGGGGAAAACAACAAGAGTCACTAGGTACCCGCCTAAATTTTAGCACAACCTTTCATCCCCAGACAGACGGATAAACTGAAAGAGTAAACCAAGTACTAGAGGATATGCTGAGAGCATGTGCTCTAGCTAACCTACCAGTTGGGACAAGCAGTTGCCAAATGTTGAGTTCAGCTACAACAATAGCTACCAGGCTAGTATCTAGATGGCACCCTATGAAGCCTTATATGGGAGAAAATGTCGAACCCCGCTATATTGTCAAGAGACCAGAGAGTCTAAAGTATTTGGCTTAGATATCTTGCAAGAAGCCGAGACTCAGGTCAAGTTGATTCAACAAAGGTTGAAAACAGCTCAGACTAGATAAATGAGCTACGCCGACAATCGCGGACGTGACCTTCAATATGAAGTTGGAGATTTTGTATATCTCCGTGTGTCTCCCCTTAAAGGCATGCACCGATTCCGAGTCAGTGGAAAGTTGACTCCTAGATACATTGGCCCATTCCAGGTTCTCGCCCGCAGAGGCGAGGTAGCATACAAACTAGAACTACCTGAATACCTGGCTGACATGCACAATGTGTTCCACATATCACAATTGAAGAAGTGTCTGTGTGTGCCGGAAGAACAGTTACCCATAGAAGGTGTCGAATTCCAATCCGAGTTTACCCTAAAGGAATACCACGCTAAGATTCTCGAGACAACAGTGAGAAAAACCAGGACTAAGAGCACCATGTTCTGTCGAGTACAGTGGAGTAACCATTCTGAGTCAGAAGCAACCTGGGAACGTGAGGAAGACCTACTCGCCGCCCTGAACTATTTTCTAGAGATTCCAAATCTCGGGGTCGAGATTCATTCTAAGGGGGGAGGTTTGTAACATCCCAATTTTTATAAAAACCATTTGGCACAATAATTAATTTAAAAATCTATTTTAAATTAAACATCATGGCATGGCATGGCATGCATCACCCCTAGCATTTAGCAAATAATTTATTAAATGCACCGGCATAATCTCTTCCTTAAAAACCTTGAGATGTAAATTAATTATATTTTATGGAAAGACTATAGATTATGCAAAACTATTATTTTTCAAAACCTAAGTGTGACCGTAGGATTTTTGGTTAAGGCCTCTTAGTACAATTTAAATTGCTAAAGGGGATAAACCCCACTTCTACTTCTCTCTCTCTCGGGCCGAAACCCACGACCTGCCTCCCTCTCTACGCAGCTTACTCCCCTCTTCCCCCGGTGCACAGGCCTCAGACCACGCGGCCCAGGACGGCCGCAACCAGCCCGCGCCCCTTTTCCCTTCTCCCTGGCTGCGTCCCTGACGACTGGGACCCACGCTCGGTGGACCCCGCTCGTCATCTCCATCTTCATCCTCCGAACGCCTCAATCCCGTCCATCGCCACCAGCCCACCACTGCCAAATCGTGTCCACCGCTATCGCCTTCTTCTCCCTGGCAAGGCGAATGCCGCCCCAGGCCAACCCATCTGCACCGCCGCACGCCCGTGTCCCCCTGCACTGCAGCGCTGACCTCGCTAGCATCCCGCGGTCGCACGCCGCCGTGGTTTTCCTCCGCCGCACCATACCACAACCGCCGTCATATCATGCCGCCCATGCGCCCACACACGTTCACGACACAAGCTGACCCCGATTATACGAAGTTATACGAAATAGCTACCAGGCTAGTATCTAGATGGCACCCTATGAAGCCTTATATGGGAGAAAATGTCGAACCCCGCTATATTGTCAAGAGACCAGAGAGTCTAAAGTATTTGGCTTAGATATCTTGCAAGAAGCCGAGACTCAGGTCAAGTTGATTCAACAAAGGTTGAAAACAGCTCAGACTAGATAAATGAGCTACGCCGACAATCGCGGACGTGACCTTCAATATGAAGTTGGAGATTTTGTATATCTCCGTGTGTCTCCCCTTAAAGGCATGCACCGATTCCGAGTCAGTGGAAAGTTGACTCCTAGATACATTGGCCCATTCCAGGTTCTCGCCCGCAGAGGCGAGGTAGCATACCAACTAGAACTACCTGAATACCTGGGCGAAGTGCACAATGTGTTCCACGTATCACAATTGAAGAAGTGTCTGCGTGTGCCGGAAGAACAGTTACCCGTAGAATATGTCAAATTCCAATCTGACTTAACCCTAAAGGAATACCCCGTTAAGATTCTCGACATAGCAGTCAGAAAAAATAGGACTAAGAGCACCAAGTTCTGCCGAGTACAATGGAGTAACCATTCCGAGTCAGAAGCAACCTAGGAACGTGAGGAAGACCTACTCGCCGAATTCCCTGAACTATTTTCCGGAGATTCCGAATCTCTGGGTCGAGATTCATCCTGGGGGGGGGGGAGGTTTGTAACATCCCAATTGTTATAAAAACCATTTGGCACAATAATTAATTTAAAAATCTATTTTAAATTAAACATCATGGCATGGCATGGCATGCATCACCCCTAGCATTTAGCAAATAATTTATTAAATGTACCGGCATAATCTCTTGCTTAAAAACCTTGAGAGGTAAATTAATTATATTTTATGGCAAGACTATAGATTATGCAAAATTATTTTTTGTCGAAACCTAAGTGTGACCTTAGGATTTTTGGTTAAGGCCTCTTAGTATAATTTAAATTGCTAAAGGGGATAAACCCCACTTATACTTCCCTCTCTCGGGCCGAAACCCACGGCCTGCCTCCCTCTCTCCATGGCCCACTCCCCTCTTTCCCCCTGAGCACAGGCCTCGGCCCACACGGCCCAGGGCGGCCACAACCAGCTCGCGCCCCTTTTCTTCCCTTCCTCCTAGCCGCGTCTTTGACGACTGGGACCCGCGCTCGGTGGACCCCGCTCGTCAGCTCCATTTTCAACCTCCGACCGCCCCAATCCCGTCCATCGCCACCACCGCCAACCTCGTGTCCACCGCTGTCGCCGTCTTCTCCCCGGCTAGGCGACTACCGCCCCAGGCCAAGCCCTCTGCGTCGCCGCACGGCTGTGTCCCCTGTACTGCAGCGCTGACCTCGGCAGCATCCCGCAGTCGCACGCCGCCATCCTTTTCCTCCGCCGCGCCGTGCCACGACCGGCGTCACATCGTGCCGCCCCTGCGCCCGCACACATGCACGACACAAGCTGACCCCGTTCCGCCCCACGCCGCGCCGCGCTAAGCTTCTGCACGTATGTCGGCCGTTGACCCCCCTCCCACTGCCCGACCACCTCCTACCATCGTCGTCGCTCGCCACAAAGGTAGAGCAATAGAAGGCTCGGACTCCCGCGCACTCGTCGTTTTCTCCTTGGCCGGTCGCACCCAAGCCACGCTGCCGCCCCTATGTCAGCACCAGTACTTAATGCATTATGGAAATTTAAATTACATGTTGCATGCAAGGTTATCGACCTAGCATCCTTTTTTAGAAATTTGAAATGATACATTTTATTTAAACAAGTGAATAATCTATTGCGTGCTTCGAGAATATTTTCCCTTCCTTAGTGCTTCAGCTGAAGCACCTGCTGCTTCACGAGCTCTTGCCGCCCTATGTCGCTTGGCCTCACGTTCAGCCTCACGAGCACGGGCTTGGCGCTCATGTAAAGCCTGAGCCTCTCGGGATGCACGCCCACGTTGTTTCTGTAGTTCGATCTCCCTTTCCTGGCGCCTCTCTTCCTCGGCGGCACACCTCTCATCATACTCGCGTCCAGATTGATCAATCCTCATGTGTAGCGCGAGGTCCTCCTTCATCTCGGGCGTCTGCTCCATGTCGAGATACTGCACAAACTCGCATAATGGAGGCTAACAATTTTGAAAACATCAGATCAATGTGTTCAAAAATATGTAAACCGAGAACGACGGACAAAATAAGTAAACTCACCGAGCGTTTTTCTTTCCGCCGCATCTCTTCAGACGGATCAAACGCAAGGTTTGCGCATGACCAGTACCTACGTCCGAAGGTGTACGACAATTCGTATGACTTTCTCAAATGACAGGGATCCCCACACAAACATTTTGCCACATCTACGCCGAACGGGATATCTGTTGGAAGAGACTCGGACGGTG
>SPJY01030575.1:127510-149745 GCA_005191435.1 Raddia distichophylla
GAAGTCCATCCCGATAGAGTAAAGGCGATCCTGAATACTAAACCTCCTGATTCGAAGGTTCGCCTACAAGAGCTTATCGGTAAGATTAATTACTTAAGGAGGTTTATTTCAAATTTATCGGAAAGAATCATACCATTTTCTCCATTGCTTAAGTTAAAAAATTCCGATAAGTTTGTTTGGGGAGCGGAGCAACAGAGAGTGTTTGATAGTATTAAGGAATACCTGATTAATCCTCCTGTTCTGGTTGCTCCAAAGGAAAATTTGCCGTTCAAATTGTATCTATCGGTATCGGATAAAACGATAGGGGCGGTTCTGGTTCAAGAAATCGATGGTAAGGAACATGCAGTTTTCTATTTGAGCAGGAAATTATTGGATCCAGAAACCCGATACACGATAGTTGAAAAGTATTGCCTGTGTTTATACTTTGCTTGCACTAAACTGAGGCATTATTTGTTGGGTGCTGAATGTAAAGTGATTTGCCAAACCGATGTGGTTAAATATATGTTTAATGCTCCAATTATCAAAGGGCGTCTCGGAAAGTGGGCGTATACTCTCATCGAGTTTGATCTAACTTACGAATCTCCGAAAGCCGTCAAGGGGCAGGTATTAGCCGATTTTATCACGTATCATCAAGACATTAATATTGCGATTCTGTTGCCTTGGGTAATTGTCGACGGTTGGGATATTGACCCAAGTCAACTAAGGTTCTTTAAGATGGAGATAGGAGACACGCCGAACAAGACGAACAGCAGCGAACAGGGAGACAGGGGTTTTTATCCTGGTTCAGGCCTCTCAGGAGAGATAATAGCCCTACGTCCAGCCTTTCTTATATATCAGAGATGATTACAAGAGGATCCTCGACGAGACGAACAGATCTCGGCGAGATTATGTGTGTACAGGGTGTAGTATGCAACAATACGATGATCAGGTGCTAAGTCACCAGCTTCTGGCCAGGGGGTCCTCTAAAACGCCGTAGGGGCCCTGTTTATATAGTGCGGAGCAAACCGACCTACCGAGGGAATATCGGGCCGGGCTAACTACGAGACCGTAACGAACTCGTACATGCCAAATACGTCCCGAGGTAGATAAGGTAGACTCCAATTCTTGGGGATCACGACTCCTAATCCAATCCGGGAAACTACGTCCGGGTCTTCACGTAGCCGTGCAGAACTCTTGTTCGAGTAGGACTCAAACAGGAATCCTAGGCCGTTACGCACCGTGCCAGCCAAGAAGCTGTTTGGCAGGATGCATATGGGCCAGATAGAACCTTCCAGGGAGCTGGGCCCTGGTAGGCTGTTCGATTGGGCCGTTAGGGAGTGGGCCATGGCAATGGGCCGTAATTTTATCCCCGACAATTCCTTTCATCTTTCTTCTCCCCTTTTTCTTCTCTTCCTTCACCGTACGACACATCTGTACCCGGATCGCCAAGTCGCACCAGGCTTAGTCCGGGAAGACCGCGCGGCCCGAGCCCCTGCAAGCACGGCCGCCACCCGAGTTGCTGAGAAGTGTTGTCGTTGGGCCTCACACCAACTACAAATTCGTCTGCCGGTCCATGGACCCGCTGCTCTTCAGGAGCGCGATTCCCAGACACCGACAACAATAAATATTTAGTTTCTATATATTTATATATTTAATAGGGTAAATTGCATCAATGCTATTTTAACATTTCCACTTTACAAAAAGATTCACTTTTTTGTCTATGACATGTGGGTCAAGAGCACATATTTCATTGTCGCATGGGGTGGCATTTTTTTGCAAATAAACAACTTTATAATGGCATGGGTGTAATTTTCCTATTTCATATAATGCATTTCTATGTAAAATAACTTATAGAAATTATATTTCTCTATAATATAATTCTTATTTCATATGATAGAGGGGATTTGATAATAAAATAAGCCTCTGTTTATATTTTCATTATACCGTTATGTTGTCACCATGGCACAATCCAAACCATATAAAACTAAATCTAGAATCATCTCTGAAAAATTCAATGATTTTATCTTTGCAAAAATATCTAACGTAAGGATCGTTGTATCTTATCTTATTCCTATTTTATTTTTTCTACTTATTGATAAAAGATTAGACTACGCAATAAATATTTAGTTTCTATATATTTATATATTTAAGGATTTTTTACATGAGTGCCATTATAAAGTTCCAGTACTTCAGAAATGCCATTACAAAATGGATATTCATATTGATGCCATTCTTTTTGCAACAAACTATCAAAAATGCCATTGTCAGCGTTTTACGAGATTTTTTGGCTTAGACTTGAGACAAATACGAGTAAAATACAGAGAAATACGCATCTGACGAGTGGACCCCACATTTCATCCTCTCACCTTCTCCTTCTTCCTCCTTCCGCTGCGACGGCGACGGCGAGCTCCTGTGCTCGGCGGTAGCAGCGGCGAGCGGCGCGCGGCGCGAGCTCTTGCGCGGTGGCGGCGAGATGCGCACAGCGGCGGCGGCGAGCGACGGCAGCAGCGAGCTCCTGCGGCGACGGCGAGCTCCTGTGCGGCGGCGGCGGCGGCGGCGAGATGCGCGCGGCGGCGGCGGCGACCGACTGCAGCGGCGAGCTCCTGCGGCGGCAACGAGCTACGAGCATCTGCGGCGAGCGGCGACGTGCGGCTCGTCGGAGAGGAGGAAGAAGAAAGAGGTAGAGTTTGACATGTGGGTCCCATGTGTATTTCATTTATCGTGTAATTCATAAATCACCCGATATACTCCACAATGGCATTTTTGATAGTTTGTTGCAAAAAGAATGGTATCAATATGAATATCCATTTTGTAATGGCATTTCTGAAGTATTGAAACTTTATAATGGCACTCATGTAAAAAATCCTATATTTAATAGGGTAAATTGCATCAATGCTATTATAAAATTTCCACTTTGCAAAAATCTCACTCTTCTGGCTATGACATGTGGGTCCAGAGCACACATTTCGTTGTCGCATGGGATGGCATTTTTTGCGAATCAACAACTTTACAATGGCATGGGTGTAATTTTCCTATTTCATATAATGCATTTCTATGTAATATAACTTATAAAAAATAGATTTTCATAATATTCTGGCATAAGTATGAATATCGACTTTCAATACATATTGCACCTTGCTTTTTAACTACATCTCATTATGTCATTTTTTTATTTGGATTAATTCATGCAATATTAATGTGGTGACGTCTTGCATCAGTTCATCTCTGGGCAGGTCTGGATTCAGGCTTGCCTCAACTAGCCCCGGATTCAATTTTGTATATTACGTTACTCGTGATCGTATCCTAACCCATTAACCATATTGATGTATGTATTACTACGCCATTACTATATTTATGTATTTGGTGGGATTTTATATGCCTAATTTCCTTTAGTTGGGATGATGTTATGTGAATTTTCTCTGTCCCGGTTCGTGTCGGTGGGCCGCGGTGGGTCAAGGTTTTCTACATCTAGGGACCAGGTTGGGTTGGGGTAGGGCGGATGTTGAGAATGGGCAGGATGGGTCGGGTCAAGTCGAGGCGAGGCTTGACCTGGTCCCGCCCCGCCCCATTACGAACTCTAAACATAAGTTGTGGCAAAATTAGATAAAGCTAACCTCCAACCAAACAGCTCGATATGTGAGTACAATGATTATCGAATCGATCATATGATTACTTTATTATAATTTCACTATTAGTTCTATTACTTATTGTTCAAGTCTTGTAATTTAGTAGCAATGAAATTGCTCTTATGGGAATTAGCCAACAGGACGATATGAGGATGGACATGTTTATGTGTAATGTGTGGCTTGAGAATTTAGAGACCATATTCATATTTTGACTACTGGTGATGTTAACTAGCCGATTTAGGTGTTGTACTAGTTTCTTAAAAATACGTCCCCACCATAGCTATTTCTCAAACTAGACCTGTGCACTGGACCTTGTTGGGATTGAAAAAGCCCGCTCCCACCAGACTAGGCCCAAGCCCATCTCAGACCAAACATCGGGCTTCGAAAACTGGGCCCAAGTCCAGCCCAACTACAATTTAGGCGTTGTTTGTTTCAACGTTGAATAAAGTTGGGTGTTACTGTAGCAAAAAATGAGAGTCCTAAAAAGTGGTCTAATAATTCTAAAAAAATTGAAAAATAGTTTTACAATCTTGAGAAGAACCACTAAAAGTCATGAAACAATCATTACAAATTGATACATGTAGATCATATAAAAATAACAAAATTTTGTTATAGTAAAACTCAACTCACCTTTAAGCTTAAACAACATGGCCTTTAAACGGAAACAAAATTTGTGTTTTCTTCGGGCCTAGGCTCAGACGACCCCAAAAACGGACGGGCCAAGCGTTGGATCCGGCTGCCCAGGTCTCGCTGGCCCCGTGTCTGATCTGCCTCGCATGTTGATGTTGCCAATGGCTAGTCCTCTCCTCCTCCACGACGCCGCCAGAGCCAGACCGCCGCCTCTGTCCGCCTTGCTCGTAGGTTGCCTCCTTGTTGGCGTCGCCTCGCCGCTGTGCATTGCCTTGCTAGCGCCGCCTCGCCGTCGTGCGTTGCCTTGACTCTGGTACCGCTGCCTCACCTCCTCCTCTGGATCCCAGATCCAGTGTCGTCTCTCAGATCCAGTGTCGTCTCTCTCTCTCTCTCTCTCTCTCTCTCTCTCTCGCTCTCTCTCTCTTGTTTGGTTTGGTTTATCCCCTGTCGTGTGATCTCGGATTTGATCCGAATTCGACGAAATAGTTTGTGTTTTTTCAATAAATATAATTCAGATTTTTTATTTTAATGATGAATCTCTAAATCCTTGAACATTCACGAGAGCCCGAGCAGTGGATCCGCCTCATGCTGTGGGCATGTGGCCACTAACTTCGTAGTTGTTAGTTGAGTGGCAGTAAATTGATATGGACATTTCACATTTGTAAAAGGTGACAGCTCCGATGCACTTTCATGCGGTTCCTTCAATCTTTTCTGCAAGCAGTTTTTAATGGAATTTCTATATACTTGTCTTAACCTGGTCAACAAAAGATCATCATGTAGTGTTGCAGTGAATATGCGATTCTATAATTGGGTTGTGCTTGATTTTGTTTCATGAATTGGAATGCAATTTAGGCCCTGTTCTTTTGAGCTGATCTGAACGGCTGAACGGCTGAAATGACTGAACTTCGAGAGCTTCTCGAGGTAGTCTTGAGATTCGGTTATATTTCGTTTGACTTGCTTTTTAAAGCGTTAGGACCCATCTTCGAAACAGCGAAAAAATGAACTCAAAAAACTTAAAACACATGTGTTTTCAAAACGTAGATAAGCCGTTAAGCTGTTAAGCTGAAAAGAACTGGGCCTTAGTTTCACTAGACCCCAAACATTGAACTTATCACTCTAAAGCTGCCTGTGATGACACGATTGAGCCAAAATTGTTGTGCAGTGGGGCTGGGCTGTATGTTGGGCACGCCCTTGGGTACACGGCGACAGACATTTTGTCCAGATTTAAGCGTATGCAGGCCTTCAATGTTTTGCACCCAATGGGATGGGATGCATTTGGTCTTCCTGCTGAGCAGTATGCTATCGAGGTAGTTTAACTTTAATGTTTCTCTTGGGATTTCCTCATTTAGCTTATTCTTCCTTAAAGTTTCTGATTTAATGTTGCTATTGCTTGTCTGGTGTCAGTGGCGGAGGCAGGGGGGCAGAAGGGGACATGGCCCCCCCAACATAACAGCGAAATTTTTTTTATCTGTAATTCTATATTAGCTACGCTGGGCTTGTGATTAGGAAATAAAATAGTTTTTTATTCACATAATCACATCACGTGGACCTAGCCTCCTGGGCCTCGCTGGGCGCTAGCCAAGGCCGCGGCGGCCTGCTTTTCTTTGTGTACGTGACTCGTGAGCACGTCGATGGATACGGAATACGTCGCGTATCTCTCGTTCTCTTCGTTGTTAGACGCCACGTTGCCGACTTATGCCTCCCAAATCCCAATCCCAAAAATCAAAAATCCCTAACCCTACTGCACGACGCGATCAGTTGGGCCACTCTGGCGACCGTGACGCGCCGATGCCTCGGGCCCTCGGCGAACGATGGCACGGCCTCGACGCCTCGACGAACGACGGCGCGACGCCTCGACGCACATGGCACGGCGCACCGATCCACCGATTACTTCAGTCTGGCGTCTGTTCGTCTGGCTGTCCGGTTCCGAGCGGCGCCCTCCGGCCTCCACATCTGGTCATCCACGTCGATTAAGTTCGTTTGGTCACTTCTGTGTGTACCTACTTGGTTGCTTATTGTCTTGTCGAATTTCATTGATCAATTCACTGATTTTCTTAATTAATGTCTAAGAACCACATTTGACATTTCAGATAAGGTCAGGCCGCTGGGGCATCAAGGGCAAGACTAGCGCTAGGCAACAACACTACAACAGAGTGCAGACTGCAGAGCAAGGTGCTTGTGCCTTTTACTTTGCATTGTATTCTCTACTTTCCATTATGCTCCCTTATTTTCAAATTGCAATTCCAGTTTTTTCAGCACAACGAAAGAAATTTTGGAGTTCCGTTGACCACTAGGTTCATTAGCCACTGCATGTTGCAGCCTGTAGGATAATCAAGCTAATTAAATGTTTATTATTTGTAGGATAATCATGAAATTGAAAAGGACTACAATTGTGTGGCTGATGTACCAGATGATCCTAGGCAAAATGAACCATTGGATCCTTGCTCTGAAATAGATGAAGTTGCTAATTGGCTCGCTGCACAACAAGAGGAGGAGGAGGAGGAGGAAGAAGAAGAACATCAAGAAGAAGAAATTCCAAGGCAGCCACCACCTAAAATTCGGAGAGTCGATCATGAAGGTACTAGTGTTCTAGAACTTGAACGAGATCCAGGCCTACGTTGCTAAATTTGGGAATATCCTCCTAATGAACAAGATCAAGTTGTGAAAGCATATATGAAACATGGTCCATATCATTGTGTCAAGGAGGTATACCCTCCTTCTGGTTCAAAGAAACACCCACGCAGGTTTCAAGCTCATTGGTTTAAGTTTTTTCCTTGGTTAGAATATTCACCTACAAAAGATGCTACATTCTGCTTTCCTTGCTTTCTGTTTTCCAAGAAACCAGTTGGGAGAGTAGGATCTACTGCATTCACGGTTAAAGGGTTCTGGAATTGGAAAAAGGTTAATGACGGAACTGAGTGTGCATTTTTGACTCACATGTGAAGTGATTGTGGTTCAGCTCACAGATACTCAATTCAGTGTTGTGATAATTTGAAGAATCAACAATGTCATATAGAACATGCAGTGGAGAAGCAATCAGATGAAGATATTAGAAAGAACAGGCTGCGTCTCATAACATCAATCGATGCAATTCGCTGGTTAGCATTCCAAGCTTGCTCCTTCCATGGACATGATGAATCTATTGATTCAAAGAACCAAGGTAACTTTCTTGAAATGGTAAAACTTCTAGCTTCGTATGATGAAGAGGTTAAGGCAGTTGTATTAGGTAATGCTCCACAGAATGCTAAATACACCTCATCACAAATTCAAAAAGAAATATTAGATCTCATGGCTTCTAATGTACAAACAGTGATTCGCAATGAAATTGGTGATGCTAAGTTTTGTCTAATTGTTGATGAATCAAGAGATGAGTCAAGTCAAGAACAAATGGCACTTGTTGTTCGTTTTGTTGATAAAGATGGTTTTGTTAGAGAGTGTTTTCTTAATCTTATTCATGTCAATGATACATACTCTACAACTCTTAAACATGAATTATGCTCTGTCCTATCTTTCTATAAATTGGATGTTCAAAGTATACGTGGACAAGGATATGATGGTGCTAGTAACATGTGTGGGGAGTGGAATGGGCTGCAAGCAAAGTTTATGGAAGAGTGTCCTTATGCATATTATGTTCACTGCTTCGCCCATCAGTTACAGTTAGCTGTTTGTAACATCTCAAATTTTTAAACCCAATTTGGCACGTTAATAATTTCCTAAACTGCATAATTTAAAAATCATAAAATACTTATTATTGCATCTCGGCATCATCATCGCATGCAGCATTCTTGAAATGACTTGGGTATTAAAATTTCCAAAGTAAAAATATTTTGGCAAGTTATAGTACTTTGCTAATGCAATATTTCATTAAATCCAACTCTTAATTTTTAATTTATTCTGGAATAATATTTTCCAAAAAGCTAAAGTCGTTTCTTATTCAAAAGAGTATTTGAAAATAAAGGCCCAATGGAAAAATCAGAAAATTCAAAAATGCGATAATTCTATCCTGGCCCAGGCCGGCCCATCCCCTTTCTTCCCTTTCCTTCCCCCTCTTCTTCTCTGTTGGGCCACAGCTGCCGTGCCGGCCCAGTCCGCCACTGCCTCCTCCCTCCTTCTTCTCCCCTGTTTCTCCCTCCCCTGTTCACCGGTCGTTGCCGCTATTCCTCCTCTCTCCCGCCAGCGCGTGGGCTCGCTCTTCCATGCGATTGTTCGTCCTGATCGCCTTCCTCCGGACCCCTCTTCTCGCTCCGCCCTTCCGTCTTGTCGCCGATCACACAACCGTGACGCCGACGCGCCCCTCTTCACGCCACCGCCGAAGATTGCGCCGGCGTCGCCAACTCTACGCGTCGCGTCAAAGATTATCCGGGCAGAGGCCGCCTATAAATGGGGAACTGCTCCCCTTTGCTCTCTGCCTTGCGCCGCCGCATTGCTTCTCACCAGAGCCGGTGCGTTATCAATTTCCCTTCCTTTTATTCCCTTTTGAATTTATGCTTAATCCTTATTTGGTGTACTAAAACATTTGCTAAAAATAACCAGTGCATGGTAAAAATTCTATAAAAATTCAGAAAAATACTTTATTGTTTTCTGGACCTAAGAAAATTATATGTATGCACGTCATGCATGTAGCATTCATATTTAAATAGCTTTAGGTGCATTATTTCGTGTGGTTGTAAAAGGGCATCAAAAATCCCTTGAAGGCTACTGAACAGTAGAAGATTATAATTAGCCTGCCATCCTTGTTGTTTATATTGTTGTTGCATTCATGACTTGGGCTTGGCATCATTTCATGTGCACAAGAACCATTTTCAAGGTATTTCTTTTAAATGAAAAATGCATTAGAGGTTGCTGCATTTTCTCTTTTCCTAAAATAGCAAGTCATTAAATGCTTTTCTTATGATTGTTGTATTGCTTTGCATATGCGTGTGCGCCTTTAGGAGGTCAAGCCCCCGAAGACCCGATAGACGACGTCCACTTCACTTTCCCCGGAACCGATCAAGGCAAGTCCCCTTCGATCATATCGTGAAGCCATTTTCGGTTATTTAGAAAATGATTACTAGACTTGAAAATATGCATGCTAGTTTAAAAATGATAAATGCCGTATTTACTAGACTTAGATATCATGCCGAATAGAAAGGTAAGAAATATGATAGGATTAAACCTAAGGATAAAAATATGGATTGCTGATAGTTAAATACCTCGTTATGGTAGGATAAATGCTTAAAAATCTTTTATGCGGAATGATACAATCATTTGTGCGAAAGGAGAATATTGTTGAGAAATGTTTGGGAAAAGGGTGATTTAAAGATAGCACATCAAGGGTGATGCTTAATAGGAAATGATTTTCCTCGTACCACAAAAACCTTCTGACTAGGGAGAAATATTTTGTCGGTTGGTGCAGTGCGGCACCGGTTTGAAAACTGGGCTAAAATATCGACTCTCTCCTAGTCTAAGGACTGCTCGTCCTATGATCCTACGAACTAAGCCATAACAGTATGACCTCGAGCACCGGTATGGGACGGGCCCGGTCGTTGGCCCTCGTGGTTAACGGTCTTGTGGCGAAACACCTTCGGTGCGTAGCCTCTCGTGGGTATAGCTTACCCACTCTGCAGAGTTAAAACTGTCATGTTAGCCGTGCTCGCAGTTATGAGCGCGCGAAGGGACTGATCATATGGTAGATAATCATTATTAAAAACCAATTTAGAAAAGGGTTTTAAACAAAGGATTTGAGATGAGTAAAGGATTTGAGAAAGATTTTGTTTGAGTTAGGTGCCACCGGCTACATTCCGGATTGGGGGTCGGCCTACCGGAAAGTGTCGCGCGGAATGGACCTAACTGTTTTGAGAAAAGAAAATGAGAAAGGATTTTGTTCTCGCCATGGCATCGAGGCCAAGTAGCGAGAACCGTTTGAGAAGAGCCCAAAGAAAATGTTAAGATTTAGTGTTTCTAAATTGCTTTGCCAAAACTAGGCTAATAAATGCATTTCCGCAAAAATATCCTAAGCTCTCCTTGTACCAAGCCACATTTGCATACTTCCCGACTTGCGAGTACAATTTGTACTCATCCTCATTTTCTCCCCTCCCTTTTTAAAATTTCAACAGCTGGTCCATCCGAGTATGGCCCGTCGTCCGAGGAGGAGGACCCGAATTACGAGGAGGAGGCGTTCTCCGAGGAAGACTATGAAGATTAGGGTTGCGCGTTCCTACAGCCCTCGTGCCTGTGGGAGGGATAAATTTCTAGATATTGTATTACGCCTGTATCTCTGTGTACTCTGAATTGCGGCCTGCGAGCCATTTTTTGTGTTTGTACTGGACTAAGTTCCCTTTTGTAATAATCAGATCATTGGCAATGTTCCGTTTCTGTATAACTGTGTGTACTAGCCATGATCCTTGGGACTAGTACGTGATTACAAAGGTGGAATCCGATCTTGTAAATCGGGTGCCGACAGAATTGGTATCAGAGCCAGGTTTTATTGGCCCTAGGATGTAGCCCTAGAAATTAGTGGCCATATACTTTTTAAAAGGAATAATTGTTAAACAAATTCTTATTCTTCGCAATCCATTTTAACTGATGATCTTTTGCAAACTTGTAGATGCTGTCGTTCGCGTCCACCCTCGGAGTTGGCTACGGAGGTTTCGTGTGCCAGTTGCTGCTGATGCTGGGCACGCTTGGCTTCGGTGACCCCATGTATCATGGGGCCACTGCTTCACGCAAGGGACACACATGCTGGGTGGTGTGCGTCACCATCTTTGCTGCGGGTCCACCGCCTACCCGTGGACCATTTCGCTACTCCGTCACCTGCGTCAGCTGCTCTGACGCCATCCAAGACGTGTCCAGACTTTCTCTACACCGACTCCGCAGTCTGTTCATGCGTGAGCTGCACGTCTCCCCGCTTCACTACTTTCCCTCTCGTCTGCCGAACGAGCTGTTCAGTCATGCTCGTACGGCCGAGGGTGAGAGCGACCCGACGGTGTACCACCTTGCCGAGCTCGTCCAATCCCTGGACGACGCGTACATCATCGCCCTGCGGGAGCTGAACTCCGCCTACGACGCCAACCGCCAGCTGGAGCAGGCCAAGAAGGAGAGCCGCGACCTTAAAAAGCGCGACTCACACCACTTGGTGGAGAAGGTCCACCATCGCAAGAGGATCTGTCAGTTGGTTCGCGAGAACCAGCGCCTCCGGCGGAATGCCGATTCTTCATCCGGGACTCCTACTCCTGCAGCTTCTTCTGCCCGCCCGAAGAAGAAGGATGTCGGCACCAGCCCCATGTCCCAGCCTGAGGATCCTGTTGATCTTTCCTTGTGCACCTTCGAGCTCACCCCCAAGGATCTTCAGTTGGATCTGAGTCTGACTGGAGTGAGGGCTCCGCCTCCCATCCTTACCGAGTTTCAAGGCATACCTTTGATGGTCCGTTCGGCACCGCCTGGTTGGCAGCCCACAGTTGATGATGATGATGATGAAGGAGAAGACCCCGTGGAGTTGGTATCTGAGTCCGAGTACGAGCAGGACTAGCTCGTAGCTCCCCTACCCTATGCATGAGTCGCTGTCGCTCTTTTCTTTTCCTTTTTCTTTTGCTTTTTTTCTTGTCCGCCGCTTTGCCGCCGCCCCACTTCAAATAATAGGGCCGCCTCTATAAGAGAGCCGCCCCGCTGGTGATTCGCCGACCTGTCTCCCCGTCGTGCCGTGCTGCTTCTCCAGCCGCTATGAGGAGTAGGCCGGAGAGCCGCTCTCCGAGTTCTCGCCGCTCTCCGAGTCCTCGCCGTTCTCCGAGCCCTCATCGCCCCGCGAGTCCTCGCCGCTCCCCAAGTCCTCGCCCTCGGCCCGAGCCGAGCAAGTTTCGATTGTTCCTCGAGGAGATGAGGCACTTCCTGCTCTGGATCACCGTGGTAACCATCCTCCTCTGGATAGTAATTACCTGGTGGGTCCTGTCGACCCAGCCCTATTAGTTGTTCTGACGCCAGTTCGTGTAACACGCGCGTAGTTAGCTCGCGATTTGGGCTGACGTACCGGCTGCTGTGGTATCGTGCCCCATGTTATGTTATGTGTGTGCATTGTGCCAAATTTGCATGTTTTTACTCATGTTTCGAAAAATCTGGGTATAGCTTCCCCCCTATTGCCTATCGTCCTCTTGTCAGCAGATGGTGATTTCGCGCCAGGCTGGGCGTGGGGAAATCACCTGGTGTCAAGTCCGTGGTGGTGCTGCAAGCAGAGCTCGTGGATCCCGCCGACTTGGGAGGCGAGTTCAGTCAATCCCTAACCCAGCTCGTTCTATAGACCAAGCTTCCGTTGGAGGGCCTCCCCGTGAGCTCCTACTTTTTCCCTCTCTAGCGCCACAAAGAAGATCCTCCCAAAATCCACAAGAAAATAAAGCCAAGCCCTCTACCCACCTTCCACCACCACCTCGTGGAGATCCCACTCTGAGAGAATTCATGGAGATGCAGTTCCAGATGATCCAAGACCTAGTGAGGGAAAGAAACAATGCCTCCATTCCTCCACCCGTGCCAATTAACCCATCCACCAGCTCCACCTCCTGTCCGTTCCCATGTTAATGATTTCCTTAGAGCCAATCCTCCCAAGTTCGGTGGATCCACTGATGCCATGGAGGCAGCCGACTAGTTGAAAGCAATAGAGAAATGTCTGATTATGTTTCAGTGTGGAGACTTGGAGAGTGTCCAGTTCGCGGCATACCAGCTTACCGGTGTCGCGTCAGCTTGGTGGGACACATTTTGTGAGTCTCATGAGGCTCCTGAGACGATCACTTGGGCTGAATTTGTTGAAGCTTTTGAGGAGAACTATGTCCCTGACAGTTGGAAGGAATCTAAGAGGCGTGAGTTTCATGCCATGGTCCAAGGGAGCATGACCATGCACGAGTATCTCACTCAGTTCACTCTGTTGGCTCGCTACGTACCCCATGATGTGAGAAGTGATGCTGACAAGATCTACTTCTTTAAGAAGGGCATGGACCCCGAGATTCGTGCTCTGATTGACTCCACGGAGTTCACTACCTTCAAGCAATTGTTTGCTAGTGCTGTCAAGCAAGAGGAGAATCGTCGTCACTGCCTTGCTGCTAGGAAGAGGAAGAGGGCACAGAAGGATGTTCATTCTAGCTCTCATTCCAAGGGACAGCGCACCTGTGGCCGTGGACCTGCTGTTCCTCCACGCCCACGTTCTCAGTGGGTGATGTCTCGCCCTGTGCCGCAGTCAGCTCCGCCAGTTCACACTCAGTTGTCCGCTCTCCCTAAGAACGACCTGTCAAGTATCAAGTGCTTTGCGTGCCAGCAGATGGGACACTATGCCAGTTCCTGTCCCAATAAAGGTGTCGTGTCTGCTCCGGCTCAAGCCAAAGCTGTCCTGCCGAGGCCCGTGAATTCTGGGCCAGCGCATGGGAATTTTCCTCATGCCAGGACTGCTGTCTCTGTTGGACGTGGACGGGTGAACCACGTCAGTGCTGAAGAAGCCCACGCTAATCCCAATGCAGTGATGGGTAAGTTTTGCATCAACTCCATACCCACTACTGCTTTATTTGATTCTTGTGCAACGCATTCATTCATTGCTGCATCCTTTGCTAAAAACCATGGGCTCGAATCAAGTGCATTAAAGAAACCAATGTTGATTAAATCTCCTGGGAAAGTCATTCATACCACCTTGTTGTGTCCTGATGTTTGTATAAAAATAGAGGGTGTGGGATTTTTAGCAGACCTGGTGGTCATTGATTCCAAGGGGATAGAGGTGATATTAGGCATGGATTGATTAGCCAAGTATAAAGGTCATATTGACTGTGCCGCTAAGATAGTCAATTTGACTAGTGATGATGGCGAGGAAATTCAATTTGTTGCTAACCCCTATCCTGAGAATCTGATTGCCCTCAATAAGTTGGAAGGGTCCGATGTAAATAATATGCCTATTTTGCGGGAATTTCCTGATGTGTTTCCCGATGAGTTGCCGGGCATGCCGCCTGATAGAGATGTTGAGTTTGTCATTGACTTAGCCCCTGGTACTGCGCCTATCTCCCAAAGGCCATATCGTCTTTCTGCAAATCTAATGGCTGAGTTAAAGAAACAAATCGAAGAGTTGCAAGAGAAGGGATTTTATACGCCCTAGTGTGTCACCTTGGGGTGCCCCGGTTATTTTTGTGAAAAAGAAGGATGGATCCTTAAGGATGTGTGTGGATTATAGGTCACTTAATGAGGTGACCATTAAAAACAAATATCATCTTCCTCGCATCGATGATTTATTTGATCAATTAAAAGGGGCATGTATTTTCTCAAAAATTGACTTGAGATCTGGGTATCACCAAATCAGAATCAAGGAGTCTGATATTCCCAAGTCAGCCTTTACCACTCGGTATGGTCTGTATGAGTTCACCGTCATGTCTTTTGGCCTCACCAATGCTCCTGCCTATTTTATGAACCTGATGAACAAAGTGTTCATGGATTTCCTGGATAAGTTTGTGGTTGTGTCTATTGATGACATTCTGATTTATTCCAAGTCAGAAGAAGAGCATGAGGTCCATTTGAGGATGGTTCTAGAGGTTAAGGGAGCATCAGTTGTTTGCCAAGCTGAGTAAGTGTGAGTTTTGGATGAAAGAAGTATCTTTCCTTGGTCATTTTATTTCTGCTAAAGGTGTTGTTGTAGATCCTAAGAAGGTAGCATCTGTGGTTGACTGGAAGCAACCGAAATCTTTGACTCAAGTGAGGAGTTTTCTGGGTTTGGCGGGATATTACCGCCGTTTCATCGAAGGGTTCTCCAAAATAGTCCGTCCGATGACCAATTTTTTAAAGAAAGAAAAGAAGTTTGAATGGACCGCCAGCTGTGAAGATAGTTTCCAAGAATTGAAGAAGCGTCTGACTTCAGCCCCTGTGATAATCCTGCCTGATATTCGGAAAGACTTTGAGATTTACTGTGATGCGTCTCGTCAAGGTCTTGGTTGTGTTTTGATGCAAGAAGGAATAGTGGTGGCTTATGCATCTCGTCAGCTTAAGCCACATGAGCAAAATTATCCTACCCATGATCTGGAAATAGCTGTTGTTGTGCATGCCCTAAAATTTTAGAGGCATTATCTCATGGGGAATCGTACTGAGATCTTCACTGATCATAAGAGTCTTAAGTACATTTTCACCCAGCCTGATCTGAATCTAAGGCAAAGGCGTTGGTTGGAGTTGATCAAGGATTATGATGTGGGAATTGACTATCACCCTGGCAAGGCCAATGTGGTGGCTGATGCTCTAAGCCGCCATCCAGCCTGTATTCACCTCCGGAGTGAGGAAATTTCACCGGATTTATGTCAAGACCTTCTTAATCTAAATCTTGGAGTGGTAGAAGTGGGTCATTTGAACTCGATGGAGTTGCAGCCCACTCTGCTCAATCAAATAAAAGAAGCTCAGAAGGGTGATAAAGAAGTTCAAGAGATCAAAGCCAAAATAGCGAAGAATAAAGCACCCAACTTTTCCGTTGATGACGAGGGTTTGCTTTGGTTTAAAAAGAGGATTTTTGTGCCTAATGTCAGTGCACTAAGGGAGCTTATCCTTAAAGAAGCTCATGACAGTCCTATATCCATACATCCTGGTATCACCAAAATATACTTGGATTTGAAAAGTTTATATTGGTGGACGGGCATGAAAAGAGAGGTCGCGGAGTTTGTGGCCCGTTGTGATATTTGCCAAAGGGTAAAGGCAGAGCACCAGCGTTCTGCGGGTCTGTTGTAACCTTTGAAAATTCCAGAGTGGAAGTGGGAAGAAGTCGGAATTGATTTCATTATTGGGCTTCTGAGGACCCAAGCGGGCCATGACTCTATTTGGGTCATCGTTGACAGGCTTACCAAAGTGGCCCATTTTGTTCCAGTTCGCACCACCTATACTGGAGGCAAGCTGGCTGAGTTGTACGTGAGCAGAATTGTGTGCTTGCATGGTGTGCCTAAAAAGATCGTGTCTTATCGAGGTACTCAGTTCACTTCAAAATTGTGGGACAAGCTCCATGAGTCGCTTGGGACTCGATTGAATTTCAGCACAGCTTTTCACCCTCAGACTAATGGGCAGACTGAAAGAGTGCACCAGATCTTAGAAGATATGTTGAGAGCCTGTGCTTTGGCTGCGCCTGCCAGTTGGGATAAGCAGTTGCCTTATGCTGAGTTTGCATATAACAACAATTATCAGTCCAGCATCCAGATGGCTCCTTTTGAAGCTTTGTATGGAAGGAAGTGCAGGACCCCTTTGTATTTGGAAAAAACCGGTAAGGCAAAGGTATTTGGGTTGGATATCTTGCGAGAGGCCAAAGAGCAAGTCAAAATGATCCAGCAAAGGTTAAAGACAGTTCAGTCCCGACAGAAGAGTTATGCCGATAATCGTCGGCGGGATTTGAAATTTGCCATTGGAGATTTTGTGTATTTGCGCGTGTCCCCTCTTAAAGGCATGCGTAGATTCCGTGCAAGTGGCAAGTTAGCCCCGAGGTTTATTGGACCTTTTAAAATTCTTGTCCGAAGAGGTGAAGTGGCCTATCAATTGGAACTTCCTGAGTATCTAGCAGGTGTGCATAATGTGTTCCATGTCTCCCAGCTAAAGAAATGCCTTCGAGTTCCTGAAGAGCAGTTGGTTCCTGAAGTGTTTGATTTGCAGCCTGATCTGTCTTTTAAAGAATACCTAGTCAGAATATTGGATGTGGCAGTTCGCAAAACACGTAGTAAAGCTACGCGTTTTTGCCGGGTTCAGTGGAGTAATCATTCTGAAGCTGAGGCCCTTGGGACCGTGAGTCAGACCTTCAGGTTGAGTTTCCAGAGTTGTTCCCCGAAGAATCGGAATCTTGAGGACGAGATTCACCTTAAGGGGGGAGGTTTGTAACATCCCAAATTTTTAAACCCAATTTGGCACGTTAATAATTACCTAAACTGCATAATTTAAAAAACCTAAAATATTTATTATTGCATCTCGGCATCATCATCGCATGCATCATTCTTGAAATGACTTGGGTATTAAAATTTCCAAAGTAAAAATATTTGGCAAGTTATAGTACTTTGCAAATGCAATATTTCATTAAATCCAACTCTTAAATTTTAATTTATTCTGGAATAATATTTTCCAAAAAGCTAAAGTCGTTGCTTATTCAAAAAAGTATTTGAAAATAAAGGCCCAATGGAAAAATTAGAAAATTCAAAAATGCGTTAATTCTGTCTTGGCCCAGGCCGGCCCATCCCCTTTGTTCCCTTTCCTTCCCCCTCTTCTTCTCTGTTGGGCCGCAGCTGCCATGCCGGCCCAGTCCGCCGCTGCCTCCTCCCTTTGCGCCTGCAAGGCGAGGCACCACCGACAGGTGGGCCCGCGCCGTCAGTGCCTCTCCCTACTTCTTCTCCCCTGTTTATCCCTCCCCTGTTCACCGGTCGTCGCCGCTATTCCTCCTCTCTCCCGCCAGCGCGTGGGCTAGCTCTTCCATGCGATTGTTCGTCCTGGTCGCCTTCCTCCGGACCCCTCTTCTCCCTCCGCCCTTCCGTCTTGTCGCCGGTCACACACCCGTGACGCCGACGCACCCCTCTTCATGACACCGGCCGAAGATTGCGCCGGCGTCGCCAACCCTACGCGTTGCGTCAAAGATTATCCGGGCAGAGGACGCCTATAAATGGGGAAATGCTCCCCTTTGCTCTCTGCCTTGCGCCGCCGCATTGCTTCTCACCAGAGCCGGTGTGTCGTCAATTTCCCTGCCTTTTATTCCCTTTTGAATTTCTGCTTAATCCTTATTTGGTGTACTAAAACATTAGCTAAAAATAACCAGTGCATGGTAAAAATTCTATAAATATTTCAGAAAAATACTTTATTGTTTTCTGGACCTAAGAAAATTATATATATGCACGTCATGCATGTAGCATTCATATTTAAATAGCTTTAGGTGCATTATTTCATGTGGTTGTAAAAGATTTTGCTGCATATCTTGTGGATAAAAGGGCGTAAAAAATCCCTTGAAGGCTGTTGAACAGTAGAAGATTATAATTTGCCTGCCATCCTTGCTGTTTATATTGTTGTTGCATTCATGACTTGGGCATGACATCATTTCATGTGCACTAGAACCATTTTCAAGGTATTTCTTTTAAATGAAAAATGCATTAGAGGTTGCTGCATTTTCTCTTTTCCTAAAACAGCAAGTCATTAAATGCTTTTCTTATGATTGTTGTATTGCTTTGCATATGCGTGTGCGCCTTTAGGATGTCAAGCCCCCAAAGACCTGATCGACGACGTCCCCTTCGCTTTCCCCGGAACCGATCAAGGCAAGTCCCCTTCGATCATATCGTGAAGCCATTTTCGGTTATTTAGAAATTGATTACTAGACTTGAAAATATGCATGCTAGTTTAAAAATGATAAATGCCGTATTTACTAGACTTAGATATCATGCCGAATAGAAAGGTAAGAAATATGATAGGATTAAACCTAAGGATAAAAATATGGATTGCTCATAGTTAAATACCTCGTTGTGGTAGGATAAATGCTTAAAAATCTTTTATGCGGAATGATACAATCATTTGTGTGAAAGGAGAATATTGTTGAGAAATGTTTGGGAAAAGGGTGATTTAAAGATAGTGCATCAAGGGTGATGCTTAATAGGAAATGACTTTCCTCTTACCCCAAAAACCTTTCGACTATGGAGAGATATTTAGTCGGTTGGTGCAGTGCGGCACCGGTTTGAAAACTGGGCTAAAATATCGACTCTCTCCAAGTATAACGAATGCTCGTCCTATGATCCTACGAACTAAGCCATAACAGTACGACCTCGAGCCCCGGTATGGGACGGTCCCGGTCGTTGGCCCTCGTGGTTAGCGGTCTTGTGGCGGAACACCTTCGGTGCGTACCCTCTAGAGGGTAAAGCGTACCCACTCTGCAGAGTTAAAACTGTCATGTTAGCCGTGCTCGCGGTTATGAGCGCGCGAAGGGACTGATCATATGGTAGATATTCATTATTAAAAACCAATTTAGAAAAGGGTTTTAAACAAAGGATTTGAGATGAGTAAAGGATTTGAGAAAGATTTCGTTTAAGTTAGGTGCCACCGGCTACATTCCGAATTGGGGGTCGGCCTACCGGAAAGTGTCGCGCGGAATGGACCTAACCGTTTTGAGAAAAGAAAATGAGAAAGGATTTTGTTCTCGCTATGGCACTATGGCCAAGTGGCGATAACCGTTTAAGAAGAGCCCAAAGAAATTGTTTAAGATTTAGTGTTTCTAAATTGCTTTGCCAAAACTAGGCTAATAAATGCATTTCCGTAAAAAATATCCTAAGCTCTCCTTGTACCGAGCCACATTTGCATACTTCCCGACTTGCGAGTACAATTTGTACTCATCCTCGTTTTCTCCCCTCCCTTTTTAAAATTTCAACAGCTGGTCCATCCGAGTATGGCCCGCTGTCCGACGAGGATTGCGGCCTGCGTGCCATTGTTTGTGTTTGTGCTGGATTAAGTTCCCTTTTGTAATAATCAGATCGTTGGTAATGTTCCATTTCTGTATAACTATGTGTACTAGCCATGATCCTTGGACTAGTACGTGATTACGCAGGTGGAATCCGATCTTGTAAATCGGGTGCCGACACTCTTGTTGCTGCATCCAAAGAAGTAACTGAGGTCCATAATTTTGTTGAACATCTAGCTAGTGTGGTCAATACGGTTGTGTCTTCTAGTAAAAGAAATATTGATTTATATGCCAATAAAGTTGCTAAAATGGAGCATCTAATTGAGCTTAATGAACTTGAAACCGAAAGTGGTGCTGACCAAATTAGAACCTTGCAGCGTCCTGGTGATACTAGGTGGAGCTCGCACTATGATTCAGTTTGCAGCCTTTTAAAGCTTTACAATCCAACATATCTTCTATTGAAAGATATTGCTACTACTAGAGGTTCAGGAACTTCACCTTCTGCACGAGCAAAGGCCGCTGGTGTTGTCCAGTCGATGATGTCTTTTGAGTTTGTATTTATTATGCATGTTATGAAAGAACTCATGGGTTTTACTGATCTTCTTTGCAAAAATTTACAGTAAAAGTCCCAAGATATTGTGAATGCTATGGATGATGTAGCCACTACCAAAAGGCTGATTCAGAATTTTAGAGATCATGGTTGGAGTTGCCTTATTTGTGATGTGACATCATTTTGCAGTAAACATTGAATTGGAATTCCAGATATGAATGCCTTTTATGCGGACTTTATTCGATCTCGTGTAAAGGATCAGTTAACTGTTGAGCATCACTATAGATATGACATTTTCACAGTTGTTGACTAGCAAATACATCAGTTGAATTGCAGATTTAGTGAACAAGCTACAGAGCTTCTCATTTTGTGCACCTCTTTGGACCGTAAGGATTCATTCAAATCATTGAAAATTGATGATGTTTGTTTGCTGGCTTTGAAGTTCTATCCTGGTGATTTTTCAGAGCAAGAAAGAATTAACTTGAGAAATCAATTACAACATTATGAGCTTGATGTACCTAAAAATCCGAAGTTTAAAGATTTATCAACTTTTGCTGATCTTTGCCATCGGCTAGTGGAAACTAGGAAATCTGAAGAGTATTATTTGATCGACAGGTTTTATACCATCCTTACTTTAGTTGTTTCGTTCATTATTTCAATTTGCATATACTGATAATTTTTCCTTTGTAGGTTGATTCGCCTTGTTCTAACTCTACCAGTTTCAACTGCAACAACCGAGCGTGCATTCTCTGCATTGAAGCCTGTTAAGACAAGGCTTCGAAATAAAATGGGAGATGGTTTTCTAAGAGATTGCTTGGTAATCTACATTGAGAAGGAGATCGCTATAGAGTTCACAATAGATGTTGCTGATCTTTGTCATCAGCTAGTGGAAACTAGGAAATCTGAAGAGTATTATTTGATCGACAGGTTTTATACCATCCTTACTTTAGTTATTTCGTTCATTATTTTAATTTGCATATACTGATAATTTTTCCTTTGTAGGTTGATTCGCCTTGTTCTAACTCTACCAGTTTCAACTGCAACAACCGAGTGTGCATTCTCTGCAATGAAGCTTGTTAAGATAAGGCTTAAAAAAAAATGGGAGATGGTTTTCTAAGAGATTGCTTGGTAATCTACATTGAGAAGGAGATCGCTATAGAGTTCACAACAGATGCGCTGATTGATGGCTTCTATGATATAAGGACACGCAGGGTACGACTAAAATAAAAAGGTTAGTTTGTAATGGAATTATAATTTGCTGTGTTAGAAATACTTAGTGCATACATTAGTTCTGACTAGCGAATATTATGTGGAATATATATACATTGAATTTCTATTTTATGGCCATCCCATTATAGCGATATGTCGGGCTGGCCCCCCCCCCCCCCCCCAAAGCAAAATTACTGGCCCCGCCCCTGTCTAGTGTACTTTGTGCACAGAACGTTGAACGCTTCAGCTCACAGGTAATACATCTTACATCCATGCATCTTTGTTGCATCTCTACCTTCTAAGGTTTACTACATAACATGATAGCAAGTAAACCACACTCTCATGCTTTACTTGAAACTGATAATTATGCATGTATTGTACCTTACTGTAGTACAATTGCCAATCTTTCAATTTCACTGGTCTCTGCTACTGAGACATCCTTGATGCTTGCTCTGTGTTGCAAATGTATCAACTTTTTTACTAATTAGATCTTTGTAGTGATCCGTTTTTGGATACAGATGCTATGAATAACTTGTATAGCTCCTTGTAAATAAGATGTTATCTCGTGATGCTTGTAGTTTTTTGTTTTCTGCAGTTGACAAGGAAGGGCATGATATAGGTGCTAAATTGTTGGTTTACACAACAAGACCTGACACCATTTTTGGCGCTACGTGTGTATTCTGATTTGTTTTGTAATATTGTGCGAACTATTAAAGTTTCTTGATCCGGATTGTCAATATTGACTGTTGACGGCGTGTTCTTCACTTAACCACGGCGAATCACACCCCTGTCAGATTTTCTATTTTGCTAGCCGATCAGCCCGAGTTCAGTTCGATTCGAGCGTCGAACACGGCGAGGAGCAACACGCAGC
>SPJY01030575.1:149845-161669 GCA_005191435.1 Raddia distichophylla
GGACTATTGGAAAAGCAGATCGAGGAATACATAGAAGTTGCAGCAAGAAAGAGCGAACTAGAGTTTTCAGTGGCTCTTATGCTAAGAACCGGGCATTTGGGGAGATCATTCCAGTAAGGGTAGCAGATTATGTTTTAGGAAGGCTTGTCATTATATCCCCTGTGTTTTGCATCACCATTGTTTTTCTCATGTCCTTAAGAAATTTCAAATGCTTGAAACTCTAAAGTTTATTATGCTGTTTATTGTAGCATTAAACAATCTACTTTAGTTCTCTATGAAGTATGAAGATTATTATTTTTAAGTTTGCTTTTCATTGTTAGTATCATTGTTGATTTTCATTTGGTGTTTTTTTTTTCTCATATGTAAAGGGTCATGGGCTTGTAGCAGAATGTTTTGTAAGTTGGCCAAGGAATTATGAGTTATCTTCTCTATAAATTCAAAATTTAAGAAGAAATGAAAAACATAATTTTACAATTCTGTTAATTATACTCTTCCTAAATCTAATACTCCCTCTGGTCACGAAAAAAGTTGTCGTTGACTTTTGGAGGAATATTTGACCATTCGTCTTCTTCAAAAAAGTTATGTAAATATCATTTATTTTGTTGTGATTTAGTTTATTGTTAAATATATTTTAAGTATGACTTATATTTTTATATATGAATAAAAAAATTTGAATAAGACGAACAGTCAAAGTTGTGTGTAAAAGTCAACGACGACTTCTTTTCGTTACTGGAGGGAGTATTAATTACTTTGCAGCTATGGCGCCACTGGGGATATCATGGCAGTGCCTGCACATGATTCCCATGACCATGAATTTCCCTTGAAATATGAACTTCCAATCATTAAGGTTGTTAGTGCACCCAATGTCAATTGTGATCTTGAGGAGTCATATGAAGGTGATGGTATCATGATAAACTCATCCAATTCTTCATCTGGATTAAATATTATGGAATGCTATCTCAAGATGCTACTTTGAAAGTTACTGAATGGGTAGAGAGCAATGGCTTTGGAAAAAAAAAGGTGCTTACTTGCTCCCACTTCTTCAGATAGCAATGTTCTATATGCTACATCTTTCATGATCAATTAATTTAGCAGGCCCAACTACCAGGTAAACTGCAAGCTTTGGGATTGGCTTTTTGCTAGACAATGCTATTTGGGTGAACCTTTCGCAGTGGTATACCTTGATGATACCAATGAAATGGTGACTCTTTCAGAGAATGAGTTGCCTTTAACTCTTCCTGAATTGGATGACTTCCTCCTACTGATACTGGGGAGCCCCCTTTGACCAAAGCAACAGTTTGGGTATGCATTTTCATCAGTTTGATTCTGAGAATATATATTTCTTTGTGTAATACTAATAACTTCCCTAGATATAATACATTACATGAATATCGAATCATATCAGAAATGAGTGGAAGAGAGGAACGAAACATTATTTGCGTAGAAGTTAAAAACAAAGGACACAAAAGTGAAAAAGTTAATCCTATATCTATATCTTGCAAAGAAAAAATACTCAAGAGAATAAGATTACTATGGTGTAGGTGAAGAGGAGGCGGTGTGCCGGATCTACAAGGTGGCGCTTACGGAGGGGAGCGAGACTCAGACGCTGAAGTTGGAGTGCTGGTGCAAGGGTGAGCTGGCGCTGGCGCTGGCGCAGGGGCTGCGCTGTCAAGTGATTCAGCATTAAAGGCAATGCCAGCTGCGACGTCTGCAACTGCAACAATCAGGTGCTCAACCTCCCCGTCACGCTCCACAACGCCGCCGCCACCGCTCGCCATGATCCTGCAGCAACAGCATCCGGTATCCAGCAGTAGCATGGCGATGGCGATGGCGCTGGCCAGCGTACTGAGCGTGGCAGTGGCACGGCACCCCCATTCTTGTGATCATCATCATGCTCGCCTACTTCTGCTTCCTGGAGCAACTGCTGGTTGGCGATCATGGCACGGTTACTCTCGCTACCTGTTAGGATATGCCTCCAAATATTAGTTTTACTAATTAATCTTTGGGCATGCCTATATAAAGGCCCCTTGTACCCTGTATATCTTGGATCATTATAATAATTGCTTTCCCCATGTTTTTTCCTCTCCACATTGGAGAGGTTTTTTCCACGTTAAATATTGTGTTTGTGCCTTCTATTCGTAACAAATGGTATCAGAGCCGTCAGATCTGAGATCCAAGGGTCCTGATCTTGCTGGTTAACCACAAACCCTAGCTCCTACAAAATTTCCCTGAAGCCGCCGCCTTCACGTTCCCCACGGGTCCGTCGCCACCAGTCGTCCCCGCCGCCGGCAGCATCCTCGCTCGACGTCCTCGTGCAGCACGTCCCCGGCGCCCCGGGCGAAGCGTCCTCGGCGCCCCTTGGCTCCACCGCCCCAACTTTGCCGTCTGCCGACTGCCTCCTGCCGCAGCGTGCTTTGCTCTCGTCCGTGCTGTGCTAATCACCATGCATCACCGTTCAGCATTAAAGGAAAACTAATACACCTTGCTTTTCGTGCGCGTTGGATAAAGATGAGCTGCACTGTGCGTTCGTTCTGGTTTAACATGATTTCTTGCACCAGAAAATTTGCTGTTTAATTGGTTTTCATAGAATCGGGTTCAGATTAATTTTTCAGGATTATTTTCTTCAATTAGCTCCGGATATTTGTTTGCCATTATGTCTGCAAAACTTGACATGCATAATTCGATGGCAAGATCAGTTTTTCTATCTGGCAGGTTCAGATGAAGGTTGTTCTCACACAGCTCGGTGTCCGAAAAGATATTTTGAAGAAACCAAAATAAGTTGATGAAAGTGAATGGGAAGAACAAGATCAGAAGGCTTTGTCTGCCATTCAACTCAGTTTGTTTACAAATATTCTGTGCGAAGTGATTAAGGAGGAGACTGCTGCCTCCTTGTGGGTGAAGTTGGAGATGTTATACATGACTAAAAGTCTTGCCAATAAATTGCGCCTGAAAAAACGTTTGTACACGATTCGCATGGCAGAAGGTACTGCTATTCAGTCTCATCTCAATGAATTTAATTCCATCATTGTGGACTTAGAGAGTTTAAAAGTGAAAATTGCTGACGAGGATAAGACTATTTTGTTGGTTGTCTCATTGCCTGCTACCTTTAAACACTTTAAAGAAACTATGCTTTATTGTAGTCATGTTACCCTCAGTTTTGAGAATATTAAGTCAAATTTATTGTCTAAGGAGAAGTTTGATGTTGATTCTTATTCCGGTGGAAAGGGTGAGGGTTTAATTGTTAGAGGTAGATCTCAGCAAACTGATAGTTCTAATAGATCAAAGTCCCGGTCTAAATCAGGTTGTCGTAATTCCAACAACTTTTGCCGTTATTGTAAAGCCAATGATCATGTTATTTCTCAATGTGTGAAACTAAAAAATAAAGAAGAAAGAAAGATAAAGGAATTGGAAAATTCTACTGAGATTACAATTGTTGAAAAGCCTGATAGTGAAGGTGGAGAAGCACCTTTGGTCACCACTGATTTAGAGAAACGTGTTTTTTCGGTTCTCGATTCAACGTGTACTTTTTATATTTGCTCCCATAAAGAGTGGATTTCTAAGTATACTGCTGTTACAAATGATGATGTTATTATTAGTGATGAGTTTACAGTAGAAATTATCGGTATTGGTTCAATTCAAATTAAAACTCATGATGGCACTTTAAAGACCCTAATAAATATTCGTCATGTTCCAAAAATGAGGAGGAACCTTATTTCTTTGAACACCTTGGAAAGTATGGGATACAAGTATATCGATGACAATGGTATGCTTAAGATTTCTCTCGGCAACTGTGTTGTTTGAAAGGCCAATCGTGTGAATAACCTTTATTACTTGCAATGTTCTACAGTTACAGCTACTGCAGTGTTGCTATTGCATGCAACACTTCTAATACCAAATTTTGGCATGCGCTTGGGTTATATGAGTGAAAAAGGTATGCATCTCTTGCATAAGAAAGGTCGTCTAGAAGATATTGTCAATTTAGAATTATGTGAACATTGTGTTTTTAGCAAGCAGAAGTGTTAGCTTTGCTATTTCTACTCACCGAAGTGAATGATTTTTTATTATATTCATTCTGATCTTTGGGGTCGTTCTCCTCACCCCTCCATTGGAGGCTGTGAGTACTTTATTTTTGTTATTGATGACTTCTCTCGTAAGGTTTGGGTCTACTTTTTAAAGCATAAGAGTGGTGCTTTTTCTACTTTCCAGACTTGAAAAGTTTTGTCAGAAAATCAAACTAGTAAGAAAATTAAAAAATTGAGAACTGACAATGGATTGGAATTTTGCAGTGGTGAGTTTGATAAATATTATGCTAATCATAGTATTGCAAGACGTTTGACTGTCCCAGATACATCTCAGCAGAATGGTCGTACAGAACGCATGAATCGCACTCTTCTGAAGTGAGCCCGTTGCATGCTATCCAATGCTGGCTTATAGGAAAAAGCATGATTTTTGGGATGAGACTATTAACACAGCTGCATACTTGGTTAATCGCTCTCCCAATTCGATGATTAATTTTTTAATTCCAGAAGAGGTATGGTCAGGCAAACCAGTTGATTACTCTAATCTTAAAATTTTTTGGTGTCCTGCTTATGCTCACAGTAATGATGAAAAGCTAGTGCCTAGAGAGGAAAAAATGCACTTTTTTATCATGGTTCCGGTGTCAAAGGGTATCGTTTATGGTGTGATGATTCTATGAAAGTGATAATTAGTCGTAATGTTACTTTTGATGAAAGTTTATTATGTCCCTCTGAAGATGTTTCTATTAGTGGTACCTCATCCACTAATGCATCTGAGACTATTGTTCCTACAAGCAATCCAACTTTTGATATAGACTTATCTGTTGATTCTACTGCTCGTTCTTCTACACAGTCCACAGTCAGTTTCTTAACCTCCTGTTTCTGATGATCATTGCATTGCACGTGATAGACCTAGACGTGATATTCAATTGCCAACTAGATATCGTGACACTGATAATATTACCAATTATGCTTTCATTACTGCTGAATTTTTCAGCCGTTCTCTTATTCTGAAGTTATCTCATGTGATAATTCTTCAAAATGGTTAACTGCTATGAATGAAGAAATTGAGAGCCTTTATAAAAATCATACATATGATTTGGTAGAGCTTTTAAAAGGTACAAGACCTTTGAAGTGTAAATGACTTTATAAGAAGAAGGATGGACTTTCTGGAATTGAACCTGCAAGGTGGAAAACCCGGCTAGTGGTGAAAGGCTTTAACAAAGGGAAGGTATTGACTTTAACGAGATGTTCTCTCCTGTTGTTCGTCATTCATCAATACGGGTTATGCTTCCTATTGTTACTTTATTTGATCTTGAATTAGAGCAACTTGATACTAAAACTGCTTTTCTTCATGTAGATTTGAATGAGGAGATTTTTATGACTCAACCTGATGGTTTTGTTGCTTCTGAAAAAGAGCATTTAGTTTGCTATTTGAAGAAATCTCTTTATGGTTTGAAACAAGCTACAAGACAGTGGTATAAAAGGTTTGACTCATTCATGATTTTTCATGGTTATTCTCGAAGCAATTACGATCATTGCATTTATTTGAAACAGTTTTTCAATGGATCTTTTGTGTTTCTACTACTTTATGTTGATGATATGCTTATTGCTTCTCATGACAAGTCTCTGATTGATCAGTTAAAGGCTCAACTTAACCACGAATTTGAAATGAAAGATCTTGATCCAGCTAAGATAATTCTTGGGATGGAAATTCAGCGTGATATTTAAGGTGGTACTCTATTTCTATCTCAGAAAAGTTATATTGAGAAAGTATTTGAAAGGTATAATCTCAATAATTGCAAGCCTGTCTCTACACCGTTCGCTTCTTATTTTAAGTTATTTTCGAGTCAATGTCCTACCAATGAAGATGGTAAAAACTATATGTCCCACGTTCCATATTCCAGTGCTATTGGTAATCTCATGTATGCTATGATCTATATAAGGCCTGACTTGTTTCATGCAGCCAATGTGGTTAGTAGATTTATGCATAATCCTGGTAAGGAATATTGGAATGCTGTTAAGTGGATTCTTCATTATCTTAAAGGTACTTCTGACTATGTCTTGATGTTTAATAAAAGTTTCGTGAAGTCGAACAATATTATTGGGTTTGTTGATTCTGATTATGTTGGTGATCTCGATAAGAGAATATCTATTTCTGACTATCTATTCTCTTTGTGTGGTTCTGCAGTGAGTTGGAAAGCTTCATTATAATCTATAGTTGCTCTTTCTACTACTGAAGCAGAGTACGTTGCAGTTACTGAAGGTATTAAAGAAGCTATTTGGTTGCAAGGTCTAATTTCCGAACTTGGTTTTCCACAGCGTGTCAACACTGTTTATTGTGATAGCCATAGTGCTATTTGTTTGATCAAGAATGATATGTATCATGCCAAGACTAAGCATATTGATATCAAGTACCGCTTTATCCGCAATGTTGTTGCTGGAGACAAGATTGTTATGGAAATGATACATACTGATGAGAATCCTGTAGACATGCTTACAAAGTCATTATTTAATACCAAGTTCAACCATTGTTTTGACTTGGTTGGTATTCGCGGAGCTTAATGCCCTTCGAGGATTTTGGGAGAACATTTTCATTGATTTAGAGTAAAGGGAAGATTTGTTAGGATATGCCTCGAAATATTAGTTTTTACTAATTTACCCTTGGGCATGCCTATATAAAGGCCCCCTTGTAGCCTGTACATCTTGCGCCATTATAGTGATTGTTTTCCCGTGTTTTTTTCCTCTCCACATTGTCGAGGTTTTTTTTCACATTAAATACTGTGTTTGTGACTTCTATTCCCAACACTATCTCTCTACCCTTCGCATGCGTCCTCGGATTCTTCTCCTCCCTCACCACCACAAAAATGGATAAGTACACGTATCAGCGCAATACGAGCTCTACACATGACATGGCATGCACCTATTTGCTTAATTGCTTCCACAAGTGCCGTGTCAAGGAGATATGTGTGGATCCACTCAGCTGTTCAGATTCTCTTCATCTTGCTCTTCACCCACCTCTTCTACAGATACGTAAGTGTGATGCACACAAATTCCGTCCTGATGTACTCTACAAGTCTCCATAGTTACAGTTGAGGACATCTATGAAGTGTGAAGCATTTAGTCTATCATTTTCATCAGACCCATGGAGTCATTTAGCTCGAATGTGTACTCTTGTTCTCAGGAAGCTCAAATTATCCTTTTCATAAATGTATCCAGGTGCACTGGAATCAATAATTGATGAATAACTAGAGTTTTCATCATCCTGATCTGAAGCAGTACCCTCATTAGAGGAGCTTTGGTTGATACCCATTTTAGAGAACAAACCATTTTTGTAGTTAGTTATGAATATAACATAATACCCTCATCAGAGGAGCTTTGGCCCATAACCATTTTAGAGAACATAACATTGTTTACTGATTGGTATGCTTTGGCAGGTTCAATAGAGAGCAGGTTTTCATTCTTGACAAGAACAAGCAGCGCTCAAGGGCTCTTGATGGCTCTAATTATTTGCCTGGAATGTTTAGTATCAATGCATTTCACCAAATACTTGTACATGTGATGTGAAAATTTATGTGAGGTCGAAAACCACAGCTAGACAATAGTCATATATATGTAGGAAACTAAAAAATTTATCCTGCGGTTTCTTGCACTTTAATAACTGATAGGGTTGAATACATGTGGATATACACTTCTTACTTTTCTCTTTTGATACTATCCACCTATGTGCGTCCAAGATTTTTTAGTTCTTTCTTTTGATAGTATCTAGCCATTTTTAAAACATTTAAGATTTACAAATGGTTGTATTAGGAAATAATTCATTTTTTCTTTTATTCTGACTTTTGTGGCTACTTAAAAAATTTTGGAAAAAAAGCTTTACAAAAGGCACCGTAATGTCATGATAATGACCTATAAAAGGATTTAGATATTAATAATTAATTTGAAAAAAAGAAATAATAAATAATGGAAACAACAAATAAAAGGTGTATGTTTTCTTATTCATTTGTTTTTTTATACATCTTTATTTGCTCAGGTATAAGAGGGCATGCAGTGGCGTGCCCATTGCACTAACCCTGCTAGTTATTATATACAACTTGAGCACACACTTGTATATATGAAACACACTCAATGTCGAGGATTAGAGGACTTTTACTATCCTTTGAGAAGTACAGATAGGGGTACAAATGAAACAATTAGTTTCCGACCGACCGATTAAATCATTTGGATTCAAATAGTTTTACGGATGTTCTTCTACGGATAATATTTGAAATAAATATGAATAATATAGACGGATACTGTTTGACTCACATAGGTAACGATACTCTACACCAGACAACACCCAACTGAAGGTATTATATTGATGATTTTTTCAGTATGCATTATTTTTCACATGCTATCCAAGCAATATCCACTCAAAACTATATCAGATAATATTGATCTGATATGGTTCATATCCGTATTCGACACTATTTGTGTCCATATTCAACAATATCTATATCTGTATTCGTATTCAACACTATTTATATATGTATCCATACACGACAAAAAATATTGATCTGCATCCATATCCGACACTATCCAACCGTACCAGATCCGTTTGCACCCTTACCATTAGGTATACTAGGTACATGGAGGTACCACTTCAGATCTAACCACTGCCAAGGATAGGATTGGAAAAAATAAGTGCTCCTGCATTCTCTTTTTCACTGGTGAGCATGGCAAAGGGGTCTTAGGGCAGATCGGCGACAGTGTAGGGAAGGGGGGTGGTAGCACACAGAGAGCAGTGCTAGATGAAACAACGGTGATCAAAGAGGCACACGACGACGGAAGCATATCCTCTGACTTATTTTGGCCACTGACATGTGGGCCACAGTACCACATGGGCCCACATGTCAGTGGCTCAAAGTCATAGGGCAGTTACGTCAGAGGATCTGCTTCCACGACGACTATGTAGTGCAAGGCGTGAGGCTGCGACGGGGTGCACGATGATCGACACGGAGCAGGTTTGTAGCGGTGACATGATGCTTGGGGTGAGACGACAACGACGTGACGCATGAGGTGCGTGGTGTGGTGGTGCAAGGCACACGGTGTAGAGGTAGGCTGGTGATAGCAGCAGCGGATGCCGCCAGCAACATGCTCAGACTATCCAGACGGAAGTGTATGCAAAGTACCACAGTGGGCAGTCTGCCACTGACATGTGGGTTCCACGTGGGGCCCACCACCCTATGGTCCCACATGCAGTGATAGAACTGCAGGGGACAGTTACTGTAGAGGATTTACTTCCATGGGACGGTGTGAGGTGAGTGGAGATAGAATGAGGAAGCAACGAATCTCCTATTTGCCCTTCTATAGTGGCGGTACTGTCAATAAAAAAAATAGAGGTATATATAGAAAGCACCACCTCACATAATTGCTGGATTAATGTAACTAGCTGAGTTTGCGCGCCTGTGGCGCGCGAGGGTATCTCTCGCTCCGTATTTCGTTCATGCATTCGCCACGTAGGTCGCCTGAGTTAGGAACACCCAACACAAGAAAATCATATAAGAAAAATGAAAGAAAAGACAACCATATAGGATCATGGCATCGTAGGCAATAAAAAGGAGACATATTTCTGCATGCATTAACATACATATTCTGCATACTGGAAAATGACAATTCACGGAAATCAATTGAAATATGTGCCTACACATAGTAAAACCATCCAATTTGTGCTAATATGACCCAGATTAATTATTGTACGACCCAAACAATTAGATACACTTTCATCGCAGCTAGCTTTCATTGCAGCTACTATAAGCTTTGGTAACATATGCATAAGCAAGATAATCCTTGTAGCAACACCATGTTCCTTCTTTGCACTGTCGTGCATCTGTTTCAAGCAAAAGGAAAATCAGACCTGCAAGCTATATTTAATAAGACGCAAATGAGCTCGCATGGTATTTCTTTGTGTGGACAATTACATGGAGGGTGTAGCGGGGTGCGCGAATTAGCCGTGTTGTGAGTTGAGTGGGCCTAGACAGACGGTCATACTCGTACCTGTTTTTCTGATGGGGTGGCCCATTACGGCTGTGGCATGGTTATGGAGGCAGGAACTGATGTGACGGCGAAACTCTAATAGATCCGCATAGAGCTTTAATGAAGACAGTGTAACAAAACTAACAATTAAAGAGAACCATCTTACCATTTCTTAGATGATAATCTTCACCGTCGAATAAGTTTTGCATAAGGGAAAAAATCCATAATTTCCATGTTCAGTTATGTCATGATCTACAGACAATTACACTGAAAATCAGTTGATAAGTGTGATAATAAATGGAAAAGGATAGTGAGACAATGAGAAAGAACTGACACTGGTACTGATATCATACCAGTCCACTGTCTACGCGGCACAACTTCATTCCAAGCCCACATGAAGTCATTGTATTAGGTGGAAGACAATTGTAGATGACAAACCTATTCATATATTAGCGCCTTGGTAACTTATTCTTTGTCATGATTCTAAATATCAGCAAAGAAATTAGCAATGGTTTGGAATACTTACCCAAAAGGAACCGTTAGTTTGAGAACTGGTGAGCATTGCATGCATTTTTCCACAAAATCCAATCTGCATGGTTGAGGAAGGAGCACAACCATGGCAAAAATGGATTGTCAGCAACCTCGGTAGCCTACTGGTACACATAGCAAGATTAAAAATTGTATTACTATAGACGCAATTTAAATCTGGATTGAATGGAAATGAATCGAAAACTGAGCTTTGTTAGTTCACCTTAGTTGCGCACGGCTAATACACAACGCACTAAAAAACTGGTAAATTTACAAACATTTTGGTTGACTGCAGTCCATCATTGGATCATATAATAGGCAAGCAATTATAGATATATTTATCGAAAAAGCGCACGCAACTGAAGTTATGACATTGTAGCTTGTACCATGCTTACAAAAATAAGATGAACACTATGCATATGAAATCATGATAAAAGCCGCGGCTAAAATTTTCTCATAAAAAACCTAAACCAAATCACAATGCAGAGTCATTGGGAAAGGCGCGTGTTGTTGTCTCAGCCGAAAAATGACATTGCTATGCTAATATGCACAGAGCACATCTTCTTACCTGAATTGCAAAAAGGGAAGTAAGGTTGAAACTTTAAGGCGAGGCATATGTGAATGAGATCTAGTGTCAAATCATGTAGTGAAACGTAGATGACAATTGACAATCAACTCAGTGCGTCGTCCTTCATGCTGTTTTATATTTCTATCTACATATATAGGGAAAAGTACTTGAAATTACTATCACATGTTTTTTTTATACAGAATTGCTATCACATATTCTAAGTTGAAATACATGCATAAAACGTAGGCCTATAACATGAACCCTATTTAATTTTGTAATTAGAAGCAAGATCCTTTCTAATGATTCCCTCGCAACAGAAATACACATTCAACCACCTCTACATGGATACCTCATAGAGACTAATATTTACCAAGGCATAGAATTAATATTTACCAAAAAAAAGGCAAAGACTGAATCATAATCAGTAATAATTGTTTACGAAGTTAATAATCATTGTTTATTAAGCATCAGTAAAGGATCTATTGGTTGATATCATCATTGTTTGGCAAGCATCATTTTATTATTGTTTTCATGAAAAAAACACAAAGGTAAAGGGAAAACAGTCATAGAAAAATCTTCTGAACTGCCAAGTTTATATGCAATCATTCAGAAGGATGTAACAGAACCTATATAGTAATTACCTAGTCATGGAGAACACATCTCTTCAGTTAGCTATATTTTTCAGTAACATATAATA
>SPJY01030575.1:176009-195529 GCA_005191435.1 Raddia distichophylla
AATGATCAAAGTCATGTCGAAAAGTCAACTGTGACTTGTTTTTATGATCGGAGGGAGTACTACTAAACACATATTTAGGCCGCTTATTCAATCCTTTGTGTTCGAGTCAATCTCCTCTTGCCAATTGATTCGTCTCCGATTGTGCTACCATTAATAGATTTTCCTATTTTCTTTGTGGGATTATTCTAATCCCATTTTGAATATACAGATTGCAATTTCGTGAGCATTTTCTCGAAATTTCCAGATTTTTCTTGGTTTCTTAAATTTTCATTTGACATAATAACTCCAATTTACTAAGTTGTCATGTCATCGGTATGGCAACTCATTGCATTGGCTAATTAAAACTCTTTCGTTGCAGCTAATTAAACTCACTTGTTACATAGAAACCATACGTGGAATCGGATTGAGTCCATGGGTTGAACCCGTACAGAGGAGATGGTTTGGGTTGGGTTGGATTGGCTAAAGATATATATCGGGTTGGATTGGTTTGGGTTGAAATCTCAAACGGGATAGCTTGTGTTGGGTGGAAAAATTTGGCATGCTATTATGCTTTGGAGTGGGTTGGGGGTGGGTTCCTCCCTTCTACCAGGCCTACCCATGTTCCGTTAGGGCGGAGGTAGGGCTTTCCAATCCAGGGCCATTCTAGCCATCCCTCAAGTCCACCACTACGTAGCACGACACAGAACCCTAGGCTGAAGGCCATCGCCGCCAACATGAAACTACACAACATTCCTTGCCACCGCACCAGCCGTGCGATGAGCGGCACCAACATGAAGACTCCGAGGATCAGCAACATCGCCACCATGTCCACGAACAGCCTGTCGATCATGCGTATGCGTAGCAGTACACGCGTGTCATTGAAATCAGTGGCATGCAATAATAGTAGTCCTGTATATATATGCCGAGTCGATCGAGTCAAGTGTGCGTACCGCCTGTCAGTGTTGGTGATGAGCAGCAGCGAGGCGATCATGAACAGCAGGGGGAGGAGCATGACCAGCACATTCGTGGTTTTGTCGAGCCAACGCATACCAAGCTGCGGGCGTGGAACAGCTTCCATCAGCTGAATCTTGCACAGAAATGGTGACTCAATGTTAACGGGAGTGTGAAGATACAGGAAGGAACGCCTATTATATATACTGGACATCATTGAACCAAGTCAAGAATGCAGTGTACTCACATGATGCCGAACCTTTTATGTGGTTTTATCACAACTTTAGTGGTAAATGTTATAACAAACCTACTCCCTCCATGTACTTCAAATAACAGTTGTGTTTAGGCTAGTGTTAAGTTAAAGTTTTAAAACAACTTGATCCATAAAGGACTTTTGAACTATTTAGATTGAACACATGAAAACCGGACATACAATAGATTCATCTTTTAAAACGCTTCCATATTATGCTTTTTAAGGATGACATATTCAAGTATTTTTCCACTAGATGCCATTAACATTTTGCATTTTACATTTTAGATTAACCTTATCTTGAAAGAAGTATTCTGGATTGAACTTATGCAACATTAACATCTTCTGAACACTTTAAATTTCTGTAACACCCTGGTCTAAATTTGCTTAGAGCCCAGCTCGCCTATGGGGCTAGCCCACACATGCATAGCACCTACTTGGACTTCGGTCTCGCTTCGTGCAAAAGGGTTAACCCGAGGTGCTATGTTTGGACGTAACACGTCTTATATACTGAGATAACTCTCTCTCAACTGGCAAGATGGTACTATTCCACCACTACCAATCGACATGGGCCAAACGGGCCTCTAATCACAATGGGGCAGAATATCATAATTTTATATTAATAACTAGAAATTAAGCACGCCATTGGCGTGATAATATAACCTATGGTTGATAATTGTATGTATGTATGTATGTATGTATGTATGTATGTATGTATGTATGTTGGTGTGTATGCATGTGTGTATGTACGTGTGTACGTATATATGTATTGACGTGTGTATGTACGTGTGTACGTATGTATGTATTAATGTGTTTATGTATGTACGTGTGTATGTGTGTATGTACGTCCTTATGTATCTATGTATGTTTGCGTGTATGTATGTATTGATGTGCATACGTACGTACGTATGTATGTATGTAGGCACACCAGGGAAAATGCGAGTTGTTCGATCCACCAGGGAAACGTGAGCTATTCGATCTCTTTAAGATGGAACACATTAAAAGCGATGATGTGGAAGCATGAGGTGTAAGATTTGTAACCAGGTATATATGTATGTACGTATGCATTGATGTATGTGTGTATACATGTATGTATTGTATGTGTGTATGTATGTGTGTATGTACGTACTTATGTATCTATGTATGTGTGTATTTATGTATGTACTCTGTATGTGTGTATGTATGTATTGTTGTGTGTATGTACGTATGTATGCATGTATGTACGTATGCATATGCAGAAACATTAGGGAAATTGTGAGTTGTTCGATTCACCAGGGGAAATGTGAGCTATTCGATCTCTTTAAGATGGAACACATTAAAAACGATGATGTGGAAGCATGAGGTGTAAGATTTGTAGCCAAGTATGTATATACGTACGTACGTATGCATGAATGCATGCATGCATGTATGTACGTATGTATGTATGCATGTACGTACGTATGCATATGCAGGAACATTAGGGAAATTGTGAGTTGTTCGATCCACCAGGGGAAATGTGAGCTATTTGATCTCTTTAAGATGGAACACATTAAAAACGATGTTGTGGAAGCATGAGGTGTAAGATTTGTAGCCAAGTAAGTATATATGTATGTACGTACGCATGCATGCATTCTTGTATGTATGTATGTATGTATGTATGTATGTATGTATACGCGGCGGCTATTCGGTAGGTGCCTGCGTCTTGCCAAAACGTGCAGGCGCCTGCCATTGCACTCCACAGCTAGCAACGGTGCAGACGTGCAAGCACACAGCAGCAGCAGCTTTCACTCAAAACAAAGATGCCTAGGCACCAATGCACATGTTCATTTCAAAACTTCACAAATTTATATAAAATTCATACGGTGTGCCCCTTATATGTAGGGGTTCTCTCTTCTTTTCCTATACAATTCTCCATATAGGAAACGCTGTTGGAGATGGGAGAAATATAGGGAGAGATTTTTTTTTAAGGGAGCATGTAAATGAGGCTATAGGAGATCAAATTTAGGGATTACTATTGGAGATAGCCTAATCCCAGGCCGATCCTATATTCATGCTAAGTGCGAGCCTATATAAGTCTCCTCTTCGTACGAAGAGGAGGTCTTTTCTCTCTGCAGGTTGCAAGTGAGCGAATAAAGGAAGACATTCGGCTATCTCTTTTCTCTCTGCAAGTTGCAAGCGAGCAAATCACAGAAGACAAGAGCCGAATCAAAGAGATGGAGAATGGGATTGCAGGTGGATAGCTTTGCCATGCTCTATCTCTGTCTTCTTCAATACAGGGACGAACAGGAACCTCGCCCACAGCCGGTCGCCTGCTCTGTACCTGGCTGCTGCCGCCCTTGATGGCCGGCGCGCCCTCAACCGGCACCGCCCTTCACCGGCGTGCCCAAGCCATTGTTATCTTACCGGCGACGCCATGTGCCGCCTCTGTACCTGCTGCCTCGCCTCCAACCGGCGCCATCCACGCGCCGCATTGCCTCTAGGCCGCCGTCCTCACCGACGCGCCCCAGGTGCTGCCCGCTCCTGGCCGGCGCGCCCCGGCGCCACCTCCTGGCCGCTGCCCTCGCCGGTGCGCCTCATGCGACCACGCACCACCGGGGGCCCGCCTCCTGGCCGCTGCCCTAGCCGGCGCCGCCCCCTGACTAGCACGCCCCATGGCCAGCGCCGCCCGCTTGCCGCCTGGCTGGCCTCCTCCTCCCTTCTCCCCTCTCTCTGTATGTGTATGGTTGCAGGCTGAGAGGAGCACCATGTGGAATGAGTGCACAGGGAAGAAGGTGTAGAATTTGGGGATTGAACGTTTTACGATTTAGTCCCTGGATTCCCTTTTAATTTGACAAGGGTGCTGAAATCTACTTAGCCCCATACTTGCTTTAAGATTCAATGTCTCGAATACTTTAAACGTGAACAAGGGTGCTTTAAGATATGGACTTAGCCCCTTTCATGGTCATTGCTACATTGCATGGTCATTGCTACATTGCAGAACGGGAGCCATACTTTATGAATACCCCGAAGTTATCAAATAAATCAATGCGTCTTTACGCGATACAATATTTGTTGTGATCTATTGCAGGTCGCTGATAAATACATGTCAATACATCTTGCAGATCTATTTTGCAGAATTATCCGACCCGACAAAGCTGTGTTATCGCCCAGTTGGTCAAGCCTAGCATATCTATGTATGTTTTGATTTCAAGTTATACACATATCCCAGTTGTGCCGTTCGAGACTGATGAAGCCGAACGACACAGACAGGCGAGGTCCATCATACAACGACTTCGCTATCTTCGGCGCATGGTCACATACGACCATGGTTGCTGCCGACGCCATTTACTTTGTTTATTATCTATTTTCTCTGCATGCATATTGACCGCAGGCGAAGACCGATATCGACGATAACACAGCTCAATCGGAGGTGTTCTGTGAGATTTATCTTGCAGATGTAATTAACCGGGAGGCCTTCCGAGGCCCCGAGAACAGCGACCTTGCAATCGCCCATGTTAGATGTTCCTATCTACAGGCTATGGAGCGCAAATGCATCGGGAGACTGTATTTTATTCCATTAATAAAATATATGATTTCTCGTATTTATTATTTCTTTTGTGTGTTTATATACACTGGCACGCCCGCATATTATTTAATTCTCACCCGTGGCCGCCGAGATGTTTCGCGTTGCGCATAAGCAATAAAAAAGGGAAAAAACGCCCGAAACAAATATAAGCAGCGGAATGCATCCGTGCAGCAACTATTTCAGTCCTTCATGCAATTATTCATGACCTCTCAATAACCTTTTCTAATTAACAAAGTTAAACTTTCACCAGAGAAAAAAGCAATCATCTACTCCGTATTTCTGAAGAAGTCGGTTAGCACAATTCATAAGAGCTCTGCTTCACTTCAATCAATGAAGATAAGAATTTGAACTATTTTATCCTATAGTCCGTTCAACGCTTTGAGTATTTGGACAATAGGTAAATTTGATAGATGCCATTCCTCGTTTTTCGTGTATATAAAATGTCATTCATGTGTCTGACATGTGAGACTTGATCCCTATGTCATTGGCACATATAGTGACTTTTTTTTAAAAAAAAAAGGACAGCTTTATCATGGCATTAATTTGTGCATCTTTTCTATTGTTGGACAAAAGAAATGCAGCCGTCGTTTTTATGTTCCTCAACAAAAAAAATGGAACAATAAAGCTCGCGCTTACCTTTCCTATCCCAGTGTCACCATTATGAACTTCTCCAGCAGTATCTGCTTCTTTGTCATTTATTTCAATATGAGCAGAAGGTTGATAACTGCCATTCTGCAAATCAATGATCTCCGGTTCTGGAATCTTGTGGTAAGGTGGACCTGTTATCAATTTTTTAGCTATAAATTGCATTGAACGCAAAACACAATGGATAGACTATTGCGCGCGCTTTCAAACGGTTTTCTAGAAGAAGGCTAATGTGAAAGTGTGAAACATGCACAATTGCTTTAAGAGGTTTTACCTAAGTTTTTAGTAGCTATTGGCCATGGCTAGCAAAACAAATAGAAAAAACGTATTTAGTCCCAAAACAATTACTATCAACCTAGAGTATTTTTGTCCATAAACTTCAAAACCAGGTTGACTTTGTATCTCAACTACCAAATCTAGACAGATAAGATCCCTTGGCAGTAAAACAATGGTTTTGGAAGTCCAAGTAGAGTGGGTAATACGGCGAGCCATGTGTCACTTTTTGTAACGTCCCAGCCTTAATAAGTTACAAAATAGAAATGACTATGGATTTTAGCCTTGGAGTTTTGTGACAAAGTGTCTTCCAGGCTAGAAGGCTGGCGCGGTCCACTCATGTCTAAAGGTGGCCGCTTGACTCTGCTTAAGGCAGTCCTCTCTGCGCTACCTACCTATATCTTGTCCACAATCAAACCGCCACCCTCAGTCATCAAGAAAATCGACTCCATCAGAAGAAATTGGTTGTGGAAGGGAACCGAATCAGCCAGGGGTGGGGGCCGGGTTAACTGGAGCACCGTTTGCTCCTCGGCCTCGCTTGGCGGCCTAGGGGTCCTCGACCTCACTCGCTTCTCCAAGGTCCTCAGACTGCGATGGTTATACCTCAGCAGGAGTTCCCCAATTCTCGTCTGGGCGTCTAACTTTGCAGCAAATCCGGATAACGAGTCCGCCTTGCTTAGGGTCGGGTCCACGGCTGTCCTGGGCAACGGCTCTTCTCTCCTATTCTGGGAGGACCACTGGCTCGCCGGCAGGGCCCCCAGCCACATCGCCCCACAACTCTTCAAGGCCTTAGCTAGAATGAATAGATCTGTGCTCGACGCCCTGACAAATAACAACTGGATTATGGACTTGCGGCGCAACATGTCCCCGCAAATGATCCCTGAATAATAAGAATACCCATAATAACCTTTTTTTTTCAAATCATCGGCTACTCAACACAGTAACACCACCACCTCCGCACCTCGTATATAACAAAACAGGTGCAAAAGGAGAGAGTGAGCTGTGACAGTAAAACTGTTTGTTTTGACAGCTGAAGGAAATAAGTGCGAATGAACAATTTTACCATTTCAAATAACATGCAAACATTTGTTGCTAACTCTTCTCAGCAGGCAAGATTTAAGCATTGTGGAAACAGAGATATATTCACAGTAATTTTAGCAGCAATTTCGCTCCAAAAAAGAAGAGAGAGAACACACAGATATATTGTAAACATGTTCGCGATGGCAACAAAATAATAGTCGATTTTTTAGAGCAAAAGAAAAGTTAATTAGCAGGCAAAAGTAAATGAATGACTAATATAGCCTTTGAAGCACACATAAACATGTATTGTAGAGCATGCTAAATGTACCTGAATCAAAAGGAACTTTCTTTGTGACCTATTAGTAGGTGGACAGTGAAGCTGGATGTCCCATATGCTCTCCGAAGAAAGTTCAAGTTTATATCTGACTTGATTGTAGGACAGGTAAAAGCAAATCGTTTTCATAGCAAATCCACATTCAACCGAAACTTCTCTTCCACTCCACAGAACTGACATAACTCTTTCCTGAAGCAGGCAGCCAAAATGCAGTGCTGCATCTTGGATACTAAAAATTGTAATTCTTGGTCTAGGAACGATATCACGTTTCGCTGGTTTGACTGTCAGATAATAGGGTCCACTCCAAAGTCCATCTCTTTCAGCTGCAATTTTCACCCTAGAAGCATATAGCACGGTCTGGAACTGAACAATAGCATAGGCTCTTGAGGAGATTTTATTTTGAGGTCTGCGCTTGAGTGCTAGGACGGTCCCGGTGCCAGCAATTTTTTCTAACAAGTCCTTGGCATAATCGGCACTGTCACTTTGAGCAAAGCCTGACACCAGGATAGTCTTGCCAACCATGGTTACGGTGCATATGAAACCTACAACACTTGCAACATCTAACATTATTAGAATAATATCCTGTGTGTCATTGCAGAGCCACGTAACATCTACTATATGGGTTAATATCACCGGTGCCATTATAACTTTACCCCTGACCGTGCTTACCATTTTTAAAAGGCCTCAACTACATATGCCATTTTAACTTTTTTCAGTGTCAAACGTGTCATTATGGGAGTTTACAACACATTGCCCAAACAAATACGGAGTACAGGACTAAATACATAGTACAATGGGACCCACTCATAGATCCCACTTCTCATACTCTTCTTTTCGTTACAATTGATTATTTGCCCCGAAGTTGATGTGCCCTCGATTATTTGCCCAAAGTTGATGTGCCCTCGATCATTTGCTCTAATGTGTATCTATGACATATGGGCCATCAGGGCAAATAATCAAACAGCAGAGCAAATAATCGAGGGCATATCAATTTTGAGGCAAATAATCAATTACACCCTTCTTTTCTTTCTTCTTCTTCCTCCTCTTCCCAACTGCACCTCATTCCCCTCCCTCTCCTTCCACCGCCGCCGGTCATCCCTGGGGAACGAGGAGAGGGGCGGCGCCACCGCCCCACGCCGCCACGCCGGCGCCGCCAAGGGTTGCGCCGCCGGCGCCGCCGCCGCCGCCACCTCCAACGCAGGCCGCGCCGCCACCTGCCCTCAACGCAGGGCTCTCTCCATGGCCAGCCCCACCGCCAAGCTCCTGCCGTCGCGAGCCACCGAGCTCCCGCCGCCTCCGACGAGTTCCCGCCGCCGAAACCGAGCCCCTACGACGACAAATCGGGTGGCCGGCGACGCCGGCGAGCTCCTCCGCCCCCTGCTCGCGCCGCCACCGGGCTCCTCCTCCCCTGCTCGCGACCGCCGCAACCGAGCTCCTCTTCCTCCCCTGCTAGCGTCGTCGTCGCCGGAGATAGGAAGGGGCCGCCGGAGTTGGGGGAGCAGGCGGCGCCGGCGAGCTCCTCCTCCCCCTCCTCGCGCCGCCACTGGGCTCCTCCTCCCCTGCTCGCGACTGCCGCTGCCGAGCTCCTTTTCCTTCCCTGCTCGCGTCGTCGTCGCCTAAGATAGGAAGGGGGCCGTCGGAGTTGGGGGAGGAGGCGGCGGCCGGAATTGGAGGAGGCGCGCGGGGGAGCTCGCCGGCGGCCGGCAGTGAGAGAGACGGGGGGAGAGAGGGGGGATGAAGACGATGGAGGAAGAAGTGCAGAGTATGACAGGTGGGACCCACCCGTCAGATGTATTTCCTTTCGTATTGACCCGTAATGCTCCATAATGGCATGTTTGAGAGGAAAAAATAACTGAAATAGCATATGTGGTTGAGACGATTTAGAAATGACAAGCGCGGTCAAGGGTCAAGTTATAATGGCACCGGTGGTATTAAAGACGCGCGGGGGGAGCTCCCTAACATCTAGCATGCCATGTCTCACATACTTCTCTCTTCTATGCCATTGCGATTTCTAATTTATTGTCCTACGTGGCATTGACGGAAATTTCTCTTTTTTGTTCAAAAAATTCCAAAAAATAAAGTTATTAAGTATCAACAATTTGAGCGTACAATATTTTTTGTTATTTTTAAAATAAATCTTTTATAGTCAAAATGTTTTATATGTATATCTAACATAAAAAATTATAAAAACCACAAAAAATGTGGATTAAAATTATTATTATTACATATATGATCATATTGTTACTTTTCATATGTTTACATAGCTCAAACAAAAAAAGAAAAGTTTTTACCACTAGCACATATTGTTACTTTTCATATGTTTACATAGCTCAAACAAAAAAGGAAAAGTTTTTACCACTAGCACATAGGGTAATAAATTAGCAAGTGCCATATAAGAAAGTATTGACTAAGTGATGGCGCATAGGAGGATAAAACACTACCCAATGGCATTAAAAAACAGGATTATTGGAGCTTACCATGGTCCATGGATAATATGATAGCATGACAAAACTACTACATATCAGTATCGAGATTGAAGATGGACTTATTAGAGTTTACCGTAGAGAATATGACAATTTTTTAATATATAAAAATTTTCCAATACTCCAATGTACAAATATATATTAGAGAACAATAAACATCCAAGATGTGTATATACATGATATATTTTTTCCTTGGTGAGTTAGGCATCTAATCTAAATTGATCCATATATATGTTGCAATGATCAATTAGTACCTGCTTTTTTTCCTTTCTTTTGATGCTTTTTTCCCTGAAAAGGCCGCATCCTTTTTACAATGCAGTAGCAGGAAATGGCGAGAAAACAAAACGTTCCCCTTCATCAACCAATTTTTTTTTCCTAAAGAGTATTCATCAACCACTTGCTTCTAAAGAGTATTCACCGACCACTTGCAAATAGCCAACGAGCAAGTAAAGCATGGAAGGGTTAAAACGATCAATTTTTGCAATTTTTTTCCTTTTGAGAAAAGGCAACAAAAAGAAGAGCAGCACAAGCATTATTTAGTATCTACACCCTCTATTAGAAACCCGGACATAAACCCCTTAGTTTCCTCTATGAAAACGAAAAGAAAAAAGAAAAGAAAAACCATGAGCCCTGAACAACAATGCATCTTTGGGGGGCATCTAGTTAGTGAAGGAGACAACCGCACTCAACACGAAGAGGAGGGATTCGGCTCGGCGACCTCGCGATAGCCGGCGGCCGGAGCTGGAACGCTTGGAGATCGAAGGGGTCTTTCTTTTTCTTGTGCTGCTGCATCTTTGGGCGCTCGATGGTTTTTGTCCCCGGCTACAGAACCTAGAGCGAGGAGATGGTGGGAGGAAGACGAGGAGGTTTCCGTCACTTCACCAGCTATTTAAAATTGCAGATGACACTAGCCACCGCGCGCCTCAAGCACAGAGCTTTCGAGGCCATCACCGGCCGGCGGTGCATTCAGGTGCATCACCGTCGATACGGCATAATATCACAGTTGCCATTATAACTCGCCCATTTATCAAGCTTGCCATTTTTCGATGGCCGCCTCAGTCAGCGTTGTCATTTTAATTGTTCATCTCTCGCAAATGTGCCATTATATATGAAGCTTTACATGGCATAATATGAAGTAATACCCTAGAAATACGTGTGGGGCCCACCTGTCAAACTACTCCCTTCTTCTTCCTTCATCTCCTCCTCCTCTCTCTCTCCGGTGTATGGGGAGCTCGCTGGAGTTGGGGGATGAGGAGCGTGTACGGGGGAGCTCGTCGGCGTCGCCTGTGGAGCTCCTCGGCGGCGACGGAGCTCGCCTGCGTGAGGCGGCGGCGGAGTGGAGCTCCCCTGCGCGGCGGTGGGAGAGGGAGGCGGCGGCAGTATGGGAGAGGAGAGGGAGACGGCGGCACGGGAGAGAAGAGGAGAGGGAGGCGGCGGCGCAAGAGAGGAGGCGGTTGCGGCGTGGGAGGAGGAGGAGGCGGCGGCGGCAGCGCGGAGGTGGAGGAGGCTGCGGAGTGGATCTCCTCGGCACGCATTGGCGGCGACCAGTGTTTTAAATAGCGGGCTAAGGGGTTTAGCCCCGTGTTTCTGAAAATTGCAAATAGCGGGCTATATCGGGCTATAGCGGGCTAAATGGAGCTAAATGGTATAACTTTTCCTTGCTAAAACAGCTATAGCCGGCTATAGCGGCCGCTATAGCCGGCTATTTAAAACCTTGGCGGCGACGGAGCTCGCCTGCGCGACGCAGTGGCGGAGTGGAGCTCCCCTGTGCGCGAGAGGAGGAGGAGGTGGCGGCGGCGGCGGCGGCGGCGGCGGCGCGTAGGTGGAGGAGGAGGCGGAGCGAGCGGGCGCAGGAGGGAGCAGCCGCGCCGGGGAGCTCGTGGGGGAGGAGGAGGAGGCGGAGGGAGCTGGCGCAGGGAGGGAGCAGCCGCGCCGGGGAGCAGCTCGCCGGCGAGCTCGTGGTGGAGGAGGCGGAGTTGTAGAGTGAGAAAGAGAAGAGGACCAAGGAGGAAGAAGAAAGATGCGTCAATGACAAAGTGGGTCTCACTGGTCAGACCGTATTTGCATATTTTCGCATGTATTCGATCGGGTTGCGGCCAAAAAACATCCATAATGCCACGTTTGAAAGAGATGGACAATTAAAATGGCAACGCTGATTGAGGCCATCGAAAAATGGCAAGCCTGGTAAGGGGGCGAGTTATAATGGCAACGGTGATATTAACCCTAAATAAATAAACTTAAAATACAAATCGAATGTCTAATAGATCAAACGGGCTAGAAGATAACTGCCAAAAACTTGATCATGTATTACCGAAACTAGACAATATACTATCGAAAACTTAAAAAAAACCCACTGCAGAAACCCAAGTTTTACAGTATATCCAAAGTTTTGCTCCGTTAAAAACCAAGTTTCACCCCGTACAACCCAAAGTTTGACATGAAAGAAGCTTGCTAACAAAAAAAAACTTCGCTAGCTTAGTAAACCAAGTTTCACCAGATTAAACTCAAGGTATTCCGAGAACAAGCCAAGGTTTTACGTAAATACAAAACCAAGTTTAGTACCATACGCCGATGAAAAATTTCATGAGAGACAAAACCAAGTTTCAACAAGCAAAACAACCAAGTTTTCAATAATCAAAACCCATATTTTCTCACTTACATGGCAAAGTTTCACGTAAACAAATATGATAGATCTTCTTCTATCTTCTCTTTAGATCCGGCGAGTCCCCCATCCCATTCTAGCGCGAATTTGGTCGCCATAGTGGCAAAAAGCTCCCACAACATCCATGGGAGAGGAGGAACGGTCAGAAAAATAGAGGGAGTAAAATAAGTATAAGGGAAAATAGGTGGGTAGAGCGTCTGTGGCCGACGGCCGACGAGACGCCGGCGAACAGGAAGCAGATCCTCTGCAGTTACTGCCCTCTGCAGTTGAGTCACTAACATGTGGGCCCGGACCCACATGTCAGTGACCACAGTAGAGTGCAGTAACTCCATAGCATGACGGTCACGCGAGACGCTCGATCAGGAGAGTTTTCAGTATAAATATAGAGAGTAAACTAGCTAGTGGATGGTCTATTTATTGGATGCATAAATAATGATATATAGTTAAATAAATAATGATGGTATAGCAGACGGATAAACCATCCGTCGGATATGGCACGAACACGGGTGGACAATACGTTCACAACCTTGGTCTTATGGCCTCGTGTCATCCAAAGTTCCAAGCTAAGATATGTTACTAGAGAAAGAACAAAGCATGCACGTGATCAGGCCAAACAAATCCTATTAGGCTTTTACCATATGATGGTAAAATGATGCTCCCTAAACTAGCAATGCATGACTATTCACAATGTCGCCAATCCACACGCTCCTCGCACATCAGTGAGTTGTGTGATTAGAAGGCCTAAAAAAATAGAATGGGGTCTAAGCATGCGTGGTTGGTCTATCTCCATGGTCCGTGTATTGAATTGCATGCACGACAGTTCATTCGAAAGATTAGATTAAATTGCGTTAGCGCATGTGTTGTGTGCGGTGTGACCTTGCTCAACGATAAGTAGGTGCGCATGTGTTGTGCACCGAACATCGGTCAAACAAACCCTTGTGTCAACTCTTTACTTTCAGCTTGATTTGGAGATTTCTTGTGCCGTGTGCCTTCGAGCCACTAGGAGTTGGGTTTGAGCAATTATATAGATTGCTAGTGCTTGTCACTTCCGCTCGTGCACATTACTAGAACTGTTAGGCTCCGCTCTCGCTACTAGAATTGTGTAGGTGCTTCCGTTACGCTTAACTGAAACCGGCTAACGAGGTGAAAACTGGGGTGCGTTTTAGAAGTAGAAAAGTGATAAAAGTTTGAAAAGCCGCCAATTCACCCCCCCTATTGGCCTAGGACCCCTACAAGTGGTATCAGAGGGTTAGGATCTCGTCTTTGGCTTAACCGCTGATGAGATGGCTGACGGGGGTACTAGCGTAGCTGGTAATAGGATTCCTCTGTTCACGGGCTCCCACTTCGATTTCTGGAAAAGGCGAATGCGGGTGTATCTACAGTCCATGGGCACGAACGTGTGGAAAGTGGTAGATAAACCACTATGTTTTGTTCTAGAAAAGGATGTCGAACCCACCGAGGCACAAAGCAAAATGCTAGAGTTAGATGCAAAGGCGCTCAATGCATTGTTCTGTGGAATTAGCATGGAGGTGTTCGATAGGATGTCAAATCTACCAACTGCACATGACGTGTGGACAACGCTCATTGAAATACATGAGGGCTCGGATGTGGTTAAGGAGGGCAAACTAGTCATAGCTAGAGGTAAGTTTGATCGCTTTGACATGTTGCCTGGTGAAAATGCAAATGAAATGTTTACTCGTCTTAACCCCCTAATCAACGAGCTCAAAAGGGCTCGGTGCTTCTTTGTCTGATGCTGATGTGTGCAGGAAAATGATTAGGGTGCTGCCAATTGACGGGTACCACGACATTGTCACCTACCTGTCAAACAGTGACGAGATGAACACCATGAAGCCTACCACACTCTTGACCAAGTTGACCTCACACGAGACACTCATAGCCAACAGAGTCAAGGCTGAGGCAGAAAAGAACAATTCCATTGCCCTCCAAGCTAGTGTCACCAAGGGCACCTCGCGAGCTACATCACCCAAGCGTCCCACAAGTCCTAGAGAAGCAGCCTTGGATGAACTTGTGGGGCTTCTTAGCAGGCGGATTGGGTCGAGAAGACAGGGCAAGATCTCATACGCGTCATACCGATGCTATGAGTGCCAGGAGAAGGGGCACATTGCCTCTATGTGTCATAAGAAAAGTGGAGCGAAGTACAAGGGCAATGGGAGTAGTGATGATGATGAGCCCAAAGCAAAGGAGAAGCCAAGGCACAAGGGAAAGACCAAGGAAAAGGAAAAGGAGAAGAGCAAGGGTTGGAGGAACATGCACAAGTATGAGTTCAGAGGCACCTCCAAGAGTGGCAAGAAGGTGGCCTTCGTGGGAGAATGGGTTACCGACAGCTCGGCAGGGTCACAGGGGTCTGATGATGATGAGGTTGTTGCGGTGGCCACTTCAGCTTTCCCCACCTGTCTTGCGGCTAGCTTGACGTAACCAGAGTGGCAAGAAGGTCAAGTGCGGGAATGGTGGTCCGATGAAGAAGAGGACTGGACTTCCTTAGGTACCACTTCACCGACAGTAGCTCAAGCTCCTACCACTACCCCGACAGCTGCTACCACTTCTGCACTAGTACTTGCTACAGCTCCACCAAGCTCTGCTACAGCTACCTTGTGCCTTATGGCCAAGCCTTCTTCCAAGTCCTCCAAAAAGGTAACTCGAAAAGATGCTTCCTCTTCCTCTGGCTGGGAAACTGATCCTGATAGTCCTACTGAAAAGGAAATAGAAATGGCTGGTTATTTCTTTCAGGTTAAGGACTATTTTGAAAAAGAAAAGCTTAGGGCTAATTTGCTAGCTAGAAGAATGCCTTGCTGAGCTAGCTAGGAAACATGCTGCATTAGAAACTGAACACTTGCTCCTCACTAGCTCTAGCAAAGCAATGGAAGTAGAGAATAGGGCAATGAACGAGTCTGAGGAAGGACTCCTAGCCACAATTCAAGAGCTTAGGGATGAGTTCGCTTTGCTTGGCACTACGAACAAAGAACTAGCTGATAGGGTCACTTCACATCACACTTTGCCTGTTGCACAATTGGTTGAGAGCACTTCTTGTGATGATGTTGTAAACGCTAGTCCTTTGCCTTCACTTGCTGTTGCTTCTTGTGCTAGTGCTGCTGCTACTTTTGTGCCTGATACTAGTACTGTGACTACTTTGCCTATTGGTTTAGCTGTTGCTAGTACTGAGTCTGTGACTACTTTAGCGGCTTTGCCTAATGCAAGTGTTTCTGCCAGTTTGCCTATTGCCTCTTGATACTGTGCCTACTGCTAGTGTTGCTACTGTTGCACATATGCCTATTGTTGCTCCTGCTAGTGCTAGCTTTTCTTCTGAGTATGCAATGATTAATGCTTGTGCTAGTTCAAATGTTGATCCTGCTCCTGCTAAGATTTCTGCAATTGGTGCATCATCTAGCATATCTAAGTCTCCTATCATAATTGCACCTGCTTGCATTGCATCGACTTCGAGTGGCATGACTAGTATCACACACGAGTGCACACCTGACATGTGTAAGTTTGCTCTAGCTGCTAGGGAGTTGGCAATAGAGAACGCTGAGCTTAAGTCACAGCTAGGCAAGTTTGAGAAAGGCCTAGGAAAGTGCTGTTGGGATATGCCCAATGAAAATTATGAGTCGCATATGATATGGGCTCACGGTTAGCGTGGGATACATATGATGTGGACCCAAACCTTATTGGACCTCTAGTGTAGAGGGCCCAATAGTGGGCGCTATATAAAGGGAGGTGGAGGAGAGGTCGGTATGATGCCTACGTGCAAGTTCTCCCTCTCCACCAAACCCTAGCCGTCATCTCTCCTAGGCGTCTGTGTTCCGGTGCTAGCACACCGCGCATGGATGTATCCCAATCTCTGTATGTGTGGATACCGTAGAGGCACTGCACCTTGTGGTGCTAGCCGATGCGAACCTGAGATCGAGACATCGCTGCTCGCGCATATGTTCTGGATACGATATTGTTTTATGGATTCCCGTTGATCTAGAAGGAGTTTGTAGACGAGACTGGATGCGTTGGAAAGATAATCTTGTTAGATTTCCGACGAGTGGTAGAATGTAGAAAACGGAGTTCGGATGTGACCGGGGCGTCCATTTGAAGGTGCGCTGCTCGGGAATATCACGAATCCCGGCGAGCGCGCGGAGTACGTCGACGACCTCCACAGCATGGAGATTGGCCGTGGCACTCGGCAACCACTCGGCGACCACCAAAAGCACTCGGCGAGCACTCGGTGGGGACTTGGATTGCCGTGCACGACTACTTCCGTATGACTACATGCAGATCGGTGAACCGGCTTCATCGACTCGTCTCCCGCTGCACAGCATGTCGTAAGGTAATCTTGATCCGTGGCCATTTACTTGCAGGGTGTTCCTGGGTTTCCGCGGTAGAATTTGATTCGTTGCTAGTGTAGCAATCCCGTGTTTCCCTACAAGTGCTACGAGGGAAGCTTAGCCCTAGACAAGATGCTTAAGGAGCAAAGGCCTGCCTCTTAAAAGTATGGCTTGGGGTTCACCCCAGAGAAGCCACGGAGGTATAAGAAGAGTGCTCCTGAGGCATCTAGAGTGTGCCAGAGCTACTACCACACAAACCCCAGAAGGAGACCACCACCACAAGCCCAGAGTGTGCACCCTAGGAGTCAAGTAGAGCACCACCAGTGGCAGGGATGTCCTAGGCGACACAACTTTTGGCAGGATAGGTCTAGGTACCAGGATAGGTGGGATAGAGCTCCGTGGCAAGTAAGGACATGAGATGGTCCTAGGGAGAGCTTTGGGTACAGGTCTAGGTACAACTCTAGGATAGATGCACAGAGGTACACCTACACTCCACCACCTCTACCTCCTAGGTACAACACGTATACTAGACCATACACACCTAGGTACAACAGGTATCCCAACCATCCAGCTTACAACCACCAAGCTCGACCTCAAAAACGCCCAAAACCCAGGCCTAAACCCAAGACCAGTCAAGTCCACATAGAACTAGATGGCAGCTATACCCTTAGAAAGAATGAGCGGGGTCAATTGTTTGCTAAGTTTGTGGGACCGTCTTGGGAGTACGAGTATAGGCCACAGGTGTGGGTCAAGAAAGTCTGTTTTGGATTCACTTGGTGCCACTAACCTTGCAGGTACACAGGCTAACCCTCGAGGACCCACTGTTTGGGTTCCCTGGTCACACGAGTGATCCTCTTAGTGCAGGTGGGCAGCCGGAGTGGGAGGCGTCTTGGAGCCATTGATCAATCAAGACGGCGTCCTCGGTTGCTCACCAGGAGGTGGGAAGATGGAGTCTTCTGCACCACGACCACTCGGCTGGATGGCAGGATGATTGGACAAGGAGTGCTTGATCCAGGAGGAGCGAGTTCAAGCCCCAAGGCATGTACCACTACTTGCTCTACACCGCAGGTACACATATTGACTAACTCAGGTGACTTCTGGATGATGTGCTCTTCACGTGGTATTCCTGCAGTCCTGTGCTTTAGATTTCCAAGTGGTATTATTCCTTAGTTGCTCATGTGGTATCTTTCTTACTAGCCAGTCTTGTGCCTTAGAGCTGCTTGATGTGATGGCTTACTTTGTGCTTAGTGGTGTAGTATCTTGTGCTCAGTTGCTTTAAGACTTGCTTAGTTCATGCCTATAGCCTCATTTTCTCCTATAAGTGGTGTCATTGCCTGCTCCCATCACTCATTAGTCCATATGTGTCATGCTATATCATTCATGAGCTATCACTGCTATGGGAGTCTTGCATGTGGCATCATCAAATTGTGCATTCACGCATGGTCTAAGGCATGTAAACTAGGCATGGCCATATGAAATAAAATTGAACTCACCACTAGCATTGTTTAAGTGATGTGCAATAGTTGGTAGAAAATCCTTATGACATCACTAGTATGAGTAATCTAGGCTTTGGCTATTATACTTATGCTAAGGACTTGCTTAGATGCTCACGGTACGAGTTTTGTTGGCTTTGGCTAGAGCTCATTTGTCACTTGTTCAATTAGGACTAAACTCAAATCAAACTCTAAATTGTGCCCTTGAACTTGTGATAGATGATCAATGGCTTTGTGGCTCACTAGTTGCTCTAATTCTAGGTTGAACTTGTGCTAATGGTCTATCTAGTATATGTCTAGTTCACTTGTTCAAATGCTTTGCTAAAAATATGAGCAACCCTTTCAAAAAGTTGAGCCCAATGGAAAACCTTGACTTGTCATGTCTTGCTACTTGATGATATGAGATATGAGTACATTTAGCTAGATTTGACATCATATGCCATTGTTTTGGAGCACCGTCATGTGATTTCATTTCAAGCATTTGTAATCATGTCGCATAGTATTTCGTGGTAATTCAATCATGTCAATGCATTTGCTATGAAAATGGAATTTAAAAATGAATAAGTGCTCAACTCAAACTGTTTTGTAAGCCTGGCTTTAGCCTAGCATTTTGAAATGTGACCTAGTATATTCTAGCTAGTGCTATTTGTGCTTGCTTCTCCCTTAGGACGTGAGCCACTCGTGCTCCACTTCGCTGTAGTTCATCTCTCATTTTGGTTTAGGCCTTAATCACTCGAACATACACTAAAGTGTCCTCTTTGAGCTTGTGACATTTAGGCCTAGCCAATTTCATTCAAATGAATTATGGTGATCATTTTTAAGTGGACTTGCAATCGTATAATCCCCAAAGCCCATGACTTGCTCCTCACTAGTGTTATCATTTGAATTTCACTCCCTATTGCATCTCACTTTGACATATGTTTGAGCCGCTCTAGCAATAATTGTGCATGCTAGATTTAGGGGGAGATTTCATTGCATAGAAGCAGGGGGAGCTCATGAGAGCTTGTAGTACTTGTGTGCTTCAAGTGGTTGATTGCTAGACTCAAGGGAAGGTCTATTGCTCTTGCTTGTGCTTAGGAGGCATTTTTGGGGCAAATGTGCTTGACTTAAGTGTCCTTTGTTGGTTATTGATGACAAAGGGAGAGAAGTCATTATCTATCTCTTGCTCGTAGGCTTTGTGACAAAGGGGGAGAACTTAATGGGCTAAGGCTTGTAGATGACAAAGGGGGAGATCATTTTGCTCTTAAGTAGTTTTCAAGTGGTATCATATATAGGCTGAAAATAGTTGCTTCCAATTGGGTTATGAGAGATAGCATGGCCTTGATCTATAGGGTAAGATGAGTGAACTAGTGCTGAGCTTAACTTCGCTTCTGATTGGCTTGTGTTTATTTGTATTGTCATGTGGTATCATGTGCTTTAGGCATAGGTTGATCTTATTGTTTCACGTGGCTTGTGCATGTGCTTAGGATTAGATTGTGCTTCTTTGTGATTCCAAGTGGTATCTGTCATGTGCTCTTGTGTGCTTCAACTAACCCATGCTTGAGATATATATATATAT